>OX424575.1:74523972-74668972 GCA_949152435.1 Gastracanthus pulcherrimus
CAAACGCAATGGCCTTTTAATAAGTGTCTCATGTTCAATCAATCACATTACATTGCTTCATGTAGCATCTTTAACACCAAATCACTTCAAGACAGAAGAGATATCGTGAATTTGCAAGGTCTCTGCTATTACTGCATGGGTAAGGATCGAATAAAAGCGTACAATTCATGCAATCACTATTCCCAATGTAAAGGGAATTATCATACCCTTCTACATCCTAACGATTCTTCGCAACTCAGCTCGATTAGAGGATCAACCTTGCCTACTATTTCTTCAAAAAATCCCGTGAATAAAAGCACAGTCGACACAGAGGATGATGGTTCACTAAAATCATGGGTGTGTCTTTTCACTGAAGCTTCTGCCTCTATAGGTTTAACAAAGGATATTCTGTTCCCACAGCCAGGATTTTCGTGCAATCTTCAAATGGTTTGAAATTTAAAGTTCGAGTTTTGATTGATCGTTGCTCTGGAGCCTCTTTCATCTCAGAGTCCTTGTATCAACTTTTGCGTTAAAGAGAACTAAAATTAATGTTCCTGTAACCGGAGTAGGTGAAGGGACAGTAGCAGTAGCCAAAAATGTTACTACCATTAAGATATTGCCAGTATTTGAATCTACTTTTCTGTGTGAAGTCGAAGCCCTAGTCCTTCCTCGAGTCTCAGATCATGCACCGCCGCGTGCTCGTTGCTCTTCAAAGTTGGAGTATTTAGATGGTCTGGAACTTGCTGATCCGCAAAACGCTGAGAGCGGTCGAATGGTAGATTTTCAGGAGAGTCAAAATCTTCTTATACTCGCACAGCATCGTTTCACTGTGCAGAGGAGAAGATGCTCAATGATACTCTACAGAATTTTTGACGGGTGGAAAATATACCAGGAAAAAATCTGTACATTGACGATGAGCAAGCTTGTAAAGATAAATTCAAAGCCACGCATTATAAATCCAGAGGGTAGATATGTCGTTAGGATACCTTTTAAAATTCATGTCGACAGTAGTTCAAATTTAGGCGAATCATACGCTCCAGCGCTCTATACGCTAAAGCGCATGGAATCAAAATTTCAAAAGGATGAAATGCTCAAAGCAGCATATGTTGCATTTATGGCTGATTATCAGCAGCTAAATCATATGATTCTTGCCTCTACCGCTCCGCTCAAAAGGGATTTAAGTGCTACCTTCTTTCTTCCACATCATGGGGTCTGGAAAGAAGCGAGTACAACAACAAAACTTCCGACAGTCTTCAACGGTTCTAGCCGCAACAAATCAGGCTCATCATTAAATCAATTATTGCCCTCTGAGCTTAATCTACTGCCCACTTTAGTCGATCTAATTTCTAAATGGCGACTTTACCGTCATGCATTTGTTCCTGATGTTAAACAAATGTTTAGGCAGATTCTCATTGATAAAGACGATTACCATTATCAATCAATCCTCTGGCGATCTGATATGTCGCTTGAAGTAAAGGTGTGGTTACTACTATCTGTAACTTATGCGTTAGCTCCATCGTCATTTATAACTTCTAGAGTAGTGAAGAAGTTCGTTGCTGATAATTCATCTGAGCATCCAATCGGAGCTAAAATCTCAAAAGAAGAAATTTACATGGATGCTATATTCAGTTTCGCGATCATTCAGTTCAGGAAGCCCGCATGAAGCAGGAGGATACCATTAACCTTTTCATGGTGGGCGGTTTTCCTATTCATAAGTGTTCATCAAATACAGCAGATCTTCTCGATTGGATAGATCCAGCTCTCCTAACAGCTGATCCATTCTCGTTCTCTGATTACAGTCCAGCTGTATCTGTTTTAGGTTTGATTTGGTTGCCAAAAGAAGACTTGTTCAAGTTTCAAATAGACTCCACTGCCATAAGTTGCCTTATTACCAAACGTACAGTGCTGTCAAAAATAGCACGACTGTTCGACCCCATGGGCTAGTTGGCGTCTGTGGTGATTTCAGCCAAACTCTTCATGCAATCACTCTGGTTGCTTAAGGTAAATTGGGATGAGCCCCTCCCAGAAGATTCAGTTGCATGCTGGAAATCAATTGAGCAAGAGCTCAATTGCTTGACGGAGTTAAGAATACCTCATTGGTCTGAGTACGCTCCCGACGTTGAAATAATAGAATTACATGGGTATGCTGATGCCTCCAAGATTGCTTATGGTGCGGTCATTTCTCTTAGAATAATAAAGGGATCAAGAGTAACGACTTCCTTACAGCTGGCGAAAACCCGTGTCCTGCCTATTAAGACACTGAATGTACCCAGACTCGAGCTCTATGAAGCTCATTTACTCGCTAAGCTTGTAAGTCATTATAAGCAAGTTGTACCTATCGCTATGGCCCGTAATCATCTCTGGTCAGACTCTCTTGATGTTCTGTACTGGTTACTAGACCTCCTATGACATTGGCAAGTGTTCATCGCACATCCCTCTTCTAATATACTCACCTCAATCCCAGAAGCTCAATGGCACCATGTTCGTTCTTCTGACAATCCCGCAGACATCGCTTTACGTGGCATTGAGCCTTCCAAACTTCAGAAACATAGTCTCTGGTGGAATAATCCTCAATTCTTGACTGAGACTGCAGTTCCTTGGTCAGAAATTCAGTCTGATCGTGACAATCTTGCAAATAGTCATTTAGTAAGTATAAGCACTAGTATTAAAGATGATAAACCCCATCACTCCAAAGAATTGCCCGAATGCAATACAAATTCTGCAGATCTGTGGAACCTAGTCGAGAAGTATTCTTCTGCATTAAAGTTATTTAGCATCACTGCATATTGTCTTACGTTCTTATTTAAATTAAGTAAACGCTGTTTCGAGAACAAATCTCGAGAGCAGTTCTAGTCTGAATTTCTTAAAATTAGAGTTTTGGCATTCTAGTCAGGACAACTCTAATATTCAGCTATTTCCCCAGGATTTGAAAAATGCTCGTTTACTCTGGGTTTACCTCTACCAAAGATATTACTTTTCTAAGGAAATTGTAGAACTCAATTCAGGCAAGACTTTAAACGCAAAAAGCCTTATATTAAACTTCAATTCAGTCGTTACTAAGGATTTATTTCGAGTCGCAGACAGTCGCCTCTCGAACGCTCCCTTTGACCAAGCTTTCAAACGCCCACTATTTCTGCCTGCTATTACTACATTGGCTACCTTGCTTATTCGACAATGACACAATAAGAAAACAATATTGGTTAGTAAAGGGCAGAGGGTTTGTTAAGAAGTTGGTTCAAGCATGCACTATTTGCAGACGCTACTCCAATCAATTCGGTAAGCAGAAAATGGGAGATTTACCTCATGCTCGTGTTTCTCTAACGTCACCTTTTAAGCGGGCTGGAATTGACTAGGCTGGTCCTCTAAGTATACGTTTAACGAAGTCTCGTGGCAAGGTCACCATGAAGGGTTATATAGCTATTTTCATCTGCATGAGCACTCGCGCTGTAGACATAGAGTTGAGGATTACTCAAGCGAGGCGATTATCGCAGCTTTTCATCGATTCACTTCAAGACGTGGTCATTGCAAGGTTAGTAATCAGGGTGCCAACTTCATAGTAGCTGACACTGAACTTTGTCAACTGCTTCACGAATATTTAGCGCAAATACGACAAGAGGTTTGTTCGCTATCCAACGATGGTACTGAGTGGCACTTCAACCCACCAGGAGCTCCGCACTTCGGCGGACTGTGGGAGGCGGTTGTAAAGTAGGCTAGGCACTATCTCAGGCAGATTATTAGTGAACAAGTCTTAACCTTCGTCGAATTTTCCACGTTGCTCTGTAGAGTAGAAGCCTGTCTTAATACTAGATCATTAATGCCCATCTCAGATGACCTCACTGATTTACAACATCTGACTCCAGCCCATTTTCAGACAGTTGAGCGTCAACAGAAAAGTAACGGCCTACTACAAGCTCCCATGGCCGCCATTTTGAAAAAAAAATTTTTGTATATAGTTCATTAATTGTACAATAAAGTTCTTTAAACGAATTTTTCATTTCGCTTATTATTTACCCACACAAAATCATCAAAAATAGGTGTACCAAGAGTGGTGTTACCCCTTAACTTTGTTGATAAATGTTTAAAGAAAATAATAGCCTCCAAAAATTAAAATTGATTTAAAAAAAAGAAATAATTGGGGTTTAACTAAATATTTTTTAAGTTGACAATATTGACACTTGAGATGTCATGATTTTTTTGGAACAATTTTTTGTTTATGTAGTTGTGGACTATTATTAAGTACATTTCATTAGTTTTATCATAGGACCTTTATAAACTCTCATATAATTTTTTGTTTTATACCCTATATCTAACGAAAGACCCTCCGTAAATATTTTCATTTTAGTTGTTAAAAACCTAGAATGAAGATTCGAAATCAATAATAAATTATAAAAATCATTTAATAATTTTAGCATGTCATATATTTATTTAAATAAATAATCTATAATTTATAATAATTTTTTTTACTAAAACAAACAAAAATTCCATCGCTCCTATACAGTACCTCTAAGGTGCTGTGGAAAACTGTAACCATAATTTGTATCCTTTAAAAATTTTGCAATGGACTACATTACATAAATGTGTATCCTACTCTCAACGTGGCAAACAAGGTTTCTCCATCAATTATTGTTTGAATTTCGAATAACAAATTACAATTGCATTTTAATGAAACTTTATAAACCTTATACCATTAGGTATATTGTATTTATAAAAGTGGTGTGGAAGGTGGAGGGGTAGGTGGAGGGATAGGTGGAGAGGGTAGAGTGTGAGCATTATTTGGTAGAGGCGCGAGGTAGAGGGGAGTGGAGGGGCTGAGTTCCCGAACTTACAGTAACAACTATGTAATATAGTAAGATATATCGATCAAGTCATCTTTGCCAGGATGGACTGCGATGACTCCGCTCAAGGACCATTTCCCAGGCAGACTGACTACACTCTTGATTAAGACCATGCCTCCCACTTGCAGTGACCTTGAAAAGTCGCTCCACTTTTTACGTGCTTGTAGAGTAGTAAGATATTCAGTAGACCATCTATCCCAGAAATGCTGCGCCATATGACAAATTTGCTGCCATCGCTTGCCAGGCGGGATATTGGAGTTACCAAAATCATGCTCAGGCACTAGAAATTAACACCTTTGAATTAGAAAATGGGCTGGAGTCAGATGTTGTAAATCAGTGAGGTCATCTGAGATGGGCATTAATGATCTAGTATTAAGACAGGCTTCTACTCTACAGAGCAACGTGGAAAATTCGACGAAGGTTAAGACTTGTTCACTAATAATCGTTGGATAGCGAACAAACCTCTTGTCGTATTTGCGCTAAATATTCGTGAAGCAGTTGACAAAGTTCAGTGTCAGCTACTATGAAGTTGGCACCCTGATTACTAACCTTGCAATGACCACGTCTTGAAGTGAATCGATGAAAAGCTGCGATAATCGCCTCGCTTGAGTAATCCTCAACTCTATGTCTACAGCGCGAGTGCTCATGCAGATGAAAATAGCTATATAACCCTTCATGGTGACCTTGCCACGAGACTTCGTTAAACGTATACTTAGAGGACCAGCCTAGTCAATTCCAGCCCGCTTAAAAGGTGACGTTAGAGAAACACGAGCATGAGGTAAATCTCCCATTTTCTGCTTACCGAATTGATTGGAGTAGCGTCTGCAAATAGTGCATGCTTGAACCAACTTCTTAACAAACCCTCTGCCCTTTACTAACCAATATTGTTTTCTTATTGTGTCATTGTCGAATAAGCAAGGTAGCCAATGTAGTAATAGCAGGCAGAATTAGTGGGCGTTTGAAAGCTTGGTCAAAGGGAGCGTTCGAGAGGCGACTGTCTACTCGAAATAAATCCTTAGTAACGACTGAATTGAAGTTTAATATAAGGCTTTTTGCGTTTAAAGTCTTGCCTGAATTGAGTTCTACAATTTCCTTAGAAAAGTAATATCTTTGGTAGAGGTAAACCCAGAGTAAACGAGCATTTTTCAAATCCTGGGGAAATAGCTGAATATTAGAGTTGTCCTGACTAGAATGCCAAAACTCTAATTTTAAGAAATTCAGACTAGAACTGCTCTCGAGATTTGTTCTCGAAACAGCGTTTACTTAATTTAAATAAGAACGTAAGACAATATGCAGTGATGCTAAATAACTTTAATGCAGAAGAATACTTCTCGACTAGGTTCCACAGACCTGCAGAATTTGTATTGCATTCGGGCAATTCTTTGGAGTGATGGGGTTTATCATCTTTAATACTAGTGCTTATACTTACTAAATGACTATTTGCAAGATTGTCACGATCAGACTGAATTTCTGACCAAGGAACTGCAGTCTCAGTCAAGAATTGAGGATTATTCCACCAGAGACTATGTGTCTGAAGTTTGGAAGGCTCAATGCCACGTAAAGCGATGTCTGCGGGATTGTCAGAAGAACGAACATGGTGCCATTGAGCTTCTGGGATTGAGGTGAGTATATCAGAAGAGGGATGTGCGATGAACACTTGCCAATGTCATAGGTGGTCTAGTAACCAGTACAGAACATCAAGAGAGTCTGACCAGAGATGATTACGGGCCATAGCGATAGGTACAACTTGCTTATAATGACTTACAAGCTTAGCGAGTAAATGAGCTTCACAGAGCTCGAGTCTGGGTACATTCAGTGTCTTAATAGGCAGGACACGGGTTTTCGCCAGCTGTAAGGAAGTCGTTACTCTTGATCCCTTTATTATTCTAAGAGAAATGACCGCACCATAAGCAATCTTGGAGGCATCAGCATACCCATGTAATTCTATTATTTCAACGTCGGGAGCGTACTCAGACCAATGAGGTATTCTTAACTCCGTCAAGCAATTGAGCTCTTGCTCAATTGATTTCCAGCATGCAACTGAATCTTCTGGGAGGGGCTCATCCCAATTTACCTTAAGCAACCAGAGTGATTGCATGAAGAGTTTGGCTGAAATCACCACAGACGCCAACTAGCCCATGGGGTCGAACAGTCGTGCTATTTTTGACAGCACTGTACGTTTGGTAATAAGGCAACTTATGGGAGTGGAGTCTATTTGAAACTTGAACAAGTCTTCTTTTGGCAACCAAATCAAACCTAAAACAGATACAGCTGGACTGTAATCAGAGAACGAGAATGGATCAGCTGTTAGGAGAGCTGGATCTATCCAATCGAGAAGATCTGCTGTATTTGATGAACACTTATGAATAGGAAAACCGCCCACCATGAAAAGGTTAATGGTATCCTCCTGCTTCATGCGGGCTTCCTGAACTGAATGATCGCGAAACTGAATATAGCATCCATGTAAATTTCTTCTTTTGAGATTTTAGCTCCGATTGGATGCTCAGATGAATTATCAGCAACCAACTTCTTCACTACTCTAGAAGTTATAAATGACGATGGAGCTAACGCATAAGTTACAGATAGTAGTAACCACACCTTTACTTCAAACGACATATCAGATCGCCAGAGGATTGATTGATAATGGTAATCGTCTTTATCAATGAGAATCTGCCTAAACATTTGTTTAACATCAGGAACAAATGCATGACGGTAAAGTCGCCATTTAGAAATTAGATCGACTAAAGTGGGCAGTAGATTAGGCTCAGAGGGCAATAATTGATTTAATGATGAGCCTGATTTGTTGCGGCTAGAACCGTTGAAGACTGTCGGAAGTTTTGTTGTTGTACTCGCTTCTTTCCAGACCCCATGATGTGGAAGAAAGAAGGTAGCACTTAAATCCCTTTTGAGCGGAGCGGTAGAGGCAAGAATCATATGATTTAGCTGCTGATAATCAGCCATAAATGCAACATATGCTGCTTTGAGCATTTCATCCTTTTGAAATTTTGATTCCATGCGCTTTAGCGTATAGAGCGCTGGAGCGTATGATTCGCCTAAATTTGAACTACTGTCGACATGAATTTTAAAAGGTATCCTAACGACATATCTACCCTCTGGATTTATAATGCGTGGCTTTGAATTTATCTTTACAAGCTTGCTCATCGTCAATGTACAGATTTTTTCCTGGTATATTTTCCACCCGTCAAAAATTCTGTAGAGTATCATTAAGCATCTTCTCCTCTGCACAGTGAAACGATGCTGTGCGAGTATAAGAAGATTTTGACTCTCCTGGAAATCTACCATTCGACCGCTCTCAGCGTTTTGCGGATCAGCAAGTTCCAGACCATCTAAATACTCCAACTTTGAAGAGCAACGAGCACGCGGCGGTGCATGATCTGAGACTCGAGGAAGGACTAGGGCTTCGACTTCACACAGAAAAGTAGATTCAAATACTGGCAATATCTTAATGGTAGTAACATTTTTGGCTACTGCTACTGTCCCTTCACCTACTCCGGTTACAGGAACATTAATTTTAGTTCTCTTTAACGCAAAAGTTGATACAAGGACTCTGAGATGAAAGAGGCTCCAGAGCAACGATCAATCAAAACTCGAACTTTAAATTTCAAACCATTTGAAGATTGCACGAAAATCCTGGCTGTAGGAACAGAATATCCTTTGTTAAACCTATAGAGGCAGAAGCGTCAGTGAAAAGACACACCCATGATTTTAGTGAACCATCATCCTCTGTGTCGACTGTGCTTTTATTCACGGGATTTTTTGAAGAAATAGTAGGCAAGGTTGATCCTCTAATCGAGCTGAGTTGCGAAGAATCGTTAGGATGTAGAAGGGTATGATAATTCCCTTTACATTGGGAATAGTGATTGCATTATTTTCTTTAAACATTTATCAACAAAGTTAAGGGGTAACACCACTCTTGGTACACCTATTTTTGATGATTTTGTGTGGGTAAATAATAAGCGAAATGAAAAATTCGTTTAAAGAACTTTATTGTACAATTAATGAACTGTATACAAAAATTTTTTTTTCAAAATGGCGGCCATGGGAGCTTGTAGTAGGCCGTTACTTTTCTGTTGACGCTCAAATGGGCGGACAGTTTTCTGGTACACGATGAACCCAAGGACAAAAAACCAAAATTTTTCTTAAAGTACATATTGTAGCCATAGTAGTATGTAGGGAAAAATCAATTTAAAGAAGATGGTGCGCAATTGATAAAAAAGTTTCGATGTTGACAAAAAAATTGACAGTAAATTGTTTATAAAAAGAAGAGATTTTACGCCAAATCAAAAGACCGCTATGTACTACCATCGAGAATGTTATTGTGAAAGTACAGTCAAAATTTGAAACCAATCCATGCAACCGTTTTTGAATAATCTGTCCGCCCAGTTTGAAAAAAGCGGTTTCGAGAAAAATGCGTTTAAAGTTTCCGTAGCACTTAAATTATTAAAAACTTATATTCACCTCTAATCTGTGATGCCTGCACCATACATTTGACCTTCCACAATAATATTCTCCTCTTCATCTTCTTTCGTCTTTGATTTTATGGACAAACGAGTCTCTCTAGCAGCATCAGCCAGCCATCCGTCTGAAAACTTGACACGACGTGCGTGCGCTTCGACGCAGAATTTATAACCATTTGGCCCAATTTTGATGCCTAACTTTTCCATAAGTCTCATGACGCTTGAAAGACCATCATTGTATATACCTACAGCAATATACACAACGGTGTCAAGAACATACTTTCCACTGGAGAATGTTTTTGGATCAATTCACCAGACGATTGCATTACAAGATTCGTTGCTGTTCTGTGTGAAGCCACCTATACAACGAGTCAACAGATCGTTACTGCTGTGTCCTTCGTAAACGGGGTTTAATGGCATTCAAAACCTCTTTTGACAATGCTGGTTTATGCTTATAATCTTTTAAAGTGCAAGTAGCCTTTGCTTTTTGTCACGAGAAAAACAGACAATTGATAACAATTATTACGATGAATAACACAACCTGATATACTATAGCTATGGTAATATGCCATTGTAAGCCTCTATTCTCTAAACCAATGAAAGAGCCTGTCGAAGGCTTACAAACTTTTTCTGGTTTAATAACCATAAGAAACTTTCACAACATATTTTAGGACTCTAGCTCTTTTAGTTTCTGAGCTGTAAGATTTGGGTACGAATAGGCTTTATAGATGTAAATCTGGGAATACCTTATATTGTAGGTCGAAAATTATTTCCAAACCTGTATATAACTATACTAAACTAGAAATTAATACGTTTAAGTAAGGTATATTATTATTGATCATATTTTTCTTTTAATTACAAAATGTAATGGCAATATTTTAATTATAATTAAAAAATAACCTTACATTTATTTTATATATTATTTTATATATTATTAATATGTATGAATTAAGGGTTAACAAAAGTTCTTGATGTAATTATAAAATGAGAAGACGTAAGTAAGCATAAAGAAGTAACACAGTTGTGGTGTGTAATAAAAAATATTTCTCAGTGGCAACAATACACTTAAAAGTATTCCACCAACACTCATTCCATGCATAAAAATAAGAGAGATTTTAATTTTCTTGGAAAAAAATTCGAAAAACAGTGGTTTATATAGTAGTGCGTAGTTCTGGGTGAGGATAAAGTAAAAGTAACCTGAAAACCTAGGTACGTATTGAGTCACAAAGATCTGGCCCGATACGCGCTCGCAGCCAGCAATCGTCCGGAGAGGGGGTATGCTAGCATATCCAAGTGGCCTATATAGGTAGCTGTGAACTCCCTTAGCTTAAGGGGGCACACCACCTTTCAAATCTGAAGCAAAAAGATTAATTAAGAATTTTTATTTTGATATTTATTTCAATAAGGGTTTTTTTTCCTCAAAGTATACATAAAAACCTACCAATTTGTATACTTTTTACCTTCGTTGGACCTTCTATGCCTCCATGGCAAACCAGACTGTTTTCGAAGACTTTCAGCACTGTCCGTAAGATTCCAAGTCTACGCATGGATGGATTGGGCTAAAAATTTATGGAGATACTCATTATAGTAGTACTTTTCATATGAGAGTAGGGATTTTGATTTGAACGAGTAGAAGTATTTTTTTATATGAACATTGTCAATATAACACTTATTTTTTAATAATTTTATCACTTTTATAGATGTAAAAAATTTTCTACTCGTTCAAATCAAAATCCCTACGCTCATATGAAAAGTACTACTATAATGAGTATCTCCATAAATTTTGAGCCCAATCTGTCCATGCGTTCACTTGGAATCTTACGGACAGTAAGCTGAAATTGATAAAAACAACATTTAGCGTTATTTAACAATTAAGTTAGAAGTTCTAATAGATATAATTTATACTCATCTTATCAATTGCAACTACTTTTTTCTTCTTTTCAACGTAGCAGACAAACATCTGCAGCAGTGTACATTAATATTTGCTGGTGCGTGGAGTCCCATGAGTCTTCCTCCTCCTTGAATAACCTGAAATGAAAAAAAAAACACAAAAATGAATAAATTGAGTAAACTGTATTTATCATACTAAACTCTTGAGCGACACTTTCACACACTTTACTCAACTGCTTATTTATTTCATCAAAAGCCGATTGGGCAACTGGCTTGCATAGGTCCATAATCCCACAAAAAGTTGAAAGGCCAGCGTGTCCATGTCCACGTGCACGAGCAGACAGCACAGATCTTCTGTTCACTTCATATGCATTTCCTTTGGCTCCTACTTTGTTGCTGGAGTTGATCGCTGCTATTTCACCACACTTTGAGCACACAATATCTATTTTGAAATCAAGACCCTGCACACCAGATTCACTTAATTGAACACTGCCATGGCACCGATTACAACACAGAACACTTCTAAGTTTAGAAAATAAAATTGAAGTGTCAATGATTCTGTTTGTTGGATCACTGGTGTCTCTAGCACTAGCTGTGTTTTGGAGTTTCCTCGCTGAGCTGGTGGATAGTCTTGGCTTCTTTTGTGAACCTTCCTTTTTTATCTCTTTTAGAATACATTTTCACTACACTGATTTACACACATTCACAAATTGTCAAATGCAATTAAAACACTGTATAAGTTCAGTACAATAAAAATATTAGCTGTGTTTAGTCAAAAATTCGATCTGATTTATCGACCTTTATCTCAAACGCATGTAAGTTCAACTATTCACCTGTAGTGGCGCTAAAGGATTCTAGCCTTCAAATTGGTTCCAATTATATTATATTTTATTGCTTTAAAACTAAATAAAATAATCAATCAAACATTTAGTTATAAATAATAATAAAATAAATAATAATTGATAAAATACCGAATTTACGCAAAATCGGGAAAAAAGCTGTCTCAGTATTTATATTGTAACTTTAAAAGGAATTATGATATCTTAAAACGGTTTTCGGGAGCTTATTCTACGGAAAATTTCTTATAAATAAGGTAAATAAAAAAAAAAACGATTTTTTGACAATTTAAAGGTGGTTTGCCTCCTTAAGCATAGGTGTCTGTGAACCCCCCTAGCTTATCTACTCATATAATTTAAGTATAAATTATTCGCTTTCAGTTACCAAAAGATATTTACTTAATAATATGCAGTGTATATGCAATAAAACATTATAAAAGCATTAAAAGTAGTCTTAGGGGGAGAATCGTGATATTTTTGGGTAGAGGTTCAGCAGAAAGTGTACGAAGAATGTGCGTTCATCACATCATACAATTGAATTATATATTACTCATTTGCAAACACGTCCGCTTCGACGCAAAAGGTATAACAATTTGGCCCGATTTTGATGCCTAACTCTACCATAAATCTTATGGCACTTGAAAGACCACCATTGTATATGCCTACAGCAATACACACAGCAGTGTCAAGAACATGCTTACCACCGGGGACTGTTTTTGGAGATATTGACCAGAGTTCTTCGTAAACGGGTTGAATGGCTTTCAAAACTTCTTTTGACAATACTGGTTTGTGCTTATAATCTTTTAAAGTGCCAGTGGCCTTTGCACGTGGTCGATGCTCTCTTTCTTTAAAACTATGAGACTTTCATAGGGCTGTAAATCCATGAGAGGAATCATTTAAAAAACAAATAAAATGATTCCAAAACAGGAATGATTAAATTAACAAAGATAACCTGCGTTGATAATCAATTTACACATCTGTATATATTTAAAATTAGTTTTGAAGGACGGGACACATCTGACGCCAAAATTGAGGGACATAATTAGAGTCATTTTTAAATACTCAAAGCATGAAAATTAAGATATTACACTTTATCTATTTCATAGCTGAAAATAAGTTTAAGCAACTTGCTGCCTACTTTTCTCTTGAAATATCATCTCGTAATATAATTTAAAAATAATATCAGAGAAAGTTGGTTGGGGCACGGGACACATATGACATTTCATGGTGTTTTTGATTTTTAATTCGAAATCAAATTAATCAATAATATTGAAACTTTGCAGTAATTTTCTACATATTATATCTAATATATCTAATTTTTAGTTACACCGATATATCGTTTTATTTTTATGTAAAATAACGGGCACAGGACACGGTCAACTTTTTGACTTTTACCCATAAACATTTTGTTGCGTAACAAACAAACAACGAAAGTCTTTTCTTCAACGTCTGTAAGGATGAAACTGTAAGAAAGAAAATAACTTTCATCATCATGCTTCATCACCCGGGGATTACTAATGAATCGAGGAACCTCTTCCATCTCGCAGAATTGTTGCTGGGAGCACATCAATTGTTGATACCATTGGGGGTCGAGCTCACTCTGTAAGGTCAGGCAGGTAGAAGCTGCTGAAAGGGTGCCAATCTGCACGACACACCTGGATATCGCCCATTCCACCGCTGTCCGCTGGGCAATGAGGTCAGCCCGACGGATCAGACTAGGTTTCAGGATATCTGGGAGCTCATCAGCTCCTATGAATAGCTGGATATCTCCAGGGGTGCCAAACTGCGCGTCAGCCAGCTTCAGTCCCTGCCATAACATCCGGATATGATCGTCGACGGGCGAAGCCCGGGTGGAGAGGCCCATATGCCGGAGACAATGCGCGTCAGAGCTGCGTCTGAGGATACGGCAGATGAATAGCAAGGCGGGCCTTCATGTAGACTGGTTCAAGCGTCTGGCCACTCACGCCAATGATGATGATCTCACTTCGTTCAGGCATGAGGTTGAGTCGACTCGATAACTTGAGGGAGATGAGAGATACCTCAGAACAGAAGTCAAGCAAGGCCCTCACGGTGAGGATTCGCGAGTGACCGTCACCAATCCGAAAGACGGTCGTGGGGAGAACCATGGAGTCATGCCGATGGAGAGGCCGGTGATTCAGGATCCACAATTTCGACACTGGCAGCCGATAGTTTCGACTGTTTCGAGGGGGCGACGTCGGCCAGCCCAGTTGCCGCTCGTTTCCAATCACTACTGTGCAGCAGGGAATGGTGCAAGGCCTGGCAGACGACTATGGAAAAACATGAACGCGCCGCATGACCAGGTCGAAGACAGTTGAAACAGAGTTGTGCCCGAGTCAACTGTCTCTTCTTCTGTCGGGGTTCATCTTCAAGAACCGCTCGCCCAAGCGGCGAGGCTACGCAGGCCTCGGTTGCTTAAGTGACCATCGAGGGCTCGGCTCGGTGGATGACCTGCCGTAGAAGTTTCAACGCAGCTTATCGCATTGTATCGCCGTTGAAGGAACTCTGCTAACTGCGAATAGATGGCCATGGTTTCCTCGACGTGACTAGATTCGGCCAATGGCGCAATGGCATCGAAAGGGCTGGGATTAAACTTCTCCAGTTCATCCTACGCTCGACGAGTCGAAGAGTCCATGCAGGAAGTGGCGATAGTGACAAACCTGTCGTCCCATGACTCGATTGGACGCTCGAGCGCTTGCAATTGGTCGCGATGACGACTGAGCGTGATGAGCAGCTTGCGAAGCTAGCTTGAGCTTTTTCCCTGCAGTGGACGAAGGGCGCGCAAGGCAGATGGTCTTGCACGAGCAGTCTACGATGTTCATATCGGAACTGGAGTAGACACCAGGCTGCTGAGTAGTTGGCGTCAGTCAACTTCAGGGTCTCCAAAGTGGTCTTGGCTTCGCGTTGCATGAGGGTCTTGAGGTAAAAGAATTTGGAGACGTCGCTGAGACGAATATCGGCGTGAATGAGAGCTTGGAAAAGGTCCCGAAAAGTCTCATAATCTTCCCGACGGCCCGAGTACGGCGGTACGCTGATTTGAGACAACCGAGCTTGTCTCAGGTTGACGCCTAGGCCTATTTGGTCTATTCGGCCTGTTCCCTCTCGAGTTGCTCCTTATGGCGTCTGACTGCACCGTGACGTAGGCTCGTTCGACGTCCGCATACACCCGGGCTTGATCGTAATCGGCCATCTCCTCTACCGAACCCGAAATTAGCCCAAGGTGGTTGCTCTGGAAATCCTTCCAAGTAGCCCTGCAATACCTCCATTCGGGTCTGCACCAAGCCCATTGTCCAGTCCTCGACAGGGGTCTCAGACAGCGTGTTGACGAAAGCTTAGATGACGGCCACCAGGGCCTGTAGAGTGGTCAGGAGATCAATCATCATACCTGAAAATTACAATTCAAATCAGCTCGACACTCATCACGAGTGGAGACTAGTCACGAGGGTCATTCGCCGCGACCGTGTCAATCATAATCACACTCCATCTGCTGTGGTTCTCGAGCTCGGGCCGATCTCGCTATCGCCGAGCGCCATACCGAAACCTTTTACTTCCTGTGTGCTAGCGCCAGTCTCAAACCACCGCTGACGACAGCGCCACATGGGGAGAGGCATGCGAGAGTCTGGGAACCTTCGCGTTATCGATCTCGAGCCACTGCTACGTCTGCAGCCGCGTGGCGAGTATGTAAATACCACACTATGAGTCGGTCGCGTGTCCCGAACCACCGTCGACCAGACTGCCAGGTGGGGACAATGCGAACAGCGCATGAGACGGAAATCATGGCGCTCAGCTTGTCGTGAATGTAGCTTCCTCGAACTCAACCGCAGGCTCCACCGACGTAAGAGTGAGAGAGAGAGCGAGAGTGGTGGTAGTAGTCGAAGCTGTTCGGTGGGACGGAGCAGCGGACCGTCTATACGAGATGACGCCATTCCTTTTCTCCCTCTTATTTTCGACCTCTGGCCTACTCGGCTCGACTCAACTCGACTCGGTTCAGCTCGGCTCGGCACGGCTCGGCTCGGCTCAGCTTAGCGCGGCTCAACTCGGCTCGTCTCGGCTCACCTCGACAAATAGACACGACGTTCCTGAGTCCCGAATTCAAAATGGACGACTGACGCTCACACACTCCCAGCGCGCACGTGCGAGAAAATGGCGTCCGCCGCCTGGCAATGATTACGGTGTTTGCCTCGATTAACCGCTCGACCGAACGATGTCTGATCATTCGGGCCTACGTATATTAATTACGACGCAATTCCATCGAATAATCGCTAACCTTCCATTGTAGTCGACATACTAGATCTTCCAGATGAAATCCGGCTCGACGGACCATGTACCAATTCGGCCGGGGGGGGGGGGGGGGCGATGGATGAATGAGGAGACACACAGAGGGGTTCTATTGAACACAAATTTTATTCTAATGAATAGATTAATTAAGTAGACTGAGTTTCTATCAAGTGGTCGGATCTATCAACATACCCCATATTTTTATGATAATCCGAGTAAATAACTGGGCAGTTTATAATTTTATCTGAACAACGTTTTTGTGTCCTATTTGTAACAGTAACTCCGCAAGGATCATGATAGTTGGATAAAAAGAAAACAGCTTTTTATCCATCCATTTGATCCAGCTAATTTAATCACAGCAAGTACGGTATTAATATTGCTCACGATTCATTATTTTATCCGGAATCTCACTTTTTGGTAAACTTTTTCTGTTACTACTAACTGTTCGACAAGCGAAAATTTTACCTTCTTTCAAATCTTTCATAAGATCAAGACCAGTAAAGTAATTGTCAAAAAATACATGGTGATTTCTTCTCACTAAGTTACGTGTCAAATCCTGTAGAACACGTGCATCTAGTTGTTTTTCAGCTCTTTCAGCTTTACCCGAATATATCTGAAACTCGCATACGTATCGTGATAAGTCTGCAAGCGCCCAAATTTTATATCCGCGTTTTATGGGCTTGTTTAGCATGTATTGTTTCATACTACTGCGGCCTTTGAGCTTCATCATAGACTCGTCAGCAGACTGATATTCACTCTAAAAGTTTATAATTTGATTATAGACACGAAAATTTAGTCGCCACCTAGCGGTGGAACGTATTTTGGGATAATTTTATTTTTATTATTATCCCGAAATACACCGGAAGTATTTTGGGATAATTTTCAATAAATAATATTTTATCAGATGCAAATGTGTGGTCTGTATGGCTTACTGATAGCTTTTTAGATCACCTAAGACCCTAATTAATCTAGGTAAGATAAATAAATGAAGAAATAAAAACATTTTCACGACTAATATTCAATTTTTATTATATCTTGGTACAAAAGAAACAATCGTGTAATAATTTTTTTAATTATGGATTAAATCGCTGATATTCCTAGTGACTCTGAATCTATTGATGGGCTGTGTGATTCTGATATTGAAGATGATTCCGAAAGTGGAGATGGTGAAGGTGATTTCGACTCGGAGTGTTCTGATGAAAATGATTCATGAGAGTTTATTGATATTGATAAGTGGATGAAGAGTGGAAATACCAGAGATGATTTTCCATTCACTGAAACTTTTGGTACAAATATTTCGAACAATATAACCACACATTTGGATATATTTCTACATTTGTTTCCTAATGATTTATTAGATTTAATTATTGAGCAAACGAACATTTATTCACTTCAAAAGAAAAGTACAGCTAAACCAATAACCAAAGACGAATTATTAACTTATTATTTGGCTATAAGTATTTTTTCATACTACAAAAAGCTAAAATTTATACGCTTCATTTGCGAAAAATGAAAGATCTTAAAAATTATTGATTGATAAACTGTTCACAAAACTTAAATACTTTTATCTTCAGTAATATTTCAATTTTTGGCCGCCATCTAGGATCCGCCATTAAGAATTTTCAAAATCTCAGTTCAGATTCGTAATCCGCGACTCCTAAGACCCCTGTATACGATTATTTAGCGAAATACAGTGATATTACAAAAAGATTGATTATTAGGTCCATTTTTACTTTTAGGTGAATCACCCATTTATATGTTTGGTTATCTTATCTCTTAGCCTTAGCGGGTTATCTTAGCCTAAGCAACAAATTAATCATAATAGTAATTAGAAATAATTATATTGACGATTTTCCTCTATTGCCGGTTGGTAGACAAGATGCTGCGTGCATAGAATGAGTGGATTCCGACTGCTTCAGTTCTGCCAATGGTGAGTGGCGTGGCCCGTGAGTCCTCTATATTTGCATGAACAAACTTTGGAGAAAACATGCAAGTGTTCAGGACTCGAAATAACGACAGTAGTATTAATATGTTGAAAACTTAGTTACTAATTTTTTAATATCAATCAAACATTATTTACAAGTTATGTACACTGCGGCCAGTGTAGACCGCTTGTATCAAACGGGCGTATCAGCTGCGCGATGAAATAAGTTTGGCCTCGTCGGCCCACGGATTGTGCACGCAGGTTTGCGTTCATCATGGCACACGCTGCGGTCGAACGGCTTTTTGCTGCCGACGGATATTTTCTGCTCGAATCGAGAGAGAAAGAGAAAACATTAGATGCGCTCAGTACTGACCGCTCAACATTGCCCGTACTCTATTGAGTATAATACATTCCACTAACAAAATGCATTCATGTACTCACTCTACCAACGGTCGCAGTCCCAGCCGCGGATGCCTCGGTGCGTTACAATTGTCGGGTAGCAGACGCTGGTCGGTGAAACTCCATTTCCTGATCGGAGTAACTGGGCTTGCCTCGCGTCGTTCTGCTGTCGTGGAGCAGCACTTATCCCTCGCGTAATCGAGCTGCCAAAACCGGAGACGGGCGGCACGAAACAGGTCGAGGCTCGCTCTCGCACGGCGGCTCGAGCCTCTTCAATTCTACCTTGCTTTCCCGCTGCTCCGCTCTTTCCGCGCTTTACTTAGCGTTCCCTCTCTCTCGCTCTTTCTCTTTCTTTCGCGCCTGGCTGTCGAGTGCGACCCGCTGCTGTGCGATGATCCCAAACTCTCTTGAGTTTCGCCTCGCGGCGTTCGTGCGTGATGCGTGCGTGCGTACGTGTGCGTGTGTGTGTGTGTGTGTGTGTGTGTGTTTCATGTCTCCCAACAGGCTACCTCCCTGTGTGTGCGTCGATCGCTCATCGAAGCGCGTACTACTCACTCGTTGCTGAGCTGCTTGCTTGCCGTGGGAGTGTTAATGTAAAGAGCTAATTTACCTTGTAACAAAAGTATTTATTTAATGAATAAACTTATGTATTCAATAACAAACAATCGGTGAATTTTCACCCAATACCTACGTTAATGTAAGCGCAGCCGCTCGCTTTCTCCGCCGGACCTTCTCCTCAGCTGCGGCGGCGTGTCCTACTAGCCAGTGGTGGAGTATTCCCGCGCAACTGGGGGGTAGGAAGGCAAAGGATTACTCGCGGGGATGAGCAGCAAGCGAAATCAAGCGCCTTCTCCGTTTGTTTGCGTGCTAGTCGGGCCTCCATGACTCACGTGCGCTTTTATTCTCCACGGCGGCGACGAGCGAAGTGCTCCTCACGTATCCCGCAGCACGGGCTGGAGCTCCTGTGGCCGATTACGGACCAACTGCGCCCAGTCGCCGGTCTTGTGTTCGAAGGATCAGCCATATTGGGGAATTCCCTGGCGGATGAGAGTAAGTCTTCCAATCTGGATGATAGCTTGGAGGCGTCTCGAGCCTTCTCCATCAGCGGACGGAGCGACGTTCAATCGTTCTCTAACCTCAAAATGAAGTACAAAGGTGCTCATTTTTCGGAAAAATACAGTTTTTGCTACGACAAAGTCATCATATATTTTTATTTAATGCCTCAAACACTATACCTTGTAGATTTTTAACTGCTGAAATCGAATCCATCATCTAAATTAACCAAAAATCTAACCTAAAAGGTAAAAAGCCAATTAAACGCTAATTATTACCATTTTTTGTATTCCAAGTGATAGAACATGAGATAGGATTAACTAATTCTCCTGAATCTTTTTTGATCTTCAAACTTAATAGTCATAGAACGTGGGAAAATTTTAAGGGATGCGTCAGACTGACATCCTAACCTCAAAATGAAGTACAGAGGTACACATTTTACGGATAAATACGGTTTTTGCTGCCTCAAACACTATATCTTGTAGATTTTGTACCGCTGAATTCGAATATAGCACCTAAATTAACCAAAAAACTAACCTAAAAGGTCAAAAAGTCAATTAAACGCTCATTATTACCATTTTTTGTATTCCAAGTGATAGAACATGAGATAGGATTAACTAATTTTCCTAAATCTTTTTTGATCTTCAAACTTAAAACTTATAAGGGATGCGTCAGACTGACAACCTAACCTCAAAATGAAGCTCTTTTTTCGTAAAAATACGGTTTTTGCTGCGACAACGTCGTGATATATATTTTTACTGCCTCAAACACTATATCTTGTAGATTTTTTATCGCTGAATCTGGATTGCCACGTCAATTATCTAAAGTAATCAAGTTAAAACTTGGAAGATTCATTCTTTGAACATACTTGTAATAAGGGCTTTTATAAGGATGAATAATAATAATTAAACAAATCTGTACGTTAAGAAGAGCACGTGTGTTTTGTATTATTGACGATAAATAATTGCACTAACAGAGCGAATATACAGGCCTATTCACTTGTACTGGCCAATTCACTGGCATAGCTCTTTTTTTAACTAATATTCTTGATCATAATCAACGAAGTCGTCATCAAAAACAGATTCATTATCTGCAACATCCTCATTTTGTCTGCAAAGTAATTAATATTCATTTCTCAGTTCATCAAAATGTATTACGCATCGTATTTGTATCGCTGTTCAGTTTGTGTTGTGTGTTCATTTGTAGTTGCATTCTCGCCTTCTTAGTGAGTGAGAGAGGGAGAGAGTTGTACGTATTATAATCATACTGGTCACAAACAGGGATTGCTGAGAATTTGTATTTTGATTTTGAATGTTATCATATTTTTGGTGAGGATTCATGTGACCAGAAGAACTGTCAAAGCCTACAGTTACTACTAACTCTAAACTTCTTAAAACCGATTTTCCCCAATTAAATGCAATTTCTTCACATAAACGCTCAGCAGTCTTATTCAGCAGTGATTACAAGGATATGGTAACCTCTGTCTCAGTAGTAATAAGATATTTTTCTGGTTTACACTTATCCATCTCTTGAGTAATAAAATAATAGGAACAATAAATCGAACAATTTCTTTTCTGTGTAACATTTACTAATGAAATGTAATTTTCTTTATTATAATTGTAATCTAAATAAAATGCCAAGGCGGATTCATGAGAGTGCACAGACAATTTGTTCTTTTGATTTTTGTTCTTTTGATTCTCAACAATTTCATCACATAGAGTTGTACTTTGAATTAATTGGAATGTTACTTCTATTGCCTTTGTATCATATTTACCTTCATCTATATCTTCATCTTCCATACTACTATTTATGTTACAAAATAAGAAAGTCTCAATTAATCATAAAAATTTTTATTCTAATACAGAATTAAAAATTTGGAAAGTCACATGGATAAACTAATCTCTAGAAATATATTTATTTAGTTTTAAAGATAACATTATAACAACAATACATTCCCACAGTTTCAAATAAAACTCGAGAATTCTTGTACAATCTCACAGCGAACAGGCGAAATGCACGCATAGCTAAACCCATTAGACCCCGCCTGAATATTACTAAATTTTCTTTATAACGGAGACAGCAGATTTTAATGAAATCCCTATTTATTCTTTTTGGAGACAATTTTTTCAAAGTTCTCGGGTTTTCGCTTTACTATCCAGCTTTTTACAAAAATATAAATTTTAATTGTTTTTTGATAAATTTATTGAAAAAGTAACGTTTATTCAGTTTATTTTTTTGTGAAATTAGATTTTTAAAGTAGAAAAATGTTCTTTTGCATTTTAAACTGCATTAAACATATTATTGACACTTATACTTTCGAAATTTGCGGGTAATTTTTTATCAATAATCTCATTTTTATGGGGCGGACGGGAAAGCGCTGTCCAAATAGGAAAATATCGAGAAAAATTGAAGTTTTGACCGAAATTTTGAAATTATTGAAAAATAAAGGCTGTTGGAAGAAAAAATGCCTGCGTATTTCGATAGTATGAGTGTAAATAATAAGTTTTGTGCAGTTTCTTATGCATAACAAAATTCATTTCTCTAAAAATTAGTACTAAAACAAAAAATGTAGACTGAAAGAACTATCATTTATTTATCAAAAATGAATGAAAATTGATGTTTTTAATTTTGTAATTAGCTAAAAACTTAGAAAAATCGTCTCCAATAAGAATAAAGAGGTATTTAATTAACATCTATTAACTCACAGATATACAAAAATTTTATGTTATTTAGTCGTTATTGGGTTAACGAGATAATATATTTTATCAAGAATAATGTTAAAGATAATGGCTTTCACTTAAAAAAAGTGTTTGTGCTCTTAATACTCTTAGTAATTATAAAAGCATCTATGATTCGAAATTGTAAGTATAAGAAACAGAAATTTTGGAAGATTAAAGTTGTAATTGATAAATTTAAATAATTCATGTTTGCAAAAAATAGTAATAAGTTAGAAATGAAAACAAAAATTTTGGTCTATGCAAAATAGTAAATTGAAGGTAATTATATATATTAGTTGAAATTTCTAGAGATTTTGCCATACATTTTCTGAAATAACTACATCCGAATTCTTTTTCAAAAATACTTATGCGAATACTTTTATAGATGTCATATATTTCACAATGAAATTCGAGGTTATAGAATATTATTGTCATTGATTTATAGTTGTTATTTCAGATTAAAGATAAAAATTAATACGAGTAAAAAAATAATTACCTGATATTTTCTAGGAGTCTAATAAAGGTTATAATAAACCTTGTCAATAACTTCTCTAACTTATTCTAAATTGTAGTGTGCTTATTAGTAATTCAGTTACTGTTAATATTTACACATATATACAACATCCGTTTTTCAAACCGAATGTAATCCACAATAGTTTTAAATACATCGAATCAATTTCACAGTGATTCGTAAGACTAAGAAAGATGTTATAATAAATGCAGAAATGCAGTAAATTCTAGATGTTTATTTATCTTTATTTATTCAACATATGTAAGGGCCTGCGGCGGCTCAGTCGGTAGAGTGTCGGATTCCCACGCCGGTGACCCGGGTTCGAATCCTAGTCTCTGCCGATTGATACAAGCACCTCTGTAAAAATTACATGTGCTTTGTTTACAAACACACCGCAGACCCCCGTCGTCGATTAGCACCACATGGAAGCACAAACATGGCGACGTTAAATAATAATAAAAAAAAAAAAAAAAAAAAAAACATATGTAAATGGTTACCATGGCAACACACCGAAAGTAATAAGATTGTCGAAAGCTCTTTCACAGTTTATACTAAAGTGAGACATACATAGTTTTATAATATAGCGAGCGATATAAAACGAATTTTCGATGTATTAATTCAGAATTATACTACATTTCACAATAAAGCTGAACAACTAAAACATTTAAAAGTAAGAAGATATTTCGAGAATTCAATCAATACGTATTTCTTTCAATATAGCAATTACAAATGATAACAATATGAAAAATGACGCAAAAACATCGAAATTCTGCAGCTAATATATTTTTTAAAAGTGACAAACATTGAATTTGTACTTGATAAACTTAAAATTAGGGAATAAAGGGCATTATAAGTTATAGAAAGTATAAACTACTGAGTTTAAACCTAATGTAGACTGTGAATTAGAAAAGCAAAGTTAAAAAAAGTGGAAATATTAATTTACATTGAGCACAAAGTATGAATTGTTAATTTTAGCTTAATAAAAGTAGAAAAGCTCAAATGACATATTTCTTAAACGTATTTTGTTTCTTTATCAAACTACTAAACCTTTAATACGTAATTTATAAAAACAAGAAGTATCGTAATCAATCAAAAAATTTTGTTAATAGTATTGGGATTATGTGGTTCACTTTCGAAGTTTGTGTTGTCTGCTCATGAGTGTTTGGAGATTACGAGATTTTGCAAACGCAAGTTTTATAGTAAAAGGTTTGGCTTATTATTCAAAATTCCGAAATAAGAATTTTATAATTATTCATGTCTATAATTTTTGGTTAGCTAAAGGAATATTATTAGGGATCTGGTATTTAGGTTATGTTCGTAACCAAAAAAATGTGTTTATCTAACTTTAGTAACGCGAGTTTATTTTTACTGAGAGGCTGGTCAGTAGTAATTGTATCTACGACTTAGCTAGATTTAGGTTAGAAGGTCATATGGTTTTTTTCATATTTTAAACATCATTTATTGACATGACAATACATTTTTTAGTACACTCAAGCTTTATAAACAATTTAATATTAAAAAAATGTACTTATCGATCACTAGCTCATTACTAGTATTTGAGTTTTATTGAAAGAATGATACTTTAACACGAAGTTTGTGAGGTTATAATGTTACAATAATAGTTTCCCTATAGTTTTCATAAATTTTACAATCCTACATATATACTGTTATGATCGAGTTCAGGTAATGAGAATGACAACACGTATTTATAGAAAAGCACACTTAAACTCGGACTCTTTATTCGAACGTAAACACAACTGTTCTCAACAGCTGTTAGAATCAGACTGAACATAAACAATAACATCCGCGACGTCATTGATCTCGTTGCTAGGGGTTGGTATGCGCGATTCTCGGTGTTTGAATCGCGCAACGTTCGAGCTCGGTCACAACATTGCCCTCACCTTTTCAGATTGTCGTCCCGACAATCATAACCAACCATCCTTCACGTGGGTTGATCCTCTTACAATCCAATGATGACTTACAGGAACCGACACCAACATCCTCTACCTTGACCCATCCTTGGCATCAAGTTACCGAGCAATGCTTACAGATGCGATACCAATCATCACTTAACAGGACTAAGACGGGTCCGTCTCTTGAACAATCTACTTCAATCATCCTTCTTATTTGGTCGAAATCGGTCTTCAGATAAGAGGGGGGAAGTTGACATGCTGTGGAACCTCACCTTAAGTCCCTGCTCCGGTATTTACCTTCACGCCCACGGGAAAAACCACAGCTCAAAAGAACCGTGAGTAGAGTAGTCTTCATTATTGGGTGTCTCTCTCAGTGTAAGTCCCAAGACGATTGATGTTGACTATCTTGGATTTATGTCTTGGTGAACGACGAATACAATAAACGACGTCATTAATTTTCCTCACAACTTCCCAAGGTCCTACCCATTTTGACTGGAGTTTTGGTGCCTTTCCTTTGGTTCTTTGCGGGTTGAAGAACCAAACTTTTTGGCCTTGGGAATATTCAATGTTGAGAGCTCGTTTGTCGCACCAAGACTTCGTTCTTTCCGATTGTAAGTTAATCCGGTCTCGTGCCATTTTGCGGATCTCGCTGAGTTATATTATATATATATAATAATAAACCATATTTTAATCCTGGTATTTGTTGACATCTTCTATTAAACAAATAAGTTGAATAACAAAAGGTGACCATCTATTTAGCGCCAAAGAAATTTACAAATTTTACGTTATTATTTGTTTTGATAATAATTCATTATTATTGTACTATACACCAAATCCAAATAATTTTTATACTATATAGGACTGTTCAACGAATGAATCCTCCAAGTTCTAGCTTGATTACTGTAGTTAATTTACGTGGTCAATGCGGATTTAGCGATAAAAAAATCTACAAGATATAGTATTTGCGGCAGTAAAAAAATATATCACGACTTTGTCGCAGCAAAAACTGTATTTTTCCGAAAAATGAGCTTCATTTTGAGGTTAGAACGCTTCCTCTATAATTTTTCCATGTTCTATGAACATATAGTTTGAAGATCAAAAAATATTTAGGGGAATTAGTCGTTCCTATCTCATGTTCTATCACTTGAAATACAAAGAATGGTAATAATTAGCGTTTAATTAGCTTTTTGACCTTTTAGGTTAGATTTTTGGTTATTTTAGGCGGTGGATTTGAATTCATCGGTACAAAATCTACAAGATGTAGTGTTTGATGCAGTAAGAAAATGTATCACGACTTTGTCGCAGCAAAAACCGTATTTTTCCGAAAAATGAGCTTCATTTTGAGGTTATGATGTCAGTCTGACGCATCCCCTATAATTTTCCCATGTTCTATGACTATTAAGTTTGAAGATCAAAAAAGATTCAGGAGAATTAGTCAATCCTATCTCATGTTCTATCACTTGGAATACAAAAATGGTAATAATTAGCGGTTAATTGGCTTTTTGACCTTTTAGGTTAGATTTTTGGTTAATTTAGGTGGTGAATTCGAATTCAGCGGTAAAAAATCTACAAGATATAGTGTTTGAGACAGCAAAAACCGTATTTATCCGTAAAATGTGCACCTCTGTACTTCATTTTGAAGTTAGGATTTCAATCTGACGCTTCTCCTATAATTTTCCCATGTTCTATGACCATTAAGTTTGAAGATCAAAAAAGATTCAGGGGAATTAGTCGTTCCTATCTCATGTTCTATCACTTGAAATACAACAAATGGTAATAATTAGCGTTTAATGGGCTTTTTGACCTTTTAGGTTAGGTTTTTGGTTAATTTAGGTGATGGATTCGAATTCAGCGGTTAAAAGTCTACAAGATATAGTGTTTGGAGTATTAAATATAAGAGGTGGAGATAAGAAGGTGGAGATAAGAATCCGAAAGAGGTGGAGAACGGTTTACTATTGACGCGTAATACGCATTTAGCACTTTCGCATCAAAGTAGGACAACGGCGATGAGAGCCGTGCAGCAGAGACATGCGTATGACGAAGTTCACGCCACTTCGATTCAGGGTCCTGAGCTGACGCAAGCTTGCCTGCCAGAAACTGGTTTTTCGCCTTGTTTAGAGTTTTTCTCACTTAAGAACGTAGTGCGTTATAACGATGCACGTCAATATCGAGGCCTGAAATACGCGCGGCTTTATACGCTCTATCGCGCTTTTTCATGAGTGCTCGAATGGCCGATGAAACCCATTGCTTTCTTTTTGAGGAGAGCACGTTGGTTCGCATAGGTGCAGCGGCGTTGTAGGCTGAGATAAGCGCCGACGTCAGTTTGCGCTCTAGTTGATTTGTGTCCGACAGACTGGGACCGAGAGTGACAACCGACGAAGGGGTCGTGGCTAAGAAAGACATTGAGTCACCTTCTTGAGGCGGTACAAGATTCATGAAGTTTGAACGAATTGCAACTGAAAGCACTCCGGGATCTACACGTTTTAAGCAGCGCGAGTGAATTTGCTTATTACAAATCGGCGGTCTTACACACTGAATGCTAACCTCAATGAGGTCATGCCCTACGATAAAAGGTGCTTCAGATATAGTTAAAACCGATACAGTAGCAGCGTCTTTAACGATAAAGAGATCGAGCCATGTATGCGTGGGTGGATTTCTCCATAGAACATGGTGGGTCAGCTCAGAAGGCACCAAATATAACAAGTGTGACTCGATGAGTTTTCGCACGTGTGTGGAGGCAGCATTTTGGACGTACATATTAATATTAAAGTCTTCAGTAATGACTACGTTAGGGTAGTGAGACAAAAAGGGGGAAAGGCAGTTAAAAAAATGGATAGGATAGGCGGCCGAGGGTCTACGATAAACTACAGCAAATAGTATTTTAATTTCAGCATTTATTAGCTCTAAAATAAGAAATTCAGGAGTACTATCATACTCAGGAACTGACTGGGCCAGCAATTTTACAGAAAAATAATCACGTACATAGACACCCACTCCGCTCCCCTCCTTGCCATCTCTATCTACCCTAAAAAAGGTATAGCCGTCTAACGCAAGATGATCATCTGGCTCGTTACTTGCTAGGAATGTCTCAGTGATGGTGAGAGCGTCATAACAGGCCTCAGAACATTTATTCTCGACGAGTGCAAAATGAGACGCAAGACGGTTTACATTTATGTGTCTGAAAACAATAGAATCACCATGTTTACGAGCGACTAACTGAGCCGATGGTAGTCAATCGTTGGAGATAGCAGCGGTTTTACTAGAAGGAGGAGGTAGAGGTTGTCGAGGGGCAGCGCTGTTAAGTCATCTGCTGAGTGCACGGGGATAAGGGGTGAATCGCGAGTTTCTCGCATACATACAATTAAGTTTTTAACGATGGGGCGCGCGTAATTCAGCTTCTTTGCGGCCGCTAGCACTTTTCGCCGATGCAGATAGACTGGCTTAGGGTACATCTGGTTTAGATAAACTTTACCTGTGCCCCCAGAGCCAAAGAGGGTCTGAGCATCAAGCTTATCTAGTGCGCTAGCTTTCTTTAGGACAGAGTCTCAAATGGTTACTGACATGAACTTTATAACAAAAGCAGAAGTGCGCTGGATTTGATGTTCGTTATCACGGAACTCGCGAGTACCCTCAGACTGGTTTCTCGGTTGCTACCATACGCACAAGTCAAGCACGAAGTTGATAAGGCCGGAAAAGCCAAGGGATGTGAGGACGCGATCAGCAATCAGACGCATATTTTGTCCGATATCCCCTGGGATGCCAGAGAGTACGACCTCGCATTCATCTTCCAGGGTGGAGTTTTGCACTCCCGAGGCAATTTCGGAACGCAGCACCGAAATCTCAGCTCTATTTTCCGTTTCATTCTCCTGAAGCTTATCCTCCAGCCCCTTTACGCGCTCGGTCAGCTGATTAATCGCCGTCTCATTTTTATTAAGAGCTGCAGTATTCGCGACTTTATCCTTCCTATACTCTTCCAAGTAATCCCGGAACCACTGTGGCGCTTCATCAGCCATGTTGCGGATAAGAGCGGTAGGAAAGGATGAGCTGGTGCTGCCAGGCGACAAAGATGCCTCAGGAAGTTCGCCAGATAGGGGCAAGGGTGTAATGCAGAGGTACTTGGAGTGTGGTGTGATCAATGGCGAGGGAGGAGAGGCAGGACGCTTACCGACACCTTTAGACAAAGGCGATAAAGAGGGGCTAAGAGGCTCAGATCCCTTAGGTTCCAGGAAATTGGTGCCGGTGCTAGCTTGTAATATAGGAAAGGTGCTGGCGACAGCTGTTTACTGTCTCTCGTCTGAGGCAGAGTACGAGCGTGCGTAACAATTATCTAGTGGCTCACCGTTGACAAAAACTTGAATACAGCGCGGGTGAAAAACATTTGACACAGTGAGCAACCGAACGGATTGTTTACAACCTTTCTATTGCATTTCCGGCACAACGACATCTGCACGTTGCTTTTCAAAATTTAAATTTAAAAATAATCCTAGAACAGTTGATATATTTAAAGAGTGCAACAGTTTTTACGCAATTAGTAATATTCCAGTATATTCGCACACTTAAATTGACTTAAATTAACTAAATAACTATATAAATACTTAAACTCGGTCCAAATATGCGACTGGAAATGCTGCTGGTACTCGGCAGGCAATTTTTAAGAAACAAGTGGTACGAGGTGGAAGCGGTCAGACATCGATAATGCAGAGACCTTTTACACCCGTATGCACAGTGATGCAAAGCGAAAATAGTCAGATATCAAAAACAAGTTTTTAGGGGCTATAGCGACTAAATTTTGTAGTGCTAACGTTTACAACAATGACCACTAAAACCATTTTCACCCCACAGCACCAACCGCAAAGTTTGGAAAGCCATAAAAAATGTTTTAATTTAAACGCTTTTGAATTTAAAAAATTTGGTGCCTCGCTACCTAGCCTACTCAATGCGTGGCAAGTCCGGTCAAAATAACACGCTTGACGCACAGTATTTCATGTTAAGAGTAAAGTACTTAATGTCAAAAATCTAACTAGTGTCTAACTTAAATGTACGGTAACGATAAATAATTGCTACACGAAACGCTCAGCACTAAGTAATGCATATAAATGTTACTTCAATGCACTATAGCAGTAGTGGAGGTGGTCTTGTGACGTCGTTTGTGCAACCTGGTGACACACTGCATCCAGTCGCTGTACGAAGTTATCTACAGATGTTGGTGCGATCTACACCTGACCCTTCAGTAAAGGCAAGCAGTGTGACAGTCAGGAAGACGGACACTCCAGGTACACTGGTGGACTACGAAGATGATGAAGAGAGAGAGAGAGAGAGAGAGAGAAAGAGAGAGAGAGAGAAATATTAATATATTTAAGTTGCATTGTGACAAAAATTGACCGTATATGATAACGTGTAGTATTTTTATTTTCATAATAAATTCTAAAATACAGAAAAATACTTACACACTCTTTTTTCTATCTTATTACAAAGTAAAAATAATAGAGGAATTTTGGTTGCCGCATCAGAAAAATTTTTCTTTAACCCCGCTTAATATGCCAGAAAAAAGCAAAAATCAATACATGTGTTACAAAAAATATGGTGTGAACCAAGGGCAAAGTGGGCTTTTTTAGACCGACTATGGAGATTGCTGTACGAGTCGAAGATGAGTCGAAGCCGCCCTAGGTATACAATATACTATTTGACTCTAAATCTTAATCAAAACATCGCTAAAAGCGAAACGCTGTGCTATTCTTGTAGGGCATTCGAAAGTCTTTAACGAGTAATCATATAAGGGGAGAAAAATTTTGCAACAAATAAACACGATACCCTTACGAAAAAAACTCCCGAAAAATGACCCAAAATGACACCTAAAAGAACACCGAAATCAACACCTAAAATCGAGTTTGATTTCGTACGCCCAAATAACATTAACCTAAAAATAAAACAGTTCATTATTTTTTTTTAAATATAAAAAAAAATTTAACGTTTATTAATTATACTAGGAGTATTATTATTAATAGTTTGGCATTAAAAAAAAGAAAAAAAGGAACTAGCCTTCAATCTGTTGCAAATTTGTCTAAGCGCTCACCTATCCAAGTACTAACCATGGCCAATGCTGCTTAACTTCCTTCATTAATAGTTGTTTTCACCGTTCACTACAGCACGATGGTGATTCAAAATCAGTAGCATTATCAGCGACCAAAATTTTTCGTCGCAAATACGGCTGTACCTCATAATACAGTTTAATTGAAGAATCTATATATTTATTAAATATTTATATTACGTATTTCAGTGATAGTTTATAAATCTAATGTGTGCGCATAATACATACTGTAACAGGTGGGACAATTGTTAATAGCAATTGTCCGTGGCTAATAAGCCGTCGGCCTAGCTGATATCGTGCATTAGCTAGCACAGCACGCAACGCGTACTGGCGTACCCTATTGCTCCTACCTGGAGTAAGCCAGCGGCGCAACGCCGCTGAGCTTCTGCCTGGCTGCCGCTGCTCTGGCCGTCCTGCTGCAAAGTTCGCTGAACCCCGGTGGATTCAGCTTCGTGCGGAGTCACCTCGAGCACGGTTTTTCGCAATCTGTAAGGAACGCGAAAGCGCGGAAAGCCAATTGTCGCAACGCGCCAATGTAACGGCTTTTCGCGCTTGCCTAACTCGGTCGAGGAGCAGGCAGGTCGTGGGGAAAATTTACTCACGCTAGTTTAACTTTTAATAATAAAATAGACTATATTCAGCAACAAATAAATTAACAATAGATTAATAAATAATGATAACGAAATTTACAATAATTGATTAACAATAACAACAATGAATTTAATAACCGCGCAGACGAATTTAACAATAAGTGATAAACAATTAGTGACAACGAACTTAATAATCGCGCAGACCAAGCGACGGTGCGCGTCCAGCTCGTTCGCAGCTGGACGCGTTGCCCTCACGATGGGCCGTACGCGCGCCTGGTGTCGCAGCACCTTGGTGTACTCTAGGGCGCGGTGCCCACGGTGAGCAGCCCTGTACACCACTCGCGGTTTGTATAATATCTATACGCGCGGGCTAGCCTTTACCTTAATTATACGTTCCTCGAGGACGATCGCTCTATCTCCGTCTCTGTCTCTCTCTCTCTCTCTCTCTCTCTCTCTCTATCTCCTTCTCCGCTTCGCTACTCTCTCCTCCACTCTCTTCTGGCTACTCTTGGGACGCGCCTCCACACTTATAGCACAGTGGGGAAATATCTCCGTAAGCACTTCACTCCGATTGCGGCGTCGCGGCAACAGGTAGCTCTGCGTGCGCTAGCTTCTACGCGGGAAAATACCGGCGAGACTCAAACGGCGTTGACGCGCGCGGATCGAACTCTGAATCGATAGTGACGCGCTCGAGGCGTCAGCGCAGCCAGCGCCGCGTCCCCAGTCGCGTTCTCTTTGGGTAACTACCCTCGATGCGCGCGCGTCGCCTATAGTGCGAACGCCGGTACATGGCACTCATTTCGTTACAACCCCCTCCCAGTCGTTACTTGCTCCCGCAAGAAACTTCTGCCACCCAACCTACAAAATGCTCGATCGATCGGGGATGGGATTGGTCGGGTTAGGTCCAACTAACTTTCTTATTCATATCAACTTTCACTTTAAAAAAAATATAAAATACACACATATATACAAGGGAAGCAAGAGACCTTCTGTCAACCGCTCGACGGACTTACTCCGGCTTCCTGGTCTTCTCGGATTCTCCCTCCTTCCGCCACCCCGAAATGATGGCGGCGTGGCGGGTATCCTTGTCGGGGCATTTCCCGGGTGTGCGCATCTAACCGGCCACATATCGCGCACTACCTCGCCCTGCCTGTCCCGGGCGGGTTCTGTGGTTGCCGTGGGAGCCGCATTCGGACCTCCTCACCAGGGTCGGCACCGGCTCGGGCTCCCGCTGCTGGCGCCTGAGGGGTCGCCCGGGACAGTTCTGGTGTGCCTGACGGGCTCGAGGAAGCGGCATCCCGCCCTGCCTCCTCGTCCAGCCTTGCGGCCTCACGCCTGAGGGCCCATACCTTGGCATTCGCGATGGACGCTTCAGCCTCACGCGCTGCGAGCGCGCGCTGAATATCTCGCAGGCGCCTCGCGTCTTTCTCAGCCTTGGCTGCGGCCGCCTCCCTCTCCTCTCGCAGGCGCTTTGACCTGTCGTTGAACCACTGGTCGAGGTGCTCCTTCAGCTCCCGATGGCTATTATGCACCTGGGCCAGCTTATTGATATCCATCAGGCAGCGTCCTGCCGGCGAACTCTGACGGGTTTCGCACACAGAGTCGTCGCCGTCGAACTCGGTACCAAAGTTCTAAAAACGTAAATCTTACTGACCGGAACAGGTATTGTTCAACGTTGAACGGGATGATTAGTGGCGAAGGATCGGCGGAAATAATTATTACCAATATTTTTGAAGGTTCCGAATCGCAGCGTGAGGACGTAGTCCATGCCATCCTTACCACTGTTCTACCGTCCATCGTGAGGGAAGACTTAATGTCTATACGCCTGCTTCGATCGGAAAGACAGACCGTTGCGAACCAACCCGCGAACAAACACCAGCGTCGACGATCCCCGTGGGTTGTCTGCTTTTCTCGTAGCAGCTTGGTAACTGAGATTATGAGGGCCAAAAGTAGATTTACAGCATTTAGCACTAAGGATGTTAACGTAACGCTTTTGAATCAGGACACGAGTAATAGCCTTATTAGAAGTAAAATTTTTATTAATGAACTTTTAAGTAAAGAATCTTTTACTCATTTCAACACCTTAAAATCTATTGATCGTGGTTTAAGCTTCAAATATATTTGGCATAGGGGCGGTCGTTTCCTGGTTAAGAAGCGAGACGGTGAATCGGTGCATGAGATCACTTCGGCTGCAGATCTGCACGCATTATCTGCATCTTTTCGTAATGAGGCTAGCGATAGTGTTAACGCGGCGGTAACACAAAATACCTGTAATCTAGTCACTGTTACACCGGAAACGTCAAAAACGTCGAACTTAATTTCTGGCGTTGGAATTTGACTACGCGGGGACGTAGCAAGAGAGGAGGAAGCTGGGGGACTAAGGGCGGGCTTCCTCAATGCAACATCGCTTAGTAAGCATATGAGTATGTTCGGTCAGTTCCTTGTGACTGCTCGTCCTTTCTATCATATATTCGGCGTGGCTGAGACGCGTTTCGGGGATGGCGATGATGTTGGCGTTCAGATCGACGGGTTCTCGTCAATTAGGCAGGACAGGAATAATAAAGGAGGTGGGGTGGTTCTTTACGTATGTAATTCTTATAAAGCAACGGTGCTGTGCTCCTCAAAAACTACGTTAGATAAAGGCAAACCAGGTATCCCTGAATATTTGATATGTAAAATTCAGCAAGGCAACCATCCGCCAATTTTCGTGGCCGTCATATATCGACCTCCAGGGATTTCATTCACTGACGATTCTGACCTAATACAGAACCTGACGACTTATTCGGTAGGGCACGATCACCGGATTGTAATGGGAGATCTGAACGCGAACATGTTGTCGACATCTCAGGAAGCGTCGTTTGTTAGAGAGTTAATATGTGAATTAAACCTTAAATTAGTTGATCATGGCGCGACTCACCACGTCGGAGAATCTCACACTTGGATTGATATGATCTTCACTGACGACAATGATGTGGTGCTGGATGCGAACAACATGATGGCGACATTTCCGAGTAAACATAATATAATTGATGTCACAATCGACATCCAAACTTCAAAGTCCCCAGCTCTCAATAACTTTTCATATAGGGATTTTAAGTCTATTAGGCAGGAGGAACTTCTATCCCTCCTTACTGCTTGTGATTGGTCGCCCATCAGTTGTCCAGATAAGAATGTTGATAGTAAGTTAGAACATCTTACCCACAACATCTTGGCGATCATCGACGAACTTGCCCCTCTGAAACAGTTCACACTGAAGAAGAAATGTCTCCCTCCTTGGGTGGATGTCGAGCTGAAAGAACTTTATAATCAGCGCGATGCTGTTCGACGGCGCTACAAACGGACTCGGGACAATAAGTTGTGACAGGAGTTCCAGTCTCTCGCAGCTCAAGCAGAACAGCGCACAGTTGAAATGCGAGAGGATTTTATTCAGAGCAGAATTTTTGACGCTCTGGATAATAACAAAAATATCTGGAAAGAACTTCTGCACCTTGGACTGTTACCAAAGGCTAAAGAGGAGCTGCATGGCTTCACTCCGGATGAATTAAACATCCACTTTGCTGGGGTCTCTGTCTCTCAAACGGAGCATGACGAAAATCTAGATAACATCTTATCGACGGCCAGCGATGATGGCTTCACTTTTCGTGAAGTTACCTTCTCGGACGTTGTTCTGGCCGTTGCTCATTTCTCGTCACAGGCAAAGGGCGAAGACGGAATACCCCAAAATGTCATCGCAAAGTCTCTTCCGGTTTTGGGACATCATTTGGCTAAGATTTTCAACTCTTCTCTGTCTAGTGGGGTTTTTCCCGGGACCTGGAAGAAGGCTCATCTGGTGCCTCTAAAGAAGACGGCAATTCCATCTGCCGTCTCAGACTTCCGTCCAATAGCCCTATTGAGTTTTCTCTCCAAGGTCTTGGAAAAGATCGTCCACGAGCAGATTTCATAGTTCATATCATCCAAGAAAATCCTTGATCCACGTCAAACTGGCTTTCGGCAGCATCATAGTACGCAAACAGCACTACTGAGTCTGTCAGAGGAGATTCGTGATGGTATTAATAGCAAGAAACAGCTGCTTACCATACTCCTAATGTTTGATTTCAGTAAGGCGTTCGACACTATTTCGCCCTCTAAATTACTTCGTAAGCTGATCAGAATGGGGTTTTCTAGGTCCATAGTTCTGTGGATCAAGTCATATATTACAGGTCGTAACCAGCGAGTGGTTACAAAATCTAATGGGGAATCTGATTGGTACACAACCAATCTTGGCGTTCCACAGGGCTCGGTTCTTGGGCCCCTTCTGTTCAGCCTTTATATTAATGATCTTGGAGACATACTAGCTGCTTTCAAAAATCCCCAGGGTGAATTATCGGAAGGTGTCGAGCATTTGCTTTATGCTGATGATTTACAAACCTATACGCAGGTTGCGAGAGACGATCTTCAGATAGGCATTGATCGCCTGTCAACTGTGGCGCGAGCAGTGTTGGCTTGGGCTTCTGAAAATGCCCTTCACCTTAATGTCGGGAAGACTAAAGCTATAATTTTTGGGTCGGACTACAATATTAATAAATTGCAGGAATTGCACCTTCCAGGCATTGAGGTGCAGAATAACGTTTTTATTCCCTTTGCCGATACTGTAACTAATCTCGGTGTTGTTATGGATTCTAAATTAACATGGAAACCGCAAGTGGATGCAGTTAGTCGGAAGGTTAACAGAGCCTTATATGGACTCAGATCTTTTAGATCCTGCACCACCGAAGCGTTACGCAAACAGCTCGCAGGTGCTCTTGTTGTCTCTCACTTAGATTATTGCTCTCTTGTATACCTCGACGTATCAGGTGAGCTGCAGACCAGGCTTCAAAGGTTGCCAAATTCCTGTGTGAGATATATATGTGGTGTTAGAAAGGATGAGCATGTCTCTCCCTACAGGAGGAAACTGGGCTGGTTGACTGTGGAGATAAGAAGGGAGTATTTTGCGGCGGTAATGCTTTATAAAGCAGTTGTCATGGGACACCCTCCGTACCTTGCGGCCCTTTTTGAACAAAATCAGTCTAGAACCTCAGGTAGGGATCCCACGGAAATAAAAATTCCAAGGTCGCGTACTGATGTTGGCCTGTACTCCTTCAGAGCCCAAGGTGCTCGCCTCTGGAATTCGCTCCCCCGCGCTATTAGGCATCTTCCGTCTCTAAATAAATTTAAAACGGCAATACATCGGCATATTATTGAAACCTGCGACGAACGAAATGTGTTCTGTGATAAAAATTAACTGTGTGATACTGCTAAGTAATTAATTAATTAAGGTATATTGTGACGTGATAGTTAAGACTACTGACATAAACTGTGCATTTATAATAAGCCTATGTGATGAAATCTAACGATGTATCTGTGATATGGATACAAATTTAATTTAATGTATCGCAACTATGTATATTTGATGTATATTTTTGACTTGTGCAAAATAAATCTTAATCTATCTATCTATCTATTGGAATATTCCCGGGCCTGGAGGTAGCTGCGATGGAAACCATCCCAGCGTTCGACCGCCTCTACCACCTTTGCCCGGTAGGCGCGGAGTAAAGCTCGCGCCTCAATGACGGCTGCCTCGGTGGATTGCCATGCCATCTCGATCGGGTCGGACTCACGGTTGGTCGGGGGTCGTGCCGGGGTATCACCGGCTGGTGGGGCCGCAGTGGCATGCTAGGCCTTACTTACCTCCCGGTTGTGTCCACCACTGCTTGGCGGCGAAATCCACTACTGCTTTACGCGGACGACCGCGTTTTGGCTTCACTCGTAGGTTGCCGTCGTCATCCGCCAGCGTTGTTCCCGCTGGAGCCGCATCTCGCACGCTATCGTCGGTCGGCGTCGCATCGCCAATTACCCCCGCTGGGGTCGCATCGCTCATAACCCTCGTTGGGGTCGTCTCACGTACGCTTTCGGTAGGCGGTGGCGATTGATCCGACGACTCCGAGTCCCCTACCGGGCGATCCTTCTCTTCTCGTGTCCTTCTTTCTTCTTTCTGCCCAGGTTCCGCTGGATCTTCCCCTGGGACGAAGGGCTTCATATGCTCGGCTTGGACCAGTTCCTCGACTTGCCCGTTCGGACCAAACAATCGAAATGAATTGGCGCCGAGGATACCGATCACGATGTATGAACCTGCATATTTCGGCGCTAGTTTCGCCGTTATGCCCTGGGCCGCCGAGGAGAGTACTCTATTCTTTCTCCATACTATGTCGCCAAGCAGGAAGGTTTCTTCTCTGCGCCCAGCGTCGTAGTACTTCGCCTGCCTGGCCCTCTCAGTCACTGAGCGTAACGCTGACTGCTGATGCATTTCGTGTAGCCTTTCCATTCTCGCGTGCCAAGCTCGCAACAACTCTTTCTGCACGGAGTCTTTGGCCTCCCGATCGCACGTATGCTTTGCGGTCCCAGGCGGCGTCGGTTGTCTCCCATATTTCAGCATGGCCGGGCTATAGCCTGTTGAACTGTGACTGGCTGTGTTCATTGCGAAAACCAGCTCTGGTAAATATTCGTCTCAGGCTTTGTGATTCTCCTGAACATAAGACGCAATCATCGTTTTCAGGGTTCTGTTCTCCCTCTCCACGGGATTCGCTCTCGGGCAGTATGGGGGAGTCGTGGTGTGGTACACTCCCTGCTCCCAAAGGTATTCATCAACGGCTTTGTTCTTAAACTCGGTGCCGTTGTCCGAATGGAAGGTTTCGGGAGTCCCAAACCTCATGACGACTCGCTCGTGTAATTCCTTAATTACCGTCCGAGCGTTGGCCTTCCGAATGGGTATGCACTCCACCCATCGAGTAAATAAATCCTGAAATCTCAAGATATACTCGTAGCCGCCTTTCGTACGTGGTAGTGGACCAGTGATATCTCCAGCCATTATCTGCCACGGTCTTTCTACGACCCTCCTACCCATCATTCCTATGGGAGGATTCTGCACCACTTTGCACTGCTGGCACACCATGCATTCTTTGACGTACTTCTACACGTCAGCGTGCATGTTCGGCCAATAATAATATTAGCTTATTCGGGCGAATGTCTTATCTCGCCCGAGGTGACCAGCAGTCGGATCATCGTGGTTTTCTCTCAGTATGGCCCGCCTGTGTTCGGCTGGCACGGCCATTTTCCATGCGTCATCGTCTCCTATGACACTCTCGACGCTTTCATCTGGTCGATAGTGGTAGAGGTTCTTTCCCACGATCTTCCAGCGCAGATTTTCATGCGGCCTCTCAGCTGTGTCGTTTACCACTTTGAGGTACCATTGGTCATTGGTGCCTTCTGACCAGCTGAGTGTTATCCCCTCCTCTTCGTACATTCGGAATAGGGCATCAGGGACATAATTGAGTTTTCCTTCTTTATGAACCACCTCGAAACTCTGTCCTTGTAACCGTAATGCCCACCTGCACAACCGGCCTGTGTGGTTTTTCATGTCACATAACCGTTTCAAGCTCATGTGGTCGGTGACCACCTTGAAATGGTAACCCTCAATGTACGGACGGAACTTGTCTATGGCCCATACTACCGCTAGACATTCTCGTTCCGGAACGCTATAATTCCGCTCAGCTGAATTTAAGGTTCGGCTGGCGAGTTCCAGTACCCTCTCGCCCCCCTCCGTTTCCTGTAGGAGCACCGCACCGATCCCGGTGTCACTCGTATCCGTGTTTACAACGAATTGCTCGTCCGGTAGAGGGCTCTGAAGTACTGGAGCCGAGGCAATCAACGCCTTTAATCTCTCAAATGCATACTGTTGATCTTCTAGCCATTGATACTTTTGACTCTTCTTCAGTAATCTCGTTAGAAGCTCGGCCACGGTGGCATAATCTTTCATGAACTTCCTGTACCAGGATGACATTCCCAAGAATCGTCTCAGCTGCTTCAGATCCTTGGGAGCTGGGTAGTTTAGGACTACCTCAATTTTTTCTGGGTCGGGCCTGATCCCGTCCCGGTTCACTAAAACTCCCAAGTATCTGACCTCTGGCTTACAGAAAACGCATTCTTCTTTTGGACGTCCACATCCTCCGTCGTAACCGAGACTATGACGACTAGGACCGGTTTCTCGTTAGGAGTGGCTTTGGTCCTTTCTAGCCGCTCCCTTGCTCGTTTCGCGAGCATTTAGGGCAATGTTTCCGCATGAACCCTATCTCTCCGCAGCCGTAGCATTTCATTGGCTCCGTGGGGTCAAACCTTGGTTTACTCGACTTTTTGTATATATATATATATATATATATATATATATATATATATATACACGGTGACCCATTTTAATCGCCGCACCCGGATTTCACGGAACCTAAGCCAGATAGGGAAAAACGGTTCAGACAAAAGTTGTAGGGGACAAAGGGGGCCACACAATAGCGCTAACGTCTTTGATCTTAAGCTTGACCTTTAAGGTTATTTGAAGGTCAAAGTGGTTTTTTCATATGGGAACACCTAGTTTTGACCCCGGATTCGGAAAGAGCGGGAAATTTTACGTTCAAAATCATATTGAGAAAAAATTTTTCAAGGTCATTTCAAGATCAAATCAAGGTCAAACTGCGAAAAGTCCCTTTAAAATCGTTTTTTTCCATGAACCACAGGCTAAGCTGGTTCAAATTGATCGTAGGCAGTAAATAAATTTTTAAAATTGTTTATTTTTTTATGATTTCTAGACAAAAACAATCCGAAGTGAAGTCAATTTGACCTTGAGATTAAAATGGAAATCCCCAAATTCCAACTCACAAATCCTAACCCCACAAATCTCAAAACCAAAAACATTCGATCCGCAAACTTTAAACTCACGCATCCTTAACCAACATTTTCCTACCTCACACACCCTAAACCCACACACCCCAAACTCACATATCCTATATTTTTCTTTAATTTAAATTTTGACTTTGTATTTGCATTTTTTATTAATTATTATTTTTTTTTGCTTCTATAATTATCTTAGTCGGATCCTAATTTTTTGAATTATGAGCTGTCGAAAAATGTGATTCTTTTTACAAAAAAAACTCATAACTTCCTAAAAAATAAAGATACAACATTTCTGTTTTGTACAAAAGGCATCGTAGCTATTTTTTTTAGAATCGAACTATTAAAGAAAAAACTTAATATTAAAAATGATCGGAAAATCTTAAAATCGGTGAGCAGTTCAGATTTAATTAAAAGAACCATTGACGGAACCTATTTTCTTCGTAGATGTGTGTTTAATGATTACATTATCAAAACTAGTATTTCTGAAATTCGAACGCAACTAATTCACATTATTTACATAAAACAAAAAAATAAAAGGAAGTTTTAGTTTTATTTGCAATCAAAATAAGAAATAATGCTTTATTGAATACCTTTAATGTTTTGACGATTATTTTAATTTAAAATTTAAAATTAAAAAAGTGTTACTAACGAAGTATTTATGGCAAATACAGTTAGCTAAATAAAGTTACCGTAATTTTCCAACGTTTTTCCTTTTTAGGCGCGACCGTATGCGGGCGAGCCTTATAATTATTAATATTTTTGATACCATTTTACTATTTAAATTTAATAGTAATTAATAGCTGGCTCTGAAATGGCTGACTATCCGCCCAACGAGATCGTTGATATGATTTTGGTTTTAGGAGCAAGCCAAAATAATTATCGTGGTGCGGCAAGACTTTATGCTGAACGCTATCCTGACAGACGACACCCTGACGATAGAGCTATCAGACGTTTAACTCAAAAAGCTCGTGGTGGACACATAATTCGCCAACGTAGGCGCCGTGAGTATGATGAAAATGATAATCGAGTTGTAACTATCCTTGCAATAATTCATCTTGATCCACACATTAGCGCTCGTCGAGTCGAAAGGGAAATTGGTATTCCAAGAAATACTTTTTTAAGAATTATGAAGGTGCTTCAATATCACGCGTATCATATTACTTTGGTTCAAGAGCTACAGTTTGAGCATTTCCAACAGCGTATTGTGTTTTGCCCATGGGTTTTACGAATGATAGAAAATGATCCAGACGTTTTTAACTTTGTTCTTTTTTCTGATGAGGCAAAATTTCAAAGTGATGGGAAACTGAGTAGGCATAATTGCCATTATTGGTCTGTTGTGAATCCTCATTGGGTCAGAACTGTAAACCATCGAAAACGTTGGAGTATTATGGTATGGTGCGGGATTATCAATGGCTATTTGATTGGTCCTTATTTTTTTGAAGAAAATGTAAATCAACATACCTATTTGACGCTAATAAGAGATGAACTACCTGGATTGATGGAAGATGTTGATTTGGAAACTCGACGAAGAATATGGGTCCAGCAGAACGGCGCACCACCACATTTCGCTCGAATTGTAAGGGCTTTTTTGAATGAGCACTATGGTAACAGATGGATTGGTCGAGGAGGTCCGGTTAACTGGCCTGCTTGCTCACCCGATCTTACATCACCAGATTTCTATTTATGGGGGTATTTAAAAAATGATGTTTTTGAGCAACAACCCACTACAAGAGCAGATATACAAAATAGGATTCGTCGAGCATGCGCTGCCATTCCGAAACAAACTTTGCAGAACACCGTTCACCATTTTCAAAGGCGTTTGACTATGTGTCATTTCGAACACTTGCTTCGAGGTTAAATAAAAATTTATTTACATTAGTGAGAGGCGAGGGGACTCACTATAATCAAGCAACCCGAACAGTGAGAGGCAAGGGGACTCACTATAATCAAGCACCCTGAACAGTGAGAGGCAAGAGGATTCACTATAATCAAGCACCCCGAACAGTGAGAGGCAAGGGGACTCACTATAATCAAGCACCCTGAACAATGAGAGGCAAGAGGACTCACTATAATCAAGCACTCCGAACAGTGAGAGGCAAGGGGACTCACTATAATCAAGCACCCCGAACAGTGAGAGGCAAGGGCACTCACTTTAATCAAGCACCCCAAAGGAAACAATCCTTACTACGTCCACGTCGTTGTTTCTGGGTAGCGCGAAAAGTAAGGTTAATACATGTATAACAGAAGCTTCAACGATCTTAAAGTTTCCGTTAAAAAACCATTTTGCCCTTGAGAAAAATTTTTCAGGGTTCAGGATGTGTGGGTTTGGGGTGTGTGGGATTAGCATGCATGGGGTAGGGATGTGTGAGACTGGAGGGTGTGGGGTATGGTTGTGTGGGACTGGGGTGTAACAGTTTAGTGTGTAAGTGCACGAAGTTTATGGGATTAGGATGTGCGAGTTTGAGTTTTGTTTACTAGGATGTGTAAGTTTTGGGTGTGTGGGTTCCTCTATTAACCCTTAGCGGCCACACCTCAGCCAGGCCACATAGCGGCCACATGGGGTAACTCATTACCCCACGCTGAAAAACCTAGTTGTACAAGACATATGGGTATTTTAACACTTGTAACCGATTGTTTCATGTTTGTTGAAGTGTTCTTCAATATTTCTAATGATTTTTATCGGTCAATTTATAGATGGCGTTCTAAAAACTGGTCAAATGTTTTAAATGTTTTAGACCTCTAATTTCACTTTTTCTGAGCCTGGGGTAACTAGTTACCCTGTGTGGCCGCTAAGGGTTAAGCCTACGATCAATTTGAACCAACTTAGCCTATGGTTCATGGAAAAAAACGATTTTAAACGGACTTTTCGGAGTTTGACCTTGATTTGACCTTGAAATGACCTTGAAAAACGTTTTCTCAATATGATTTTGAACGTAACATTTCCCGCTCTTTCCGAATCCGGGGTCAAAACTAGGTATTCCCATATGAAAAACCCACTTTGACCTTGAAATAACCTTAAAGGTCAAGTTCAAGGTCAAAGACGTTAGCGCCATTGTGTGGCCCCCTTTGTCCCCTACAACTTTTGTCTGAACCGTTTTTCCCAATCTGGCTTAGGTTCCGAGAAATCCGGGTGCGGCCATTAAAATGGGTCACCGTGTATACTAGGGGGGCTGCGCCCCCTGCTCGCTCCGCTCTTTTTTTAATAATTAGTTATAATATGTGAATATATGAAACATTAAAAATTTGAAGTGGAAATATAGCGTATTCGAAATAAATAAATGATTAACCAAATTTTATAACCCATACAATATACGCAATATTTGTAACTTATGTATAATACTTTTCCAAACTTTCTGAAAGATAATAATTTAAAATTGGATCATTGTTTTCTACCTTTAACATTAAAATTTCAGAGACCTGCAACCGTATATAACACGGCACGTTTTCCCAATTTTTGAAAATTTCTAAACCACCATCTTTCCCAACAAAATTGTCTATTTCATTATTTAATTTAGTGTAATATAAATTTTTATCTACAGAATGTAAATAATTTTCATATTCTTCTTCCTGTTCTAAATAGTCATCAATTTGTTCGTTTAAATCTTGTAAATTTTGCAAATCTTCGGCATTTTGTAAATCCTCTAACTTAACGTAACAATTTTGAATTGGATCCCACTCCATACTATCGTCAATTTGATCATCTAAAGCCTCTAAAGATGCTAAGTTTCGTAAATTTTCCATTCCATCGTTATGATCTTGATTTAATTTCCGTTCCATGTTATCCATCTTTATAATTTTCGAATATATATTAAAAATGTAATGAGAACTGTTTTTCCAATAGTTTATTTTATTTTTATTTATTTATAGATATATTTTAATTATATTTTAAAAGATGATGTTAATTTTCAAAAATTTTCAGCACACTCATCGTAGATATTAGTATATTGAAATCGCAATGAGAGCTGTCGCTTACTAATTTTACCTTGATTGCAGATTGTTGATGCGTGTGATCATAGCATATGTGGGAATACTGGTGTTAATGGCAGATTAAAAAGTCTACTTATTACTCTTAAAAGTATGATCAACTAGTCAGATAATTAATGAACTATTGGAAAAGCGCCTTAAATTCTGCACCGCGTGGCCCGAGTACATACATGCACTAAGATGCTGTTCACCGGTGGAAAAGCACCTTAATTGATCTACACACGGCCGTGCAAGATTCACAGAATCTGCTCATTATTATACAAATGCTGTCATCCAACGGAAAACTCATCTAATATTACGTCACAATAGAATGCTTATTTTCGATGTTATACGGTTGATATATCAAATTTGCAAGTAAGCTAAGATATTTAAAATCTAAACCATGCACGTACCTCGACAATAGTTTTTAAAAATACGGTATAGCGTTTTACCCTAGTATGTGCAAGTAAGTACTTTTCAACACATTAATGTTCGACAAAGTTCTGGTAGGTGCGTAGCAGACGAAAAACACGCTCACTTTCCTGATATGTGTATGCTATATACTGTGTATGTGCACCTAGCCTAATCTGTGCTTATACGATACTGTTACGACCCTTCTACGTAATTTGACCTATGTACAGTATATTGAGACGTTCTTAGCCGTTTTAATAAAAAATAGTGATTATATATTATTAGATTTATATAACCGACATACGGTTTCATTAATGGTTTAACCAATAAACGAACACACGTTTGGATGGAAGTGGATTTTATTTAAACTTATTATAGTACAAAACATGTGCTTGCGAGACATACTCGCGTCCAACCACAGTTAGTATCTCTCTCTCTCACTCACTCTCATATCGGTCAACCATGTCGCCGCATGCATTGCTGCATTTACAAGTCTATAACTAAACATATATATACGCGGTTCGCGTTCTGACCCGACAAAGGTGCTCTAAAAGAACGTTGATTTGCCCTTTGCAAAGTAGTTTTGAAAACCAGAAATTCCCCACTACGTTCCCGGAGCCGCCTAGTTAGGAGCTCCATAAATGCAGTTTTATTATGTTTTAAAACTTCAAAAAAACATCTATTCGTTTTTTCGAGTAATACCCCGAAGAATTGAAAAACCTGGTTAACACGTTAGCACCATTGATTGCTACCAACGAGGATTCGGTGTTTCCAAGCAGGTGTAGGGTAGGTGAGGCATATAAATTATGAGAAATATCTTATGGATCTGTTAGCTTTATTCCACTATTCTATGATAACATAGTTAATAGGAGAGAGGTAGAGCGGTTAAAGAGAACGCCTGTGTATGCACTAAAGCGTCATGGCTCTAGCGGTTCATCCAGGCAAGGCTCAGCTTCTCTTCACTCAAGCGAACGGCAGCATTAGATAGACCACCGTGGCTGAGATTCTGAGAAAACTGATCACGAGTCCGAGCCTCGTCTACCTATATATAACCCGCACCTCGTCGCGCACGTTTCTCTTGGCTCTCATATCCCACTACTTTCTCCCGCTACCCTCTCCTTGATCGCTCCCGTCTCCTCCGAACCTTTCTTCGGCGTTTCTGCGATAGTCGCTGGCCTTTGCACGCTGGTGCACATTATATGCTCTTAAAACGCGCAATTTCGCATGAATCGCGATTTATTGGTTATTGATACGCGCGCTAAATAACAATTGACTTCGTATAAATAAAAACAATGATTTTTTAATTATTTTATAATTAATATAAAATACCGATCGTCACAATATATATAATAATAAATGTTCCCAGCCGTATAATTCGAAAAATAGGCACGCATAATTTAGTTGCTGGCAGGAAGAGTCCTGGTACACGCAGCGCTGTGCCAGCTTCCAGTGAGGAGTACAGCTGTTCTCGTAGATTGGCTCGCGTTTCTGTGACAGTCGAGAAAACCGTCAGCTCAAATAGCCCTATTAGGCAATGTGGATGACCGCCAGCAGCTAGATAACCTCAAATTCCAGGTAACCGACAAATTTTAGAATTCTTGGCCCGGAAAAACCAGTCGTTCAGTTTCAATTATGCAGCGTGGAAGACAGAGAATTCCTTAATTTGTCTGAAAAGCCGCCACTCACTGGAGTGCGAAACACGTTAGTGATTTCGTGAAATTAAGAGCACCTCAAAAACTCGTGTGCGCTGTACTTACGAGGGATAGATAGATAGATTACATTTTATTTTTGCTTTAAAACAAAAAATAGTATACGTATGTACATTTCATTTTACATTATAGTTTCATTTCAGGCAGTCTTATTATATAAAATATCATATATTGATCGTCAGTCTTATAATAACAAATTTTTGCACAATATTCATCTATCACGTAAATTATAAAATATATCACACTTATTCATCCATCCATATATACACAGGATCATTCAAGCTTATAAATACATACATACATTATAAAACATAAACAAGTGGATAACATTGTCAAGTATATAAAAAGATGATAATCGCACGTAGCTCGTCAGGTTTACAATACAATCGTGCATACTTTCATATAGTCACGCGTTCATTCATACTTATAAATACAATCATACCGAAACACAGAGTTAATAAATAAATAAATGATTGAACAACAAAGGACGCTATTTTTACTGACTACTTAGTGTTATATTACCATGGGTACGCAAGTACCTGCGCATAGCTGTCTTAAATTTGCAGAATGATGGCAGGTACTCGATACTGCGGGGGATGGAGTTCCAAAAGCGCGATCCACGAGCTCTCAAGGTGTATAAGCCCACATCATTACGCGACCCTGGAACTGAGATATCTTTAATTGTTTCACCCTTGCAGGAGGTTCTGGCCTGGTTTTTCACAAAAAGTTCCCTGAGATAGAGAGGTTGGCCTATTCTTATAATTTTATACATAAGGAGGGCGGCAAAATATGCTCGTCTCTGATCAACATTTAACCAGTCCAGTTCCAATCTGTAAGGGTGATGTGTTCATCCCTTCTAACCCCGCAAATATATCTCACACACGAATTCTGCAGTCGTTCTAGTTTAGTCTGCAGTTTCTGGGAAACATCAAGGTAAACGACTGAACAGTAGTCGAGATAAGGGACAATCAGGGCACTTGCGGGCTGCTTTCGTAGAGCCTCAGTGGTGCAGGACCTAAAAAATTTTAATGTGACTGAAATGTTTTTGTGACGTAATCTACGTGCTGTTTCCATATCAGCTTTGAATCCATCACAACACCGAGGTTCGTCACTGAGTCAACGAAGGGCAGGAATACGCCATTCTTCACCTCAATGCCTGACAATTGCAAATCACTTAAGGAGTTGATATTGTGAACAGAGCCAAAAATAATAACCTTCGTTTTTTTAACATAGAGGTTTAGACCCGCAGACGTCACCCGCGCCGACACAGCCCATGCTGCAGCTGTTAAGCGCATGATTCCCTCAGTTAAGTCCGTCAGTTTGACTTGCGTATAAATCTATAAGTTGTCAGCGTATAGTAAGTGTCTGATGTATGTGGAGTCAAAAATTTCAGTCAGGTCATTAATATATAGATTGAAAAGAAGGGATTCCGGGACCGAGTCCTGTGGAACTCCAAGATTGGTTGTGAGCCAATCCGACTGGTCGCTAGTTTTGGTGACAACTTTTTGTAATGTAGAATTTGATCCACAGGATTGCTTTGCTGGAGAACCCCATTCTAATCAGCTGGCGAAGTAACCTTGTCGGAGAGATCGTATCGAAGGCTTTACTAAAGTCAAAAAGTAGAAGTATGGTGAGCATTTTTTACATTTGTTGATACTATCTACAATGACTTTAATACCGTCGACACCACCACGCACGTCCTCCGATAGTTTGAGTAAAGCGGTCTGAGCGCTGTGGTACTGTCTGAAGCTGGCCTGAAGAGGATTAAGGATATTTTTTGCCGTTATATACTCAGTGATCTGAGTGTGTACAACCTTCTTGAGGACCTTAGAAAAAAAATTCAAAAGGGCTATTGAACGAAAGTCCGAGACCGAAGATGGTACGGTTGTTTTCTTTAAAGGTACCAACTGAGCCCTTTTTCAGTTCTCCGGGAAAATGCCACGTGAAAACGAGAGATTGCATAATTTGGCGAAATGTGTACCGATAGCCGAAAGATCCTTGACCACTACCCTTTGCGGAATGCCATCCTCCCCGACCGCCTGCGACGAGAAGTGGGAGACAGCGAGAGCCACATCCATTGAGAAAATCCTTAAAAGTGAAGCCCTCCTCTGAGGCTGACGCCTCGATGTCACCCAACTCCCCATCAAATTCATCCTGAGAGACCGACACACCAGCAAAGTGAGAGTTAAGCTCTTCTGGGGTAAATCCGTGAAAATCTTCCTTAGCAGCAGCCAATAACCCGAGAGAACGCAGTTCCTTCCAAATATCTTTTTTATCATTTAACGCCTCAAAAATTCTATTTTGAAGAAAGGAGCTGCGGGTCTGTTCTGCTCTCTTCTCCGCCTCAGAAGCTGTTTGTAAATATACATGCCATATTTTAATATCCTTAGTGCTCTTGTACCATCGTTGTAGAGCGTCTCGTTTGTTGTAAAGGAGCGTAATGTTAGCATCCACCCTTAAAGGCTTAACATTTCTCTTGGGCGTAAAACTTTTTAGTGGTGCTAACTTATCTATAGCCTCCGCGAGGTTCATGCTAATACACTCCAGTCCGTCATTAACGTCGCCGTCCGAGCAATCGAGTGACGACCAATCACAGTTGTCAAGCATGGAAAGCAACTGACTTTGATTAATGGATTTATAGTCTCTATACGTGAAAATGGATGGATTTTGTGGTTTAAAAGTGTGCGTTTTTATTATAACATCAATGATATTGTGATTACTAGGAAAGATCGGCAATCGATTGTCAGCACTCAGTACCTCATCATTATCGCGACAAGTACAACATCAATCCATGTGTGAGATTCGCCAGTGCGATGAGTCGCACCATGTTCAATGATTTTAAGTGAAAGATCGCTTAAGGATCTAATGAATTACGCATTTAATCTAATCCGATAAGGATCTAATGAATTGCGCATGTGCAGATGTTGATAGTAGATTCGCATTGAGGTCTCCCATTATTATTTTGTGACTATAATATTGCATACACGTGGAGAGTTACTCCAGACAGTCTGTACCTTTGAGGAAAGGGATATGTGAAGGCAAAGAAGATAGACCCCAATAGAAGCGCAAACCCTTATGGGCGACTGAGGCACCCCAAGGCCTAGTAAGCACCCCGACCACGCGCAGCGCGACAGTCGTTTTCCAATTGTTTCCAAGCGTTATGTCGGTAACAGGATAACTCTATAAAATATCGGCAATATCGATAAAAGTGTGTATTTAAAAATCGGCCGAGCATTATCCTGTTACCTACATTCTACATGACGTTTGGAAATATTTGGAAAACGACTGTCCCGCTGCGCGTGGTCGGGGTGCTTACTAGTCCTTGGGGTGCCTCATTTTGTTTCCCAGCTTCGCGCTTCTATTGGAGTCTATCTTCTTTAGTGGAGGTCTATATATGACAGCAACGAAAATGGGAACTGACCGCCCCTGTTGTACACAATAAAATAAGTATTCTGGAACATCAGGGGTGCCCAGTTGTGTAGTCTTAGAATGCGTGATAATTTTAGCCTTGAGAGAGTTGTACACATATAGGGCGACTCCGCCACCATTCACGTTACGATCCTGCCTAAGTATTGATAAACCTTCAATGCCAACCTTCTCATCACCAATATCGGGCTTTAGGCGCGACTCAGCAACCGCAAAGAGACGGTAGGAGGGACGTTCACGAAGATATTGTTGGATTTGTTCAAGGTGCGCTCGCAGTGAAGTCAAATTGACAAATCCAGCTCTCAATCCCCCGCATCTTGCATCTCCAGCAGGCGAGCGTAGTCATTCAGAGTTGCGCACTTTGGTATTGCTATTGAGTGGTGGTTGAAATAGTACCCACTATCGAGCAATATTTCTGGATTTTTGTTCGCATTGTGGGTAGGTGGATTTACCGAGTAGCAATCCAGTATAGTCTGGAGATCTACCGCCGTAGAAAAATAATGGGACATATCACCATCTCGTCTCTTGACAAGGAATCTACTTTGCCGATGCCAAATATATATAAATTGCAGTCATTGTGCAATGGACTTTAGGCTACGAAATTTTATAAATAAATCCTTCTTAAGATGTTCACTGATAAAGATTTTTCCAACTGAAAGGCTTTCAACAGTTTCCTGGTCAAGAAGCGCTGTGTTGATATCCCCTGTGCAGAACCTAGTAAAATTCCTTTTTACATGCATAATGTCAATTACTCTGTTGGAGAGGCTAATAATAAACGACGAACGTGTTATTTACGTTAGCAGTAGTCACTGTTTTTGTTATTTGTGCTTGTGCTGGGCGAAGCAGGTGGTGGGTGCACACAATGTCTTCCGGTTTAAGCGAGGGGAAGACCGTAGTAAGGACAGCATATGCAACGGCACCATATTTACTTGCATTTCCGGAAAAAATATTCGAAATAATTATGCTATTGTCCTCGCTCCAATCCTCACTCGGCCCAGTCGGAGCCTGCATGTTTTGCGCTTGGTGCTGTTTTAGAGTTGAATTACGCACAATTTCTGTGCCGGTAGTGTCATTACCCTCATCACCGACAGGGTTCGCATTTATGAAGTGGTTTACACCTCTAACATTCTTGTTACTATTTACATAATTTACATTATTTCCCTTACAAGTATTATCAATAGCTTTGTCGACCATGGTTGATACATTGCTTAAAAGTTTAGAAAGTTGCTGTTTTATGACCATATTTTCCTGCAGTAATATTCACCGATCGTTGTGCAAACCTACGAGCTGAGAATTTTGCACAGTAATACGTTCCTCAAGTGAAGAAACCCGATTCGAAAGATCACTCATCAATTGTTCCATTGCTGGTATGGAAGAAGTTGAAGTTACAATAGAATCGAGTTTATTCACGATGAGGGACTGTAGATCAGTCACTGTTTTACGTGTCAGTTCAGATTGATTATCAATGCACACAACCATGGACGACGACGTCACACAACTCTGCGTCGCGCTCGCATCCAGTAGTTGGTTGTCCTTTGTAATAGTCGAAGGAGTCGAAAACGTCGAGTCTGCCTCGGGAAGAGCGATGTCATCTTTAGCTGGCGTAACCGTAGCTGAAGAGTGGAGATTCAGCGCTGTCTCGACTGCAACCTGCTGTACAGCAGACAGCGCAAATGCGAGATTCGCATGGTGTTGGCCCGCGCTGGAGCTGAGCTGAACGGCGGTAAAGCGCTCTCCTGTCACGCTTTCATCAGCGCTAGAGAGAGAGACAGAGGCAGGCTTAGCGTAGAGGGGGCAGAAGACACGTCTGCGGCTGCCGCAGCAGTGTCGTTTGCGAAGATAGAGGTGTGCCGGCAGCGATCAGTAGACGCAACGAGGAACTCCTTGGCGTGGTGAGACGTCACGTTGTGTCCGGCCGCTAACTTAGTACTGCTGCGTGATGTATTATTAGCTCCTTTCATGCATGTTTTGCACATGAACTGCTTTCCTGCTGAGTTAATTTGCAGGATCATGCATTTAACATGACCTGCCTTATTACATTTAATGCAGCAGTACTTATAGGACTTGCCCCTGCTAGGAGGCAGACCACATTCGGCACAACTATTATTGCTGGCCTCCATGCCGTGACGCACACGCGCTCACTCTCAGACAGGCCGTGATAATGTAATCCGCACGTACCTGCCGATGTTAAGACTCGGGCATGCGCAGAAGCAGATCAGCTTGGCAGGCGGCGGAAGCGCGAGCAGACGGTATTTCCGCGAGGTGAAAGAAGCTGCCCATGCACGCGAGAAATACGGACGCGTGCTTGCTATTGCTGCTAATTGCGATGGCTCAGCGGCGACGAAGACCAAGCGCCCGATATAGATTACACGCCGGGTTAAAGTACCGATCGTAATTAAAATTTGATCTTGCGCGCGCGTATATAGCATGTAGCGCGGACCAATCACAGATAGCGACCGAAACAATAGTGCACCTAGCTTTGATTTCCAAAATTTAGGGAAATCAAGGCTAATCAACGGCGAGATATAGAAGAGGAGCAACAAGTGTATGCGGGGAGAAGATAGTCAATAGAAAACCGACATTTGGAAGAGATTTCCGACAAGCCGGATACTTGCATTGACTGCCCGTATGCCGTAGAATCTAATCTTGTAAAGTAGAGTTTTGAGATATTGTCCATTTGAAATTAGAGTTGAAATGTTGTTAGCTTTTATAGTCGTTGAGAGGGTTGTTTCTGATTCTTGGATTATACTGTATTATATATATTATCGGAAAGTGCGTGATGTGATAAATAAGCGGATTTATATTAAAATCAGTGCGCGACCGGAATAAAAGTTGTAACCTTGCGAGCCGCATTTAGTACATATGTTCCACCGCGGAACTCTCTTTCAGGGAGCAATTAATTTCGTGTATAGTATTGAGATACATTGAATGAGTTAGCTGAGGGGAAGTAATTTATTCGGAAATATTAATAATAAGTTCAGTGATTGGGGACGCGTGGTGGTTTCGGCCATTGAAAAGCGACCCGTACGGGCTTGCGTAGCCAGGTTGAATGTGCGACCTTAGGAAGATTAGAATGAGTGTAAATTGTTGAAATTCTAGAGTCATTATTAACAATACATATTTCACCCGATATTATTTCCTATGCTTCACGGGACCTACTCGGGAGAAAACTCATGCTAAGCTAGCTGTACTTTTCCTGTCACACTTATTTATATGTAAATACACGTTTGGTAAAGTAAATGACGAGTCACTGAAGTGGAGCAATAATCACTTAATTGTTTAAATATAAATATAACAAACTGCCATATTACAATTATTATATAAAAAGGAAGAGCTGCGCAGTACCGCCCATGTTGGTTATTTTGCTGTCTAACTATTTTCATTAAGAAATTTGTTCCCTACTGAAAAATGAATATTTTTCACTAAACATATTATCGTATATATCGTATATCAGGGTCTTTGGTCAGCGATGTGTCATAAATCTATGATATGTGATTATAAATCTATTTTTATGTATAAAATCAAATAAAATCTATACCTATAAAATATTGAAATATAGCTTTTTTCTTTCATTGCAAATCAATGAATTAATAATTTTACTACTATTTAACATATACTAGTGTACAGACTCTATCATCAAAATAATATAAAAATGATAATTTTTCTATGGTCAATTATCGATAGATACAGATTCAATATTTCAAAAATAAATTATGTCATTATTAAATCATTTTTAAAAAATCACAATTTAATAATATTTTTTATTCACGACGTAAGGGGCTAGACTAGTTTCTCACTTTCAAAAAATCGATTTTTATTCGCATTTTTCGATAATTTACCATTTAAAGAATAATATCCCAAAATATTAGAGTCAGATCTAAAATATTATCGAAATGACAGGCTGCTGAAGCGAAGCCGCTCGGCAGCCAGGTAGTCGACTCTCGTGCGGAAGTTGAAGTAATTAAAAATTTAAACGCGTTTTTCTCGAAACTGCATTTTTCAAAATGGTAGCAGCTCTAACTCGCGAATAAGTCGATGAATCGATTCGACATTTTTAGGGTATACTCAGCATATGTATTTATATACCATGAACTAGGATTTTTCTGATCTATTAAAAAATGCAAATTTGAAATGCAAAAAACGGACGTTTTCAAAATTCAAAACTTTCTTTCAAAGCGCCGCCATTTTGTCAATTTTTAATATTTTTGAAAAATCCTAGTTCATGATATGCAGAATGTTATCTAGCTTAACGCCTTTTTTTCAGGCACTCTAACGGCACTTGAAACTGTAGCCGCTTTGCTACTTTTTTATAGACCGCCAAGAAATGGCTTATATCTTGGCTTTAACTCCATATTTCAACGTGAAAACATTTGTAGAGCTACATTAAATAATGCTAAATACAGTCCAAAAAATCTCATAACATTTGGTCGAACAGTTTGTCTTTTTAAATTGCAGAAAATCGACCCCATTTTCAGTTCCAGAAACTAGTCTAGCCCCTTAATTATAATAGCCACTTTATTGACCTATAAAGCGGGACTAAAGTATATTTCATTTCCTCATATATTTTACTTCTGCATTTGTGGGAATAAAGAACTTTATTCCCGAATTTGCGGGACTAATATACTCTTAAAAATTTTTTAAATTTTGAGAATTTTAAAATTATTGTATATTTTGAAAAAATTTAAAGTTTTTAAATTTTAGTTTGTTTTAACAATGAGTGAATGGATCCCACTTCTCAAGGGCTACACAGTTAAGTCGTGAATAAAATTCTATAAGCAGCACGAGAGTAAAGTCGAATATTCCCTCGAATGATTGCTGCCCTCGCTTCGCTCGGGCAGTAAACCCGTTCACTAGATTCATCTACGACTTTAGTCCCTTGTTGCATAATGTACTATAACCGACTTCGAAAAAGGAGAAGGTTCTCAATTCGACCTGTATATTTTTTATGTTTGTCCGCCGATTATTCCGAAACTACTAAACTGATTTGGATAAACTTTTCTTTTAATGAAAGAGAATGATCCCATGGTGGTCCCATTACATTAATGGGCCAGTATCAAGCCAGTAGTATGTCAGTACTGACGTTTTGGTACGTACGTATATAAATCTCTGGAACGTTATTGTTTCAATCAAAAACAACAACGTTCCAGATATATTTTCTTAAAATTACAAATATAATGAACAAAATGATTCCCCGTCTATGCCAGTAACAGAGGAATTTAATATTACCTTTAATGAAAGGTTATTTAATTTACATTTGAAATGATTTAAAATATTAAATTTCAACATATTTATTTTAAAGATTTATTACTTCAGATTTATTTCTTTAATATAAACTGCTAGAAAAATAAAAAATTATTCTAAAGTAAAGGAAATATCTGACTCCGAAAGAGAACATTTGCTTGAATATTCATAATTATTTAATTATGAAATTATGAATTTTTAATTTCTATATTAACAATACAATTTTTAAATAACTTAATTTATTTGTAAGCGAAATATCACTGCAGATACCATGCTTATGATTTTCCGACATTAGATCAAAATAAATTCGCTGTACGATATATGAATAGAAAAATTTACGATATGAAATTTACGGTACAGGTAATAATACACAAGTACACTAGTACAAATTATTATACTCTTTTGGTAGGTGAATTTTCCTCGGTAAGGTCGTTTATATTTTCTCTATTTAAAAAAAATTAATAATTAACTCGACTGGATTTTACATTCAGAAAAGAGAACGTTTTGGAAACTTAAGAAAACATTTTCATAAATATGAGCTTATTACAATCGTAGATATAGAATTGGCGCCAAAAGAGAAAAGTGGTACAAAATCTTGCTTGTTATTTTTAAAAGACATCACATCTGTATTTCAAAATTTTCTTCTTAATTTTGAAAACAAAAATGAAGGCTTCTTAATTTTTCCTAATAAATGTATGGGTTAGATCAAAGTCGACAATTTACACGAGAAAACTTGAAAAATTATAAAATAAAATTATTGCAAAAATCCTCTGGTTAAGGGTTAAAACCCATTACTAAAAATTTCGCAAAGTTTCTTTCAATTCTTTTTAGAATCTCGGCCTTAACGGGTTAATTTATTGTATTTATAAGTTGATGAGTTATACTCAATGAATAACTAAAATTTAAAAAGAGAATGCCGCAAAAATTAATCTTCACCATATGTTTTGTGTAGTTAAAGAGTTATAGTTATAGAGTCGCGATTTAACTTGTATCATAAATTAATATTGATTTTTATACTTATAAAAATAAGTACTGTGCGGTACGTAGAAAAAGAAAAAGATTTTCTCTATCCATCGAAAAGCTTTATGTAACAGATTTTTATGAAGAACAAGAGTTAAATTATATTTATTGATTCATAAGAGTTGTAACGAGGCGCGAAACTCGCGAGAATTAGCTGACGACGCGGGCAGGTAGAGCGAATGGGCCTGCTGACGTCAGCTGGAGGAAGCGCGCTTCGCTGTACGAATGCGAAAGAAAGTGCGGTTCTAGGCGGTCCACCAGAGGAAAAAGGCCAGGGGAGAGAGAGAGAGAGAGAATTTTTATTAAACAAATAGATTTGAAAATTTTGTTTGGTAAAACGAAATTAAAATACAGAAACTAAGAGTTAAAAGAATAAACATATTTTTCGGTTCTAATTAATTTACGAGAAATTTGGCACATACTTTCGAATTAGAAACTAGATTCGAACTCAGAATAGTTACGGCGACTAGTAAAATCCTTATTTTTTTTTCTCTAAATTTTAACGAAAGTATATCTGTGATTGATTTTATTTGCGAAACGATTAACAATCGAAAATTGCGTAAACGAACGTACTTGAATTTCCGAAAATCGTGCACTCAGCTCCAATAAGAATAATTTAATTGCGAAATTTCTCTTGTGCCATCGAATTTAAAAGACAAATAGATACAACTGACCAGGAACCAGGAACCAGAAAACGAAACCATAAATAACCGAGCACGATTACGCCGACAGTTAATTGATACTACCATCGCAACAGATATTAACGATGGTACATACACCGGTATACCAATAGACCACCGACTTGACACACTACTGTCAGACACAGAAGTTCACAGAAACCTGGAATAGACACTACGTGGACCACCCGATAACACAGAATCGTAAATAGAAACACTCAGACGATAGAAGTCACACGAACATACTTGGGGAAACAAGAACGCAAAAGAAAGAGGGAAACACGAGGAAGGTAGGAAAATAAACATCGGGAAAAAAGCTAGGTTAGGGCGAGGAAGCAGGAAGTATGGCCGATATGGTGGGAGGCAGCGAAGTGGAGGAGCACGAAGAAGACTCGATGACAAAGGAAGAAAATGTGAAAAGTCGTCGAGGGAGGCCAAGGAAAGAGGAAAAAATAGGAAAACTAGAGACAGCCGGGATGAAAATTTTTCTAGAAAAAGGAAAGATTGCCGGGTTCGAGGTACAGTTTAGCAAAAGTAGGAAACTGGAACACTCGCCGGTAAAGCAGAGGAAGCGACCAACGGGTACAGAAGATATTTCGAGTCAACAACGGAGTTGGCGACTAGCGAGTCAACGGCGGAGACGGCGGTGGCGAACCACGGAGAGAAACAGAAGACGAGTACGGCAGCACTAGTAACGAGAGAGGAAGGAATGGGGTTGAGTGTAAGGATGAATGAGTTAGAGAGTAGGCTAGGATAGAGAAAACGGAGCTGGAAAGGGAAGTGAATAGGCGAAAAGATCAATATAATAAGGACAGTGGGGAAAAAGTTGCACTCGCTAAAAAAATAGCAGATCTTAGCGTAGAAGCGGAAAAAAACAGGGATAAAATTAGTCAGCTAGACGGGAACATGCAAGATATGTGCCAAAACATAAAGAGGGATGGGGAGGAGAGGAGTGCGTATGCAGATAGGTTAGGTTATAGTGAAGCGAGCGATGGTATGAGTGAGGTAAACAATAACAATGTAAACAGCGAGCGAGAGAGAACGAGTGAAAGGGAAACAAGCGCAGCGAATGCAGGAAATGAAGAGGGGGGTTAAGCGCTTTTGAAGGAGAGAACGGCGAGAACGATGCGGAGGTAGAAGGAAAGGGGGGAGAAAGTGGTAGAGAGGGAATATTTGAAAAAATTGGCCGATAAATTTGGGGAGACTGAATATGAATGGGAAATAGCGGAAAGTAAGAGCAGGAGGAAAAAGATCTTTATACGGGGAATAAGAATAGTAGGGGGAAGATAAAAGAGGAGATAAAGAAGGTAATAAAAAATAAGCTGGATATGGAAATATACATTAAAAGAATAAGGGCAATAGGAGGGAGGTTGGTGGTGGAACTAGAGTCAATGGGAAATAAAATTGAAATCATGAGGAAGAAAAAAAGGCTGAAAGGGATAAATCTTTGGATAGACGATTACTACACGGGGAGAGAGAAATAAATACAGAGTTGGTTAGAATCGATAGTAAGTGAAGTAAGGAAAGTGGTACGAATGGAATGCAGAAGAAGCGAGAATAGTAGAAATAGGAGAAAAGTTTTTTCGAGAGGAGAAATAAAAATAAAATAAAGGGATAATAAAAATGATTTCGTGGAATATAGCCGGAGTAAGGAAAATGTTAGACGTAGGGGCATATTTGGATAGTTTTGAGATAATCGCATTGCAAGAAACGTGGTTTAAAAAAAAGCAAAGAGAAGGAATGGTTCGGTAAATTGAACAAAAATATATCTGGGGAGCGAAGGGGGCGGTTAGGGAAAAAGAGCAAGAAAGAGCTAAATGGGCAAGGGGGGGGGGGTAATAGTAGGTATAAAGAAAAATTTAAAAATAGTTAGGGTAGAGAAGTGGAGCTGCGGGTTAATTATAAAAGGCATAAAAATAAAGGAAGAGAAGATTTTAAGCGTGATAATTGTATATATAAATGGAAATATGGACGCAGGGATAAAAGAAATTAAAAACATTGCGGAAAAATTAATAGCAAAGGAGAGCAGATTTTAATGGTATGAGACTTCAAAGCGAGGATAGGAAATTGGCAAATAAATAAAGAAGGGAAAAGAGAAAGATCCAGAAACTCGAGCGATGAGATCGTAAATACGGAAGGTAGAAAATTATTGAATAGCTATGAGGAACTAGGAGTGATTATAAAGAATGGGAGCATAGAGGGGAATTGGGGAGGGAAAGAAACCTTTGCAAGGAGTGACAACCATTCAGTGCTTGACCTCCTATTAGAGAGAGAAAATGAGAAGGGAAGTGTGATAGAGAAAATGTCAATGAGAGAGAAGATAGAATCTGATCATTTACCGGTCGAAATAGAAATAAGAAGAGGAGAAGATGATAGTATGAGCGAGGATGAGGAGGAAGGGAATGAAATGGAAGTAGAGAGGAGGGGAATGAAATACAGGGAAGAAATGTAAAGTCGGTCGAAAAGGATTAGCGAGGGGGAAGGGGAGTTACAAGAGATATGGGAAAGACTGTTTAATACGATTTGGGATACAAGTAAAGAGATAGGTTTAACGAGAAAGAGGGGTAACAGGGCAGGGAGAGGAGAAGATTGGGAGATATTCGAGCAGAAAAAGAGGGTTTGGGAAACCTTAAAAAAATGGGTTGAAACAAAAGAAAAAAGAGATAAATATAGGCTAAGTGAGGAAAGGAGGTACTTAAAAGAGATTGTTCAAAAGGAAAAGGGGGAAGAAAGGGAAGAGAGATGGAGAAAGTTAAGGAGGAGCAAGAGCATGACTGATTTTTGGGAAGGGATAGGCCAGTTTAGACCAAGAAGAAAGAAAAAGGTAATAGGGATCAAGAAGCAGGATTGGATTGATCATTTTAAAAGATTGCTAAACACTGAAGAACACGAGATGACAGAGGGAACTAAATAGGATACAGGGGAAGAGAAAGAGAAGGAACCAAAAGATGGGGAAAAAGATTTAGAGAGTCTGAACAGGGATATTAGTGTGGAGGAGATGATGAGGGTCTTAGGGAATATGAAAAGGAACAAGGCAGCAAGGGAAGATGGTCGGATGTCAGAATTTTTAAAAAATTTACGGTTAAGATGGATAAGCGAGCTAGCAGGAATTTTAAATGAGATATTTAGTGAAGGAAAGAGGGGGGGGGGGTGAGAGCGAAGTTAAGAACTACAGGGGGGTGGCTGTCCTGGATGTGGGATATAAGCTGATAATAAGTATAATGGCCGAAAGATTGAAGAGTTGGGTGGAAGAAAACAATATAATTGGGGAAAGTCAAGCGAGTTTTAGAAAGGAAAGAGGAACTAGGGACTATATCTTTGTCTAATTAATAATAAAACAAAAAACCAAGGAGGAAATTGTATATGGGATTCGGAGATTTCAGGACCACCTATGACACGGTGGACAGGGAAATTTTAATCGAAAACATGAAAAAAAGGGAGATTGAGGGCAGATTTTTAAAAATGGTTGAAGCAATATATAGAAAAACGGAGAATGGGATTATTACGGAGGAACGGATAACTGAGAGGTACGAAACGAGGAAAGGGCTACGGCAAGGATGCCCATTGAGCCGACCGCTGTTTAATTTGTATTTAGAAGATTTGGAGGAACAGTAGGGAAAGAAAAAAGAGGGGGGTGCAGTAATTGAGGGAGGGGGGGTTAAAATATACGGCTTAAAGTTCACGGATGACGTGGCAATGATATACGGTGGAGGGGTTGCAGGAAATGTTTAATGATTTGGAGAGTTATAGCGATAAAAACGGGATGAGGGTAAACACTCAAAAAACGAGGGTATTGATTTGAAAATAAGGGAGGGGGAGGGGAAGAAAGAGGACAGAGAGATGGAAATATGAGGGGGAGGAAATAGAGATAGTTAAAGAATATAAGTACCCGGGGTTCTGGTTTAATTCAAAAAATACATATGGATTTCACATTAAGAGGATGAAGGCATAAGTGATGAGAGCTATAAATACAGTATTGGGAATATGGAAACGGGCGAAACCAAATAATCTAAGAAGGAGACTATATCTAATGGACTCTAGAGCAAAAGTGGGAGGTATGTACGGTACAGAAATTTGGGGGTGGGAAAGATGGGAGGACACAGAGAGAATACAAAGCAGGTATGTGAAAATGGCCCTGAGAATAAATGGAAACACGCCGGACTATATTTGGAAAGTGGAAGCAGTAAGGGGCAGCTTGGTTTCAGAATCCAAAAGAAGGGCGGGGAACTACTTGTTAGAAATATTAAAGATGGAGGATAACAGCTGGCCGAAAGTATGCCTGAAAGAAGAAATTAGAAGTATATTAAACGGGTATCCGTCGGAATGGGGGAAAAATCTAAGAAAATCCTTTGAGGAGACAGGGGACGGAAAAGGTATAAAGTGGATACAGAAAGGGAGAGAAATCGGGGAGATCAGGGAAAAATTAGAGAAAGGGAGGAAAATAAGGGAAGAGCAGGAAATTCAAGTACAATGGAGCAAAATAGACACGTCTAACTACTGCGAAGGGTATAGAGAATGGAAACTAGGTTTAGGATGTGAAAGCTACTGGAATAATAGACGTCGGGATGATCAGATGAAGGAGCAATGGGCAAGACTTAGATACAGGAGTAGGAAAAACGGAGGGGCGAGGTTATAAAGATGTTATATGCAGAGTATGTAAGAATGAGAATGAGGTGTAGAACACGTATGGGTATTCAACAAGGTGAAGCGAATCATAAAGCAAGAGTGGGGGAAGGAAATAGAAAAAATGGGGAACAGTTGAGAGGGGATCTTAACTAGAGAATGTGTGAGTATAGTAGAAAGTTTGAAGAAGTAACGAGGGTAAGTACTCAAGAGGATCAGGAGAACCGGAAGCACTGAGATAAGAAAGAGGGGTAGGTAGAGCTAGGAAATTGAATATTATATTGTAGAAAGAGAGGCATAGATGGAGGCGAAATTGTATAAGTATATATGTAAAATAGCTTGTAAATAAGTTTGTAAATATAATTTAAGGGGGCAGGTATGGGTTAAAAAGTCATAAAAATCATTTTGTTTTATTGCATATTTTGATAGCAAATTTCTTGTACAATAAGATCCTGTAACCCATTTTACGATATTAATTTTTGTTACAGAATTATAGCTAAAATTTCAAGGTAGCTTTTTTTTAATTTAGTGAATTTTATGTAAAAAATGCTATTTAAATAAGTTTAAATAATTAAAAATTCAAAGAGTCTATTTATATATATATATATATATATATATGGGTCAATCTATGCCAAAACGCACACGGCTCTGCCCAAAAATGGTAAAGACTTAGAAAAACTTGTATAGGGTCAAAATTTAGGGTTTTTTTTATGTAGAATCAATAGCTATGTGGCGATTTTCAAAATTTTCAAAATGGCGGTCCCAAAAACCCGATTTTCTGACCAGTTTTCCGAAAATTTTTCGATTAATCGTTCATAAAAATATTGAGAAAAGACGAAAATTGTGAGTAAAGGTCATTTTATATGTTTTCGGGTATGCTGAATCCGAATTATCACTGCAGGATTTGCTCTAACCTCAAAAAATACCTCAAAAACGCTCAAACAGGCATGATTATGGCTAGATAAAGGTTCGTGACGATGCATTTGTTCGTTTCAAGGGTCGCGTATTTCAAATCCAAGGTCCGTTCAGCTCGTTCAGTCTAAAATTTGCCCCTAGCCTCAAAATATTTTTCAAAAACGCTCAAATAGGCATGCTTACGGCCAGATTAAGGATCGTGACCATACATTTATACGTTTTCGAGATCGCTGATTTTAAGTCTAAGGTCCGTTTAGTTCCATCAGCTAAAAATTTGTTTTTAACCTCAAAAATACCTGACAAACGCTCAAATGGGCAGGTTCATGGCCAGAAATGGACTGTTATACTTTAAATCTCTACAACAACTTCCTTTTTATCATTTGAAAATTTTCTGATAATAATACTCTTGTTTCGTAGTGGATTAAAACAGTGATTGCTTGAAATTTGTGGGACAGAAGGAGCCTCGTCAAATCGTCTTTTTAATCTTCTTTGAGTGTTGCTATGTGTTACTTTTGAATAATAAAAGAACTTTATATTTTTTATTGAATGACATGCCCACTCATAAAGCTGCTTAGCTGTTAAAATGCTGTTGATTGCTGATGCTTGGAGGCTTGCGTTCCTAGCTCCTATTTTAAGAGTTGCACCAAGGTCATCATGTGGGCCTTTTCCGTGAGCCGTCGCGCAAAAATGCCATTCTGCTTTGATACCAAAATCATTTTCATGATTACATAAATTTTGGATATTAAATCGATTCTTAAAATGTTGTTTTGCTCCATCAGAAAAGTAGATAATCTTTGTAACTTTGTGTTGTTTCTTTAGGTAATCAATTATCATCGAATTACACACATACACCGCTGCAGAGTCATGAGTATTTGATTCAGAAATCACGATTATATTTCCATGTTTTAATTCACCTTCATCTCGATAATAATAAACTACAGTATATACTGTGACTTGATTATTATTATAGTGAAAAGCTTGAGCTGCTTTTTGAACAACGAAAGCAAAATTCTCTGAATAATCTGGTAGCACAAGAATTTCTCCTGGTTTTAAGCTTCCCTTCAATTGCTTAAAATATTCTGATTGTTGTTTGTTAATATAATCATGAGGTTTTAATGATTTTAACCGATGACCAAGAAGTTCGAGGAAATTTTCAGTAGTTGTGTTTGATGTAATCATAGTTGTTCTATCTGTTGAATGCCAAGAGCTAAAAATTATATCCTTTACGTCTGCTTTTTCCAAACCTGAATCAAGCTGGGATCTGAGCTTATCGTAATTAGGGCAGTTTTTGCATTCGTTAAGAAAACATTCTCTATTTGAGTTACGACATACCATGAGATTAAGACAATCGGTATAGTTTTTTAATGGGAATTCCGATTTAGCCATCAGGTCAGATAAATTGATGGCATCGAGCAAAAGCTTGACATTCTCATGAATCACACATACGCAAACAATATGAGTACCATTACTTCCGGGTAAAACACAATTTTGAGGTCGTAATTGGCAAAACTTTGAAAGACCTATAGTAGTATCTGGATGCTCTCCACAGAATTTGAAATATAATTCTTTTAAGCTAAACAATGTCAGTCCCTTCTGTTTGAGGACTTTTTCTCCAGCAATCTCAACAGATTTTTTATTTCTATATCCTGGGAGAATTCTGCTGTTAGAATCACATTCATAGAATTGTTTCACTCTATTAACCGTAGTTTGTGGCAGCGATTTACCTATTTTTGGGGGTGGTCTAGAAATAGAGCCATTCGTGGCTTTTAATTCTTTAGCTTTTCTAATGGAGTAAGTCGTAGTATTAAATAGAGAAGAAATCTTCTCTATTGACCATTTTGATGGCAGTATGGTTAAAATAGCTATCCTGTCGGGATCGTGCTCTGACAACGATGAAAAATTTTCTCTTAAACCTTCGATGATTTCATGGAGGTTTTCCTGAGCATTTGAAGAAGTCGAACTGTCACGTTTTCATCATGAGTATCATCATTGTTGGAATTGTGGTTCACGTCTTCATTATGAGTATCATTACTAGTATATGATATTTTCCTACATCCACTGCAAATCATATTCTCTGCAGAAGCAAGCCCGAAATGTCTGCAAAACCTAGCTGGTAGTGGTCGTAATGATTTGCCTATGTGAGCTACCAATTTGAACGGATTGCAACAGCGATCTGTTCGAAAAGAAACGGACCTTAGACTTAAAATCAGCGATCTCGAAAACGTATAAATTTATGGTCACGATCCTTAATCTGGCCGTAATCATGCCTATTTGAGCGTTTTTGAAAAATATTTTGAGGCTAGGGGCAAATTTTGGACTGAACGAGCTGAACGGACCTTGGATTTGAAATACGCGACCCTTGAAACGAACAAATGCATCGTCACGAACCTTTATCTAGCCATAATCATGCCTGTTTGAGCGTTTTTGAGGTATTTTTTGAGGTTAGAGCAAATCCTGCAGTGATAAGGTTAAACGGTCAGCGGATTCGGATTCAGCGTACCCGAAAACATATAAAATGACCTTTACTCACAATTTTCGTCTTTTCTCTATATTTTTATGAACGATTAATCGGAAAATTTTCGGAAAACTGGTCAGAAAATCGGGTTTTTGGGACCGCCATTTTGAAAATTTTGAAAAGCGCCACATAGCTATTGATTCTACATAAAAAAGAGATAAATATAAAAGTCTTTACCATTTTTGAGCAGAGCCGTGTGTGTTTTGGCATGGATTGACCCATATATATATATATATATATATATATATATATATATATATATATATATATATATATATATATATGTGTATATATATATATATATATATATATATTCGATAAAACTCGAAGCTGTCAGAGAGTAACACGTACAGTATACATATATATAGCGAAATTGACTGAAAAATTATACTCTCTCGCTGTTTTGAAATTTTGCTACTAGGTGAAATTTACATGGGATTTTTGGAGCTTCGGTATCGTTTCGATGCCAATGCACTAAGGTACTCCGGAATATTCCTCTGGAACTATGTTTCGATCAATCACTAACCAAAACGCCGATATGCTTTATCCGCTGCTTCTGTATGAACGTTGTGAACGCCCTTTAATGTTGTTTACTTTGAGATTAACCTCTCAAAACCTATATGCACCAGCTTTTTTATAAGTATGTAAGAGAATAATTATATAAGTATGTATAAGTTTTAAAGTGCATAAGTGTTTTTTTTTTATAAAAGTGTAAGAAAAGTTGTTTGTGGTGGGTTGTGCATAAATATTTATATATTTTGTGTATCAAATCAATATACAGTGTAAGTATAATGTATTCGAGGGCCAGGCCAAGGGATGTTCAAAGTAGAGTGTCGGGTGGCCCTGGTAAACTTACTTGGGGAAGACCAACAAAGAAAGAAGATTTTTTGTCAGAAAAAGAGATGGTCCTCCTCCAAAGAAGCCAAGAAATTCAACTTCCAGTAGAAAAGTTAAGGACATTATAACTCAAGGCGGTGAAATCAGGAATAGAATAATTGACATTGACATCCTATTTCCTGAACTGCAAAAAATTGCATGTTGCAAGATAGGTCGTGGAAAACTGAACTTCTCTAAATCTGATGTACGAGGACTTGCATTAAAAATTGACATATCTTGTTCAAATTGTACAAATCCAAAAATTGCCTCAATTAATTCCAGTAGATTCATTGGCAAAAAAAGTAATACATATGAAGTTAAAAGAAGATCTATTTTGGCTATGCATACTCTTGGTCATGGACATGCTGGAATTTTGTGGAATTATGGATTTGCCACAGACAATGTCGCACAGCAATTTTGACAATATCAACGATCAATTGAATGAAGCTTGTGAAGTGATTGCTGAAGGCTCCATGAGTAACAGTGCGATAGAAGAAATGAGTATCTTGCCTTCAGATAGTGCTGGACTTCCTTTGTCCGGAGATGGTTCTTAAAAAAAAAGAGGCTTTTCCTCACTCCAAGGTGCTTCTAGTGTAACAGGCAATTCTACCGGAAAAGTGCTTGATGTTTCTATAAAAAATAGTTTTTGTAAGAGTTGCTCTTTATGGGAAGGAAAAGAAGACACACCAGCTTATGAAGAATGGATTGAAACGCATCAAAGTTAGTGTACGTCAAATCATCAAGGCACCGCTGGAAGAGTGGAGGTAGACGGTATTGTGGAAATTTTTCAGCGTTTTCTTGAAAAATATAGTGTTATGTACTCACAGTATATTGGTGATGGTGATTCGAAAGTGTATAATGCAGTATTAAATGCTAAGCCTTGTGCCAATGAGCTTATTGTTGAGAAGAAGGAATGCGTTAGCCATGTGCAAAAGAGGGTGGGAACGAGGCTTCGAAATTTGAAAAAATCAGTAGGTGGACAGAAACTTGAGGATGAAAAATGTATTGGAAGAATAGGAAGACTAATAGATCAGGTTATAGGTCAGTTGACAATATGTTATGGTAATGCGATAAGAGCCCATAAAGACTGCATTCAAAGTATGTCAAATGCAATTTGGGCCACGTATTACCATAAAATATCCTCAACATGATCTGTGTCTAAAAGTAGCCAACAGTTGGTGCCAATGGCAGAAGGCAAAGGCAAACAAGAAACTCAAGAAATTTAAACACAAAAGAAGCATTCCACCTGCTATAATGAATAAAATCAAACCTATTTATGAAGATCTGACAGAACCTCAGCTACTTAAGAGATGTATTGATGGTTACACACAGAACAGCAACGAGAGCTTTAACAACTCAGTGTGGAAGCTCATTCCCAAGACATCATTTAGTGGTATCACAGTTTTGAAAATCGGAGTAAACATCGCAGTGTCACTGTTCAATGATGGACGAACCAGCTATTTGAAGATTATGGAAGAACTTGGTATTATTCCTGGACTCGCTTGCATGAATTGGGTGAAGACAGCTGACGAGCAAAGGGATTACCACTACGAGAGAAAACTACTCTGCAGCACAATAGAGGCTCGACGATCAAGGAGACAAGCTCAACTGCAATTACCAGATGATTCATCTTATACACAAGGTGCATATTAAGATCTGTAAGTTTTTCCAATTTCAGAATGATTAATAACTAATAATCTTTTTGAAAAAATACTTAAAAAATAACAGAGTTGATCTGAAATAAATTTTAAAACTTTTCTCATGTAAAGTATACATTGTGTATGCTTTACAAATTATTTTTATTCATTCAGTTTTTAGTTAACCTAGGAAACCAACTTCTCAGCTCGAAAATAACTATCAGATACGTCTATAAGAATTCAACATATACTTATGTTTTATGACGAAAAAAGATAAATATTGTATTCATTATTCTTACTGATAAGAATGAGACACTGTTATTAAAAATTTTTTTTGTTTCAGCGCTATCATGAGATCATATTATTAACGTATCACACATGTTTATCTAAGCAATAGTGTAAAATATATTAATAAAATATATAAGAAGAAAATACAAAGCATTCCTATTTTTTTCTTTAGGTGAGTATTGTTTCTATGTGTTTATTGTGTTTTCAAACTTCAAATGCAATTATCTCAAAATATTGTTTTTTATTATTTTTCGGTCTGCCTCGTAGACTTTCTCAACATCCAGCCATCGATATAAGCTATACATTTTAAAGGATGTTTCTGATATATTTCCTCATAATATGAGCGCAGCAGATTATAAAAAAGTTTACATATCAAGTATTAAAAATATATATCCTCAAAATTGATTAAAATATTTAATTATTTAAGGGTTTATATTTTTAATTATTACTACATAGACTTTTTTAATAATCTGCTGCGCTCATATTGTGAGAAAACATATCAGAAACATTCTCTCAAATTTTCAGACTATATCGATGGCCGAATGCTGAAAAAGTCTACGAGGAGTTGTTGAAAGTAGAAAAACAGTGTATCGAAAGGAGTCACTTGGTACGAGCCACAGATTCAAGATATTTCAGTTTTTATGCGGTGAAAATCTTTGTCTTTTTAACTATTTTTGGTAAAAAAAACTTTAGATATTCTAAATCACATCCAAAAAATTTTGTATAAATAAAACTGCAATTTTCTTTTTATAGATTTTAACCCAGGCCTGCCCCTTTAAGTCTAGTATATAAGATATTATTGTACATGTGATAGGAAATGAAAAGACTGTAGTAGAAGAGAAAAAGTAAAATGATTGTATAATCAATACGTGGAACTAAATAAATATAATAATAAATAATATAAGAAGGAAAATTTTTGAAAAAAATTGAGATGATTAGGAATATGGAGAAAGATATTGCGTAAAATTTTTGAGAATTCAACTTTTTCTTTTGAAGGGAAAAAATTGTTCAGTAAAAAAAACTATTTTTAGTCAGCTGCGAATACTGGAGTAAATGGGTAGCATTTGATCTGAAACTTTCCAAAACGTTAGCTTTTTACTATCTTTTGAACGACTTATTTACCCAGAATTCAACGACTTTTATATTTTTTAAAATTTATTTTTACGGTTTATATCTCGAGAATGGCACAGTTATTTTTTAACAAACAGGGCTCATTTATTTACTAATATCGGATTACATTTAATTTAAATATTTAAATAATTTTAATAAATTACGTACAGAAAAAAATTGCTGTGATAAGGATCATTACCTATCATTCTGTAATTTTAGTAAAAAATTATCTTTTGTCAAACCATCAATGATAAAAAAGCACACCCATTGTGAGCTATTATTAGTAATATATGTGCAAAGATAGGAACAACATGGCGGCCGAAAATGGAGGGGAGAGTACTAGCGAGGTGTGCAAAGATAGGAACAACATGGAGGGCGAAAATGGAGGGGGAGAATTAGCTAGGCGTGCAAACGTAGGAACGGTACGGCAGCCGGCAAGGTGTTGATAGTGGTGGGCCTGTGTGGGGGATATCGAAACTCTCCCTTCCTTTCAACAGCTGATGGTCAATAGGTGTTGCGCGTGTACTGGTATAGGAAATCTCCCTTCCCACCAGCATTCGGGGTGTTGGAAAGGTGAATTTCTGTAGCTGAACCTATACGTGTGTATGTAGTCATGTTCATTAATGACGATGACGATGACGATGACGATGACGATGACGATGACGATGACGATGACGATGACGATGACGATGACGATGACGATGACGATGACGATGACGATGACGATGACGATGACGATGACGATGACGATGACGATGACAATGATGATGATGATGATGATGATGATGATGATGATTGTTAAATTAAGAGAGAGAGGAAGTATCCGGAGGTGCATTTAATTTTGAAATGTGTGTACGTGAGAAAGACAGGGCAATTGAGGATGACAATTAAAATGCATTTTCGGATAATCCTCTGCGCCGTGCGGTCCGAGAAACAACTCATAAAGAGTTGCTGGAGTGATGCTTCGAAGGTCGAGCGACCGCGTATGTGCGCCGAGGCCGGATTAGAGCCACGCCGATAGACGACGACACGGCGGTTTATTCTCTTCGAATGCAGGACCCTAGGACGGCAGCGGGGGCAGGTAGACCCGGACGAGGAAGCGGCGGCTGCTCGTACCGAGGTACTTTCGCGATCAGGAAGAAGGAAGTTAGGGAGTCGAGTGCGAGCGTCGAGCCGAGCATAGTCTCAAGCGTTTTCCCTGGCCGATGACTCAGTGTATTTTCTTAAGCGTGTATCTCTTATTTTGTTTATATATTCACGACTAACGATATTTGTATCTTCTTTAGTAATATTAGATTAATAAAGATATTATAAGCTCCATTTCTATTATGTGTTCACAATCTTAGTTGTTTTTCACCTAGTCACCTTTCTTAATAAAACAATGATGATGATGATGATGGTGATGATGATGATGATGATGATGATGATGATAATGATAATGTTAATGATAATGATAATGATAATGATAATGATAATGATAATGATAATGATAATGATAACAATGAGAATGAGAATGATAACAATGAGAATGAGAATGATAACAATGAGAATGAGAATGTAATGATAATATAAAATTACATAAATAATAGGGATGTTGGTAGAGATGTGTAGGGACATTGGATAAAGAGAGAGAGGTTTTAGTTTTATGTATATATTATTTAAATCATATATGTAGATATATACAATATTTATTGACTAATTTATAATAAATAAAGACGCTTATTTGACAGCAGTAATTTTTGCAATAACTGTTCCTGATATTATATTACAATGCAGTGCTAGTAGTTCACTAAAAATTACATCAAAATAATTTTCAATAAAATTTTTGTCGAAGTTAGTTGATACTGTAGCCTTAATTTTAGCATTTTGTGAATACAAGTACTGTTTGGCATAGGCTTTAGTTTGAGGAATTAAAATATTTTCTGTAAATTTATTGTAAACATTATCAATAATGTTAGCAGTACACTGTGACACTGTGGCTGCTATTTTTTCGTTTGCCTGGATTGTATAGTCAATACACTCGGCCATATTAACAATCCCTTCAAATGTTGTCTTCTGTAGAACAATTGCCGGTGAATATGCTTTTCTCTTCTTGTTTACTTGATATTCCACTAGTTCATGTGTGATTATTGATGTGTAGCTATCAGTGATCTTTTCTTCGATTTTGTCGAGTAATATAGCTTTGGTACCATATGAAGTTGTAAAACTCAGCGTAATTCCGTTAAATAAAATCTTGTCAAATACAGATGAGTTATTTTGCACTTCAGCACTAAAATAGTTAGTAATTTTACCAAAATGTTGTTTGAATGATTGCCAGGCTTCGATTGTAAAATTTATGCCAAAAAATGTTTGGTTAATTATTTTTACAACACAAGTAAAATCACTATTTTTTTGTGGTGCGAGACCAACGATAATTTTTTTAGTAATGAATGTCATTAAGGTGACGTGTCGCGTATACCAGAGTATTCAACCCCTGTAATGAGTAATTAAGCTGTCTTAACCGTGCAAAACTCTGTAGCGACACGACAATGGGATATTAATAGATTATTTGTCTAGCCAAAGCGAATAGTTTAATAGTTTTGTAGACATAGTACATCGTCCTGTCAATAAAATAATTTTCTATTGTACTAGAGGGAAATTGAAAAAAGGTTAGACTAAAAGAAAACACCACTGCTACCATATATAAGAATCGGCAGCTAAAGTCTGACATCTATACCCAGTTTTACTCTGCTGCTATGCTGATCGCTAAAGTGAAAATATTACTCTAGCAGTAGTTGCTGTATTCGTGTTTATTTTGTGTTGTGTTACTACGATCAAGTGTTTACAATGGAATTTACCAGTGTACCAATTTTCAAGAGTTTTAAAAAAGTCTTGAACAAGAGTTTTGTAAAAGGTGTATACAACAGGACCCTAGATGCTGCAGCCAGTGTAGCATTGGTGGAGTTCGAGAAGGCCAAGATTATGGCACGGCGAGCCAGACCCCGTGACGGACCCAACGTTAGTTACCGTATGACACAGGCGTTGGAGAAAATTACAAGAAAGGTGATGCGCCAGTTCACCTCTTTCATCCGAGTGTGTGTCACCAACTTCATTGCACAGCTGCACCGTCAGGGAGTTTTCGACAAAGAGTTGGACATTTTGGAGCTCCTAGCAGCAGAGCTCAGGGCGCATGATGCTGCGAAGGAACCGTCAGTGCAGGCTCTATTTGGGGAACTAAATAGTATAAGGACTGGTAAGATTTCTTTTAATAATAATAATTATTATAGTCTAAGTGGAGTTATTCGAGGATTAAGAAGGGGCCGGCCGAACCCGGATTCGCTAGTGTCGTGCACTCGCCTGCGTAGGCCCGTTAGAGTATCATACACACCGATTGGAGTGTATGTGTCGCTGTTTATGATCGCAGGAGTGTGCTGTCGCCGGAATAACCCCTTTTTATATCGTCTGAATAACAGCTATCTTGCAATTAGGACGCGAGCAAGATAGTCCGATTCGAAAGTTAGGGTCGTCTAGGACTGTTAGGTTGGTCGGATGTAATAATTGTTTGATAAGTTTTACTTTAAACAATTACGATTCGGTTAATTTATTTTGAAAATCTACACACTGTAGAATATCTACTGAGATTTTCAACTAGTCAGTTTAATACAGTGCGTCTCATAACTATAGAAACACCAAAAAATTTTACATTTAAATCTGTGTATTATACCTTTTCTTAAAAAACCTGTAACTTTCTAAGCAAAAAAACAAGGATAATTTTAAAAATAGCAAATAAAAGGCAATTTTATTCTCTTTAAGACGTTACCAAAATATTGTGTCTACATTAACTTATGAAAAATTCACGGACGGTTTAAACAAAACTTGAATACTAATTAAAAAATTTACATTGATTTAAATGGGTCTAAAAATTTAAAGTGTTTCTATAGTTATGAAACAACGATAACTTCTTTAATGTTGATGCGAAAGAAATATTCTAGTAATGTTTTAAAGAGAATATATTTTCCATTCATTGGCTTTTTGCAAAATTATCCTCGGATTTTTGCTTCCAAAGTTACAGGTTCTTAAAAAAAAGGTATAATATACACATTTAAACGTGAAAATTTGTGGTGTTTCTATAGTTATGAGACGCACTGTATAACAACAATAAAAGGGTATATATTTCGAACTAACTAGTTGAGAATGTTTATCGTACAGTATATATATATATAACGGTATATGTGTATAGATTAAAAAAGTCGGTGTTAAATTTCAAACATTTAATAATCGTAAAACTGAGACGTCGAACTCTATAGACTAAAAATTGTTTGGTCAGACTTAACTTTACAGAATTTTCATTTAACTTCAAAATAACTTTTGTTTTTTTTTTAATTTATTCGCGTTATTATGTAATACTGCGTGAATTTAAACTAATTAATTTGAATTTATAAACGAAAAATCTATACATTGGTAGTGTGCCAATTTATAATGATTTATAAAACTACTCAGCTTTTTTTAGTTACTAAAAATTAGAACCGTTGGGGTTAATTATTTATTTATTAATATTTAAAGAATAGTAATTTTAATAATATTAATGTATAGGTTTTTCATATATAATTTTCAAGTCAAATTTAAAAAAAAAATTTTTGGGATTGTTGTTATTAATTTACAAATATTTTTAGCCATTCAGCACGAGAGTGATATTCAGGATGCTCTGGATGCTGAGTTGCCTGATGATTCATGCGAATTGACCGATGCGGATCATCACGATGCTGGTCAACTATTGTTAGAATCGTTCAGTGATAACGATACTGGTGTTGATGCAGTCAATGATGATGACGCCCTTTCCGAAGATTATGAGTTCAGCGAGCATGGTACCTCCGTAAATTGGTATAACCACTCCGCAGATTCAGAACCAGATTCTGAAATGGATTACGGGGATGTTATGGAAGATGAGGTTGATATACCCGAGGAGTTGTTGGATCAGGCCGTAGACACAGTAGAAAATGAAGCACCAGGAGTCGTAGCTGAAGTGGCTGAAGATGAAGAAGAACCAGCGACTGGGGATTCAGTTTCCGAAAATGCTGGGATTAATAGTGAGTATTTTGATGTGACATCGGACACTATAGATTATTATGCTAAGTTTTCAGCGAATGCTAGAGTCGTTGAATTAAAAATAAAGCAGGGAATATTAGTTACTGATGGAGCTGTGCGTTTAGATGATTGTATACGCGGTTTATTTAATTTTATCACCGATAATTGTGCATTGACTGACTACGTTGGTATTTCGATTTCAAGTGATAAATTACCGCGAGGACCATTACATACTTTCAAGTTATTATCTGACTACAAATTCCAGATTCTTTGGGATATGATTGATCTCGAAAATGCTTACCACGTGCATTAGCTGTGGCGTTAATTCATAATAAAAGACAGGAACAGAACACCGCGGTTGCAAGGAGCGAGTGGGATAGGGTCCGTAAAAGTAGACGTAAACTACAGTTAGAAATGGCTGATGACTTGATTAAAAATACGGGTGTTAATATCGATGAAACGGTTGGCTGTGGTGGAAATTAAAGTCTTTCAAAATTATTTTAAAACGATTGAAACAGTGATAAACGTATATACACCTGAACAATTAGATTCTGGTGATTCTTTATTTTTTAATGGTGTCGAAGTTTTAAAAGCTGAAAATATTACTCCAAAGCACTTTTTGAATATTTTGTTTACACAGTCTAAACATGTGATAGGTCACTTTGCCGTTATCACCAGTTTAACTCGTTTGGCTGCATGTAGGTATTATTGTAAATTATGTAATAAAAAAATAAATAGAAATACAACACACAAATGTGATAACACTTGTGATCGTTGTAAGTCATCACCTATGTGTGCTAAAAGTAATGAAATAATAAAATGTAGTGATTGTTTATTTGAATTTTTTGGAGAGCCTTGCTATAACAAACATTTAGAACTGAAATCGTTTAATCGGAATATTAATATCTGCACTGCTATAAGAAAATGTAGAATCTGTAATAGAGTAGCTTCAATTGAACAAAATGCTCATGAATGCGGGAAAACTTACTGTCCCATTTGCGCCTGTGTACGTCCGTATAACCACTCCTGTTATATGCCTATTGTAAAAATTAAAGGGAAAAAATCGGATATCTTAGAAAGTAAACCAGAGCATGCTTTTATTTTTTACGATTTTGAAACTATCTAAGAGGGTGAATATGAAGGGTTAAACAAAACTGCCTTTAAATACGAGGTTAATTTAGCTGTAGCACAGTTATGCTGCGATGTATGTGTTGATTCTGATATGAATCAACATTGTGAGTTTTGCGGTGGAGGTATGACTAGTGTATTTGACGGTAGTGACACAATACAAGATTTTATTCTTTATATAATGAATGCGGAATCTGCAAGGCCTAAAAATATTAAACAAATAGTTTGTATAGCGCATAATAGCAAGAGTTTTGATGCTATAAGGTCATAAGGAATGCTACAAATATCATACTTATGACAATAGGTAAGACCATTAAATTTATAGATAGTCTGAATTATTTTCAGATGAAACTATCAGCTTTACCAAAAGCTTTTGGTTTTTTCGATACAATCATTAAAGGCACATTTCCGCATTTATTTAATAAGAAAGAAAATTTTGCTTACGTTGGTCCTATACCGGATGAAAAGTTTTTCTCACCGGATTCTATGAGTTGCCCGGAAAGAGAGGATTTTCAATCATGGCATAAGGACATGCGCGACACTGGCTATATTTTTAATTTCAAAAACGAAATTTTAAAACATTGCCAAATAGATGTCGATATACTTCGAAAAGCATGCTCTGCCTTTAGGAGAAGTTTAGTAGAAGTAGGAAATACGTGTCCGTTTGTAGAGGCATCAACGATTGCCAGTGCCTGCTCGCGTGTTTTTGAAGAAAATTTCTTAAACGCGATGAGATAGGTATAATCCCTCCAGGAGGGTACAGGAAAAGAAACAGGCATTCAAGAGAATCTTTAAAATGGTTAATTTATAAAGAGCAGGAAACAGGGTTCGACATTAGACATGCTGGTAAGGGACCCGAGATTAGACTCAGTGAAGGTATTTTAGTAAATGGCTATTATGAAACAGATAATGGCGATAGACATGTTTTTCAATATCATGGATGCTTTTATCATGGTTGTACTTTATGCTTTACAGGTGTTGATCGGGTAACAATAATATATGGTATCATCCATGAACAAAGATATAAAGATACTTTAGAAACTTCGCGACGTATAATTGAGGGAGGTTATAGATTAACAGAAATTTGGGGTTGTGAGATCAAAAAATTACAAGAAAGTTTTTCGAGTGAAATAAACAGATACATCGACAGCAACCCGTTGTTATGGGCTGAAGTGTTAAACCCATGCGACGCGTTTTATGGCGGTAGAATGGAGAACACTGTCAATTTATCGGAAGTTACAGAAGGTGAGAGAATTAAAAATGTAGATATATGTTCGCTTTACCCCTATATCTGCAAAACTGGTAAATTTCGGATAGGACATCCTGAAATTTTTGTAGGCGTTAATTGTCAGCGATTAACCGGTACGGACAATTGTTTAAGTAGGGTCGAAGTTCTGGTAAAATGTCGAATCCTGCCTCCTCGTGCTAAAATTATTTTTTCATTTCAATGTAGATATACAGTACACAATTGTGCTTTCAAAGTAGAGGATCAAATTGTTGATAAACGATATTGTATTTATTCATTCAAAAATAAACATATTAGTCATCTATTGAAATTTATTGAAATACATGATGGAACTTCAATCGACTTTATGGTTTCTAATGTTGAAAAAATAATCCATATTGTCCGATTCATGTAACACAAAAATTGAGATATATGTACAGAATTTACGCCGATTCATCATATGAAAAAATAATATTACCTTTTTCAAAGAGACAACATTTTTTATAATTGAAATGTAAAAATATTTATTTGTTAAATTTAATAAATAATAATACTAAATAATAATTCCTGTGTATTCATAAATATTTCTAAAATGTGTAGATTAATTTACGGTCGTATACGCTAACTAGCTTATAAAGTGAAAGAAACTAAACGATAGCGATCAATACTTTTGTAGCCGTTGTGGTGTAAACTTGTATATTAGCTAAAGTAATAGCTTGTCGTGTACGCGGTCCGCGCGCGGGGGTGTCATCTCAACAAATAAGCTTTTCTGAAAAAAAAATGAGTTTACCATGGAAACATCCATGGACATCAATGATATGTGGACCGACCGGCTGTGGAAAAACATACTTTGTCAAACGATTTTTTCGGAATTTGGATCATATGTCGGACACACCTTTTGCACGTAAAATGTTTTATTATTCAGAATGGCAGGACGGTTATTTAGAATACGATAAAGACGTAGAGTTTCACAAAGGGCTTCCTCAGGATGAGGATTTTGCATCAGATTCTAGACCAAAAGTAGTAGTTATCGATGACCTTATGCGCGAATCTTCCAATAACACAATCTGTGATCTTTTTACAAAAGGTTCTCATCACCGGAACTTATCATGCATTTTAATCTCCCAAAATTTATTTCATCAAGACTAGATGTTGAAATGAATGAAATTTTAAATTCTTCTGAAAAAGATGAGAGAGAAAAGTGGAAAAAGTACAAACGTGCACTACAAAGGTATTTGTTTTTCGTTGAAGATTTAAAGAAGAGTACCAAAGCTTCGAATATATCAAGAGTTAAAAGAGAAGACGAACCAAAGTATGGAATTGACACAGCGACAATTGCTATGTCAGTGCCAGTAACCTATAGACATAAAGCCGAGATAATGTTACAATTTTTAAAAAATTCCAATAACTCATCAAGGTTAATGTGGAATGATTGCGGTTCTGTAACGATAGATGGGGCTGCTGTTCAAAATTCAAATATTATAGACCTCATAAACGATGCCGTACGTAGTAGAAAAGGAGTGAAAGCAGCAGGGCGCGACCATTTTGCTTGGTTATTGATAGATATCAGGATGCCATTGGAGTTTATCGGGAACACAGAATTGTACAAAGAAGGTAAAAAATTTACACCAACATCATTATCTTACTCGAGAGGCAACAGTAGTTTATCATCTAAACAAGGAACTTTTCAAAAATCACCGTACACTTCTACACCCGTACCGAATAGGAAATCGACTAATGACTCATCATTATCTAATAGTTCATACACGGACGCCTCAACCATAGTAAATGCGCAGATAGACAACGACGACGACGCTTCATACGTAATTCAAAGAAAAAAAAGTAGAAATAATAGTAGTAAATACAATTCTATACAAACAGGTGGCTGGTTAATGATTTCACTGTAAATTGTAATAAAAATAATAAAATATGGATAAAGATAATCAGTGTTTTGAAAAAATTTATTATAACCCAAAAAATGAGGCAGGATATGCAGGTGCATATCGCCTTGTTAATAAAATTAAAAATAAAGTAGATAAAAATAATATTTAGAAGTGGCTGAGAGCTCAAGATGCTTATACATTACATAGACCAGTACGACAAAAATTTTAAAGACTTCATTATAATGTATAAACCATAAATTCAGTATGGGAAGGTGACCTTATAGAACTTTCATCTTTAAAAACTTATAACGATGATTTACCATATTTACTAGTGGTTATTGACGTTTTAAGTAAATTCGCTTTTGTCAAACCAATCAAAGACAAAACTTGTTTAGCTGTTACCGAGTCATTTAAAAAAATTCTTTCAACAAGTGGTGGTAGAATACCCATAATATTTCAAACTGATAAAGGCAATGAATTTTTAGTTGTAAAGATGAATTTGTTGTTCCAAGGGAATTTCTTAGATGAATAAAAAATCGAACGATCTCTAGGAACTAACCCACTAATTTATTTCACATTAACGACGTTTTAGGAGTTTTTTGTTACTCCCCTCTTCAGGCTACAAAATGAAAAATACACAATACAATAAATTGATTTTTTCGCACTAACAAAAAATTGTCATATAAAACTAAAAAAAACAACATACCTAATAAAACAAATTACGGTATCATGATCAAATTCTCTTATGAAAACCAGCAAAACCAATAAAAAAGTATAGCCTTAAAGCATACAAAAAAATAAACAACCTATGAAATTTTGAAAAAAACCTAATATTATTCCTCCTCATAAAATATACCATCTATGATCTCGCCGTTTAAATCTTCAAGTTCGTAAACGGGTGGTTTTCTATGTTTTAATACTTTAATAATTTTAAAAATCTCTTCTGAGCAGTTGGCTTCATCACCTTTTTAAAAGGTGCCTTTTGTACGACTTATACGCACTAGGTTCCCGATTGAGTACTTGGCCGCTTTTTCCTGTGTTTTATACCGTAAATCCATGTTCAGTTTATCTTGCTGTACGTTATATATAGTTACAGCTGCTGGTGCCATTTTGATAGTGGAATGTCTAGAATTATTGTAACCATGAACTAGGTCTTGTAAAATATCAATGTAACGTTTTGTATTTTTATGTGTAAAGTAACGCCACATTCGTTCTTTCAAAGTACGATTGAACCTTTCAACAATGGCTGCTTTAACGTCAGGATTTTTAGTTACACGATGAATAATTTTTTTTTTATTTTAAGAAGGTTTGCATCTCACGACCTAAAAATTCATTAGATGAATAAAAAATCGAACGATCTCTAGGAACTAACCCACTAATTTATTTCACATTAGCGACGTTTCGGGAGTTTTTTGTTACTCCCCTCTTCAGGCTACAAAATGAAAAATACACAATACAATAAATTGATTTTTTCGCACTAACAAAAAATTGTCATATAAAACAAACAAAAAACAACATACCTAATAAAACAAATTACGGTATCATGATCAACATCTCTTATCAAAACCAGCAAAACCAATAAAAAAGTATAGCCTTAAAGCACACAAAAAATAAACAACCTATGAAATTTTTAAAAAAACCTAATATTATTACATTAATAAAATATAACACAACTAATACTATTACTCACATACGACATAATACACTATAACACTTGCACCCTGAGTGGCTCACACCAGGAGACAAAAGCGTCTCTATATTTATAAGCCGGCGCATGATGTTTTCGCGCGGCACGTCCAGAAACCACTGAGGGAGCAATTAAAATACAAACGAACTAGCCCCCCGCGATCTCCAATCACTTGGAGAAGGGTATAAAGGCTCCCAGATCGCAGGTCGGGCCGAACGAAACCTAGAGCAACATGAGGCATGAAGAGGTGGCACGGCCACAGAGAGGCTCGGCGCGCGCGTGTTAAGCGAGCGCGCCGGCCAGCCATGTGCGCCGTGCCACCTCCACCAACCACATGCTCCCCGGATCCCGCCCTGCATTCTCAAAGCCTCTTGCGAGAGGCCAGTGCGTCCGTACGAAGGAAGGAGAGAAAGACTCATAACAACCTTCTCTCTTATTATAGTGAACTAATACAATTCTCTGTGTCAACGTTCAGTTTTATAATATATAAGAACGAACAACAAAATGAAAAAAGTACATAGAGCAACTAAAAACAAACTAGTTGTAATATGAAATAGTTATATAATAAAATTAATAAAAAACAGTAAACAACAAAAATTTGGTCCTTCTCTTTGTAAAAAACGCTACAATTAAAATTAACAAAAAATTAAGAAAGTATAATGTTATTCCGATTAACAAAACTATCCATAAACTCAACCATATGATTAAGTTAGGGAAAGATAAGCTTGACAAATTTGATAATAGTAATGTTATTTACAAAGTAGATGGCCAACAGTGTCCTGTCACTTACATTGGGAAGACTACTAGACGGTTACATAAAAGAAAAAACGAGCATAAAAATCATGTAAAAAATGAAAAGAGTTCTTCGGCACTTGCCAATCATGCTAGTTCTTTATCTCACACTATAAATTTTGACAATATTAAAATTCTTGATCGGGAAAGTAACAATAATAAACTCTCATTTTCAGAAATGTTAAGTATATACTACCATAGAGATAGTATTAATAAAATCGAGGATACTCAGTTCTTAAAAAATATTTATAAGAGCTCTCTAAACTTAGTTAGAAAACATTTTTAATAATACTTTTAGAATAAAATTTTTTTTGTTTACTGTTTTTTATTAATTTTATTATATAACTATTTCATATTACAACTAGTTTGTTTTTGGTTGCTCTATGACCTTTTTTCATTTTGTTGTTCGTTCTTATATATTATAAAACTGAACGTTGACACAGAGAATTGTATTAGTTCACTATAATAAGAGAGAAGGTTGTTATGAGTCTTTCTCTCCTTCCTTCGTACGGACGCACTGGCCTCTCGCAAGAGGCTTTGAGAATGCAGGGCGGGATCCGGGGAGCATGTGGTTGGTGGAGGTGGCACGGCGCACATGGCTGGCCGGCGCGCTCGCTTAACACGCGCGCGCCGAGCCTCTCTGTGGTCGTGCCACCTCTTCATGCCTCATGTTGCTCTAGGTTTCGTTCGGCCCGACCTGCGATCTGGGAGCCTTTATACCCTTCTCCAAGTGATTGGAGATCGCGGGGGGCTAGTTCGTTTGTATTTTAATTGCTCCCTCAGTGGTTTCTGGACGTGCCGCGCGAAACATCATGCGCCGGCTTATAAATATAGAGACGCTTTTGTCTCCTGGTGTGAGCCACTCAGGGTGCAAGTGTTATAGTGTATTATGTCGTATGTGAGTAATAGTATTAGTTGTGTTATATTTTATTAATGTAATAATATTAGGTTTTTTTAAAAATTTCATAGGTTGTTTATTTTTTTGTGTGCTTTAAGGCTATATTTTTTTATTGGTTTTGTTGGTTTTGATAAGAGATGTTGATCATGATACCGTAATTTGTTTTATTAGGTATGTTGTTTTTTTTTTGTTTTATATGACAATTTTTTGTTAGTGCGAAAAAATCAATTTATTGTATTGTGTATTTTTCATTTTGTAGCCTGAAGAGGGGAGTAACAAAAAACTCCCGAAACGTCGCTAATGTGAAATAAATTAGTGGGTTAGTTCCTAGAGATCGTTCGATTTTTTATTCATCTAATGAATTTTTAGGTCGTGAGATGCAAACTTTCTTAAAATCAAAAAAAAATTATTCATCGTGTAACTAAAAATCCTGACGTTAAAGCAGCCATTGTTGAAAGGTTCAATCGTACTTTGAAAGAACGAATGTGGCGTTACTTTACACATAAAAATACAAAACGTTACATTGATATTTTACAAGACCTAGTTCAAGGTTACAATAATTCTAGACATTCCACTATCAAAATGGCACCAGCAGCTGTAACTATATATAACGCTCAGCAAGATAAACTGAACATGGATTTACGGTATAAAACACAGGAAAAAACGGCCAAGTACTCAATCGGGAACCTAGTGCGTATAAGTCGTACAAAAGGCACCTTTGAAAAAGGTGATGAAGCCAACTGCTCAGAAGAGATTTTTAAAATTATTAAAGTATTAAAACATAGAAAACCACCCGTTTACGAACTTGAAGATTTAAACGGCGAGATCATAGATGGTATATTTTATGAGGAGGAACTCGCAATTGCAGAAAAAGATTTAAGCAATACTGAATAAAAAATAGATAAAATAGTTGGGTTGGTTATCCAAGTAAATTTAATTCTTGGATACCTGCTTGGAATATAGAAAAAATTTTCAAAATGAAAAAAAAATCAGTTTTATGTGATTTTACCAAGCAATAGTAGCATGAAAGTATACCCAGAGAACACCACATCATGTTATGTCACAAAATTACCTTAAGAAATTAATTTACATGGATTATGGGAAGTAGAAATATCTGAAATACATTTTCCATGATCATTTTTGCATTTACGAAAAAAAGAGAAAGATAACAATGATTTCAACAATATCATCTTTGGATAGAGATATATACGGTGACCGATCATTCCATAATTTAGAAAAAACAGTTTCTCTTCCCTATGGTGTTTATACTACCTTTGTAGAATTCTTGGACCATTTGAACGATGTTCTGATTGAAAACAATTCACACATGATTTTCAGATTCTCAATCGATCATAACAAAACTTTTGTTTTTGACGAACGTACCTGCAGTACAGAGGTATGTAATTTTGAACATTCTGTGAAAATAACTCGTGTCGTATTAGACATATTAGGTTTTGCCAAAATCTCCGAATACGTAAGAGTAGACAGTAATCCTAAAATAGCATCTCGTCCTGCCAAGATTTTGAATGCTCTTCCGAGACAATTGTATATTTACACAGACATATGTGAGCCAACAATTGTTGGCGATGTACAAGCAGCTATACTACGCATTGCACCTGTGAATTATGAAGATTATGTATTTGCTTCTAACCAGTATAAAATTTTTACACCTGTAAACTATGTGCCTTTAATAAGGAATTGCTTTCGAACCTTTACGATATATATAAGAGATCATCTTGGCCGTATTATACCATTCGAGTGTGGGACCTCGACGGTGACACTTCATTTTAGACAAGCGACATAACGCTATCACGATGAGTCATTACGATCATTATTATGATTCACAACTTGGTAGCGGTGGTGTAGAGCATGTATACGTAGGATCACCATATCAGAAGGGCCACGGTGGTATAGATAGTTTTCTTGGAGGACTCTTTCGTAAGACGTTACCATTTATAAAACGAGGCGCTAGGGCTGTAGGGAAAGAAGCGCTAAGAGCAGGAATGAATATAATAGACGATATAAGTGATAATAAATCAACATTCAAAGAAGCTCTACGAACGAGAGCACGTGAATCACGCCTAAATTTGAAAAGAAAAGCCGAAGAAAAAATAGTAAGTCTTATGGAGGGTTCAGGTTATAAAAAAACGCAAAGAAGCCGTAAACGTCAGTCAAAAGTTAGTCGTCGTAGAAAACACACTACACGTAAAACAAAGACAAGAAAATCAAAGACAAGGAAAACTAACAAAAATTCCAGCAAGAGAAGAAAGATTCGAAATATTAAAAAGAAAATACGTTCCGTGGGTGACATTTTTGGTCCTGTTTAATAAAAATGGCTTTTCTTCACTCTCACTCTTGCGAGTGTGCAAAATCCGAACTTGACTTATTTACACTACCGCCTACCCAAACATCTATAGAAGGTACTCAATGGATTGAGTATAAACCTATAACTAGTATTTCAGAAGATTCATATTTAGAATTTCTTATTCCGGGAAACTCGGATGATTATATTGATATGACTCATACCATGATAAATCTTAGTGTACATCTTGAAAAAGGAGATTCACCTATAGAAGAGAAAACTTTAGTCACACCTGATAACAATTTTCTATTATTTATAAATATAGTAATTTAAAATTAATTTATTTGAACAAATTTTTCATATTGGAACAATTAATTTAGTTTGAGGAACTTAAGTGTCAATGAATTGGCAGCGGCTTTTATCAATGTGTCAAGGAATACGCTTCAGTATTTTTGAAATCATCATCTGAAAATAGCTTGCGCAGGATCCTTTTGCAATATAACTAGTTTTTAATAAAAAAGTCTGCTTTTTCTGGATTATCTAAGTGTATAATGGATGAATTGGACTGAAAATTTATATAAAATATTATTTTTCTATACAGATAATGAGGCCCAAAGCTCAGATGAATAGGTGCAAAGAAAAAACAATCGATTTCACCAGAACCTTACCTTAAAAGACATAGATCGAATAAAACTGACGCGAATTTGGGAATATCGTATTTTCGAAAAAATGGATACATTCTTAAAATCGGAACAAAATCATGCGCATTTAAAGAACTTATGTCTATCTTTTATATATCTTCAATACAAACTTACGAAAAAAAATTATTTTTGATTTCTTAAAATAACTACCTATTGAAAATTCTTTAAATCCACGTTTCTATTCTTAAATATATCTTAAGTATAGTTTTTAAATACATAGATCGAAAGGAAATCACGTCTACTTTAAGAATGTATGTCTATCTTTAACATATCTTTAATTCAAAATCCCGAATTTTTTTTTTGTTTTTATAAAATACCTACTTTTTGAAAATCCTTTAAATCCACGTTCTTTTTATTAAAAATAGCTAAATAATAGTTTTTAAAGAACTGAATCGAAAGTAAATCACTCGCACTTTAAGAGTTTATGTCAGTCTTTTATATATCTTCAAAAGAAATTGCAAACATTTTTTTTTTATCTACATTATTATACCTATGACATAGTGCTAGAAAGGTCAATTTGGAGATCATTGAAGCGTACGTTAGCCAGGGGCCGTCACGAAACGAAACTAAACAAAAAAAACATTTTTGTTTAGTTTCATTATTGTAAGCAAAACATAAATACTTTCGACTTTTGGTTTAGCTTTGTAAGGAAGAAAACGAAACAAAAATAATTTTGAAAAGAAATACTTTAAAACATATTAAAATTCTGTACTTTTGTTTCGTTTTGATATTTGAAAGAAAACAAAATTATCGTTTCCTTTTATTTCGTTTTCTCATAATCAAAACTAACCAAATTCATACTTTTGTTTCATTACTAGAAATTAAATAAAAACGACATTTGTTATAATATTGTTTCGTTACATTTAGTTTTTTTAGAAACGAAATAGAATGAAACAAACATTGAATAACGACATGAAAAAGTGAAATAAAAATGTATAATTTCATTTATTTTTGTTATCTTTATAGAAACAATAATTCGATATTTATAAACAAATGTCACAATATAATTTAAGGGCTAGTTTCGGATTTCATGGTCAACCAAAGTCACCAACTGGAGACACTTTTACTTTATGTGTTTTAGCCTTAGTTAATTTTTAATAACAATTTATATTAACAATTGCAAAATGATATTATTTCATTTTGGAAATTTAGTTTTAGATTCTTTAGTTATATTCTAAGAAAAATGATATTTACAAGTTTATGCCTAGGATACATAGTAGATTTCAAGTTAAAATTCTTTAAAGTATTGAAAATTGCAATTTTTTGATTTTTAATTGTTCACTGGAGCAAAACAATTAAATTTTTTTTTAACTACTCGGAGCTTGAATTACTTATTCAATGATATTACTATTAGTTTTGAATGAATATTTATAATTTTCTGACGATATGAACGTATTTTAAGAGTTAATTGTCGGACGTGAAGCTTACGATATACATTTAAAAGAATTAATAGATATGAAAAGAAAGCTTACATATCTTAAAGCGTGGTAAAAACCAGCTAAGTAGCCGCTCGGGTCTTCGATACTTCCAGTGCCGTTGCACCGCATTCTGTATTCGCTATGAGCACCTGCTTGGAGGGAGTAAAAAAAAACGATGACAGCGCACGAGATAGCAGAAAATGGAAATAGAGGTGTAACCGTAAAGCATTAAAATATATATATATATATATATATATATATATGGGTTAATCCATGTCAACCGGATCAGTGCTGCCGCCAAAATTTGAAGCCACGCATAAATACGTTTGAGGTCTCAAATTGATGGCTGGATTATAAGGATGAAAGTGCCGTATGCGCTTTTGTAGAAATCAAGATGGCGGCATCAATATGGCCGCCGGAACCTTGGAAATCTCGACCGATCGACCAAATTAGCGCTGACGTCAGAATTTGGAGCCATGCAAAAATACGTATGAGGGCTCAAATTGATGGCTGGACCATAAGGATTAAAGTGTCATATGCGCTTTTGCAGAAATCAAGATGGCGGCATCAATATGGCCGCCGGAACCTTGGAAATCTCGACCGATCGACCGAATTAGCGCTATCGCCAGAATTTGGAGCCACCTAAAAATACGTATGAGGGCTCAAATTGATGGCTAGACCATAAGCTTCAAAGTGTCGCAAACAAAATGATTCATGGGAAAAGTGGTTTCCGAAACTCAAATCACGAATGAATGTATCCGTTATTGTGGATGTACGTCGCAACAAGAACAAAATTGCAGAATTGATTGCCAAACCTAATGAGAAGAGCGTTGAAAGTTATTCTCAGCGACGCGTATCCCAAGTCACGCCCTATTGATTCTGAACCCATAGAATGGTCGATCTCGTATGACACATGTATAAGAAATCCGTGGTAGTATACGACGTTGAAACTACCTAAATCGTCTGGAAATCAATTAATAGAGATTCAGTAGGTTGAGTAGCTCCAATCATATGCCTTGTAGATTCAAATTTCTTCCGGAACGATTTCCTAAATACCGACAGTCATTAACCGGTTGAGAAACTCACCATTGTATGATAAGAACTCAATTTAGACCTCTTCAAATTTTTAACGAGTTTCATATTGCATAGTAATTATGTCATGTTTTGATCCAGAGTACCTCTTCACTTTCAGTTTATTATCAGTAGTTGGAATGAATGCGTGGTTGCTCTGAATTTTTTTCACAGCAGGTGGATTTTTATATTTTCTATGCAATCTTTTCACTAGTTGTTTATGCTCCTGCTTACTATAATGGAAAAATTTTATGTTTTTGAATTTGTCTTCTGCAAACTTGAATAGAGAAGTTGAGTCCAAGATAGCATTTTTTGGTTCGACTTGTAAACTGTATCGAGTGGCTTCACTCTTCAAGCATGCTCCAAGACCATCAAGGTATACATATACATTTTCAATGTGACGTTGCATGAAAGTGCCCCCCGCTTCAATTCCAAAATCAGTCTTGTGAATCATAAGATGCATCATCTGAGTTCTATTTTTGAAGGGCTGTATTGCACCATCAGTTATATAATAAACTTTCTTTACTCGTGGACACACCTTTTTAATTTCCGGTATTACCTTCTGCTGCATCAAATATACTGCGGTAGCATCATGAGTTGTGCAGTCTGAGAGTAAAATAATGCTCTTGTGTTTCAAGTCCTCGCCTGATCGATAATAGAAAGCAGCAGTAAGAACAGAACATTGATCATTGTTATAATGAAAGGCTTGAGCTGCATTCTGTACAACGTATGCATAATTTTCTGCAAAGTAACAATGCAATAATACCTCATTTTCACCCAAATTCTCCTTCTTGTCAGTTAGGAATTTTTTTTTGTTCTTTCGAGATAAAACTGTGAGGAACTAGAACTGTCAAGCGTTTGTTCAATACTTCTACGAATTCATCTGAGGAAAGACATTCTTGTTTGAGGCTACATCGATCAGTAGATGTCCAGGTGCTGAATATCACTTGCTGTATATTACTTTTTTCTAATAATTCCAGAATAAGTTCTGAAAATTTCTCCATATTGGGACATTTTTCACATTCTAGCAATTGACAAGCAGTTGTAGGTTTCTTACGAAGGATGTATCCAATACAATCTTTATAATCATTTAGCCTAGTTTCACATTGTTTACTCAAATTTTTCAAATCAATAGAGTCGATCATGAGTTTGACGTTTTGGTGGATTGTACATACATAGACGCTGTGCGTCCCTGATGCTCCAGCTACAACACACCATTTTGGCCGCAATTCCGCGAATTTTGAAGATCCTATAGGATGCTGTGGATATTTTTTCTTGAACTTTAAGTGCAATACTTTGATATCATATAACAACAAATGTTTCTGTTTCATTACTTTGGAAGCATCAACTTTGATTGCAATAGTCTCTTTTTTGTGGGGCATTATGCGGCTGTTGGAATCATTTTCGTAGAACTCTTATACTTTTTTAACAGTTTCTTCATTGATATTTTCCCCCTTTTGAATTGTGGTATAGCTAATATTCCGCCTGATTTTTTCAGTTCTTTGGACTGTATTGCCATCCTGTAAGAACAATGGAATTCTTCAGAGATCTGACGACTGCTCCAACAATCAGGAGCTATTGTAAGTATAGATTTCCGCAGAGGATCATTGTCTGGCAAACTTTTGAATTTCTCCTTCAGACCATTCAGGAGATCCTCAAGTTCGTCCTCCCTAGTTTTGCATACCTTCTTAGCAGGTAGCTTCTCTAGAAAATCGTCAAGGTCTATTGAAAATTCAGTTACGACACTATCTAAAGTTTTGTCTTTTTGTGAAACATAAATACTGTGCCTGCACTCATGGCAAACTTTCGAACTAGGATGTAAATGTGGATATTTTTCTGATAAAGATGTCGATATTGTTCTCAAAGCTTTACTGGTATATCCTTTTATCCCTAATGGGTTGCATCATCGCTCAGAATGAAACTTCTGTGGCTTCTCGTTATCTTCCATCCCAGATAATTGTGATTCAATAATGAGGTATCAGACAATATGACGAACAATCGAAAAATGTTTGAAACTGAAAAGCTTCAGAAAAGTAAATACTTTTCATGTACAAAATGTGACGTACTACTGTTAAGTTCGTACTGTGGAGAAGAGGCGCGATCGAGAGAGCTTTCCAACTATCCTGAAAAGGACTGTTGGAAATAATCAATGCGCACCCTCAATGGGCGAATGCAGAAATCGTCAACTATTCTGAGAAGAACTATTGACGATGCGAGAGATCTCAGCTCGCCTCAACAGATGAAACTCTCAACACCTATCTTGAAAAGGACTGCTGTTGAGTTCGTGCTGTGGAGAAGAGCCGCATTCGAGGGAGCTTTCCAACTATCCTGAAAAGTACTGTTGGAAATAATCAATTTGCTCCCTCAATGGGCGAATGCAGAAATCGTCAACTTATTGTTATGGCTGCGTCTACATAAGACGCGAAGTCGGTTGCGCGCTCGCGGGTGCGCACCGCGTGCCTTTTGCTCATGGAAACAATCATGGTGTTTTGGGTGATATCAACATTGTTTATGTTGGAATTAACTGCTAAAATGTAACACCAATAATGTAGCTTGTATGACATATTTTGCTTCATTTTATAGTTGTAATTATAAGAATATACATATAGTTACAGTATGTATAATTTTATATACTAAACTTTTAAAATTACATTACGAAACATGTAATGCTCTATTATACCGAGGAAAAATTTTAATTAAATTAAATTAAATAATGTATTGATATTTGTTTGAAAAGATTATTTAGTTTTTATTTAATTAAAACTGTGTAGCTAGTAAATTATACAACAATCAAGTAGATAAACAATACATAAAATAATAATTATAACAGATTGTCATTAGATGATATAGATTCGTCAGTACGAATCTTGGATTCCGGTAATTTGAGACGAGAACTCAAATTTTGTATTAATAATATAAATAAAATATCGTTTGTAATTATTATCTTTTGATAAAGAAAGAGGCAGACAAACAGTCTTTCATTCTTAAATATTTGCCAACTACTTTACAAATAAAACATGTGGTGCCAGTAAAATAGGAATCGCGACGTTATTTCACATATCAATAAATACATACATTTTAACATTTTTAATTTTCATTAATTTATGAACAACTATTAACAAACACGTATATGTTATAAATTATTATGTAGGAAGATGCATTATACCACTTAACGTTTCTGAATATAAGAAATACATTGCAAGTTGAACGTATTGATTAGCGTAAGAAAATATTTTTTTAAATAAAAAACATAGCTGGTTAAGTAGGATACATTAGAATCTACAATTTTCTAAGATTTATTGAAATTCTTTGTGACTATTGGTTATTTTCTGTTGTTTACTGTAATTTTCTATAAAAATTTGTAATACCATGTGAACTTGCCCAAAACAGACAAAAAATTACAGTAAATTATAGAAAATACAAAAAATAACAAGAAGTTACAGAAAATTGCAGAAATTTAGAGAAATAATTTCCTCCAAGGTACCCATATTTGTATCAAATGGACCTTTGGTCTAAAACTATAATTTCTTATACTTCAAACATGCATTAGGTCTTTCGGTTATATATGACTCAGCTACTTCTGCAATAAAAAGAACTTTGCAACGTTTTATGTTATGTAAATGACATATAATAAGGTAGCCACATGTAATGTGGCCACCTATATGATTCTCGCTGTATGGATTATTTTGGGACACCGTACCTCCTACAGCATATGTGTTGCCCTAGAAGATAGTGTCATTTTTGCGCACGAAAGCACCATAAACTTTAAGTTCTTAGCAGTACATGCATGTAAAGAAACCACTTTTGTCAGAGTGAATAGGAGCGAAAAAATCATACGGTACATAAAATAGTAGCTTATTTACATATTTTATTTTAAAGATGCATATATTGACCATATGAATGCATTACAAGGCAAAAAGCAATTGGGCGTACTTAAAAATAGCGGTTGCTCCTTTAACATTTCTAATAGGCAAAATGCTTAATAAGTTAGATTATATAACTAAAAAAGGGTATGAAAGATTTAATAAATTTGTACAAGTAACATTAATAAAAATGGTACACTATGAACCTTTCGTACTTATCGTGCACGCATAGAATCACTCTCTTGATAAACCATAATAAATAATATTTTTATAATACGATTTCCAGCTATGTGTACGATACCGGAACTACTTCGGGAATGAACATAAATTCATTTTCTTCAATTTTCAAAATTAAGAAAATAAAATTGCGGACGTTTGTATTGTGAGTCAGCAAGTTTCACTGAAAATCGACTTTAACAGTTTTGTATCGTTTATTTTTGAGTAGAAGTTCCACGGAAAAAAATATCTTGTAATATTTACATGACAGTAATTTGGATACACAACATATTGATTCCTGTTAATCTTACAGGCTCGGTTTGTAAAAATCCCAATATAAGCTTCAGCCTAAACGTGCGTGATGTAAATATGAACCAAAATTTGTGTGGGTATTACCGGATGTGATCCGAAACTGATAAAAGCCCGATACATCGAACTTGGTACAAGAAATTTTCATGCAGATTGCAAATTGCACGTTAGTCTTATACAAAGTGGATATATGCATGAAACAAAATAAATAATTAGTTTTTATTCTGGTAGTAAATATTTTAATTAGATATGAAGAAAGTATTATAGAGAGCAATAGAAAGCATAAGTACTCATGTACAATGTACTTAGATCGACGGAAGATTTATTATCATTTGTGCCTTCAGACTGTATGTACCAAATTCGGATATTATAATGAATTTATAATTTTTAAGGAAGTATTAGAAGCTCAAAGTAGGGTACAACTATATTCATTAGATTATTTATAGAAATCAGAAAATATATAACATATTCTCGGTTTGTTATACTACGTGTAGGAGAGACTGGGGCTATTTTGAATACTTTATATTTTGAGACTTTAATCTTTTACCATTTTATGAAAAATAGTACTATTGCAATTAGTGTATACTTATCAGGCTGGGGAGAGTAGTACACGTTGAATTAGCGTACACTACAAAAATTCTGATTTATTGCCCTAATTTTGAAAATCTAAACTTAATATTAATACGTGAGAATGTATAAAAATGTGATTTTCTAGTTTGCTACAAACATTTTCTAATCTTGGGAACTGGACTAATTTGTTCATAAGTATTTAATGAATGTTTTACTGGGTAGATAATAATCCTTATGAATCACTTTTTAATGTTAAATAACGTACTTCTTAACACTTCAAAATTATTATAAGATGAAGAAATCTCTGTTAAGAGTGGTTATACATACAAAATACAAAGTGTATAATATCAAAAGAGCGTGAGTAAAGTTGGTAGCATTGAAAATTAAAAAAAAGTTTTTTGAGTACTTAAAAGTAACTCATTTCTAAGCTCTTCGATTGCCATATATTCATGGGAACGATTCCTCATTGATATTTTTCAACGTCAGAAAGCTAAATGCATTCCTTTCAAATCAATATGCTTTCTTTTGATAAATTTTCAATAATTGTTCCAGGAAATCCATTTTAATCAATATGTTACGTTATTTTCTTAAATATCAACCTAGAAAACCTATTATAAAAATATTATTTATAGTAGATTAAGACAATTATTGAGTGAGTAAGCGACATGTCCAAAAAGTTCATAGTGTACCATTTTGTATTAAAGTTAATTGTTCTAATTCATGAAGTCTTTCTCAGCTTTTGTGAATTATATAATGTTCTATATGTAATTAACTATCTGTATATACTTTTCTTGTAAGGATTTTATATTAAATACCGAATAGAAGACCTTTTGAATTTTACTATATCGAACGTGTACTACTCTCCCCTAATTGGTATTAACTAACTATATAAATAGTTTCAGCCACTTATTTACTCATTTACTATGTTTTTTTTTGAGTTATAAGAACATGGTTCACTGTCCAAACTAGCCCTGGTCTCCTCTACGCGCGACGACTCTCAGATACTAAGTGACATATATGCTAGGCAAGTATCTTTGGTGCGCAACGTTTGCGTCGTCTACCGGATTTTTTTTTTTTCAATTTTGGGATTGTGCGTGCAGTGACTTGTACCCAAACAAACGTAAAAGTGCACGCACTTTTCAATTCGCTTTTTGAAGAACCCGGAGTGTCATTCATGTAATATAATAGTTGTAATAATAAAAGCGGAACTTCAGCTAGTCAATACAAGCATTTTTACAGACTTTCCATACGGAAATTACGCTCCTGTGCTATTCTCTGTTTTAACATTATTCAATATATCTATATATCTATATACTGTCACGGACGAGCTTAGAACTTCTAGCGGCAGCTCCGTATCGCAGAGCGGATGCGCGCGAGACGCGCAGTCAGCTCTGCTCGTCGCTGCTCCAGCGTTCCCTCACGCAAAAGTGCAGGGCTTGCACCTTTTGCGCGTGGGACCGCTCGCAACGGTCGCGATGCGACTGCAGTGAGCGGGCAGCTAGATTCCCGGCGACCACCAAGCTGGCAGGTGCTCCTTAGCCTAATAAAGAGCAGACCCCAACGATTGTCTTCTCCTAGGCCCCCTCACCCACTCCTGTCCGTCACAATACATAACATATATGAATATACTGAATAACGTTAAAGTGAGAAATAATACAGGTGTGGAATCCCCATATAAAAAGTCTCTACGTATGCTTCACTGACTAGTTAAAATTCAGCTTTTATTATAACAATCATTATATTACATGGATGACACTCTGAATTCATTAAAAAGCAAATTGAAAAAGGCACGTTTCACTATTGTTTGGGTACGAGTCGCATAATCCCAAGATTGAAAAAACTTAACGTCCGGCGGCTCTGTCTGCGGTACTTACCAAGCATATAAAGCTTATTTTATAATTTTTTTATCAATTATTTATTTGTAAGATTTGCGACCGACATTGCTTTGACCACCTTACGTTATACTGTTAAAACCCATTGTTTACTTCTCCCTATGTGTGAATGAACTTAAAAGGAGAGTGTCATACCTCCGGAACACGAATTTTGATGAAACTTTGGAAGGTGCTTTCTGGTACCTTAAAATGAAGCCCATCACCCGTAGTTCAATCTAATAGACCCTTGTATTTTAGATCTAAGCTATTTTACTCCGAATCTACGTTATTGTGGTGAAAAAAGGTACCTCATCTAGTGATTATAACTATGTATGGGTTAGTACTAGAAAGAAATGACCCTGATGATAAAAGTAGGTAAATGGAGCTTTAATTTAAGACCAGAAACGTTAATAAATATTAATCTGAGCCAAAGTTATTATTAATGAATATTCGAGGAAATTTAACTGTTTTTATTTTTGTTGATTTTTAACGCATTTTAAGTCACTAATTTCAATTATTAATAACTTTCGCTCAGATTAATATTGTTTAACGTTACAGGTCTAACATTAAAGCTCGTTCTGCCTACTTTTATCATATATTTGGAATTTTTTCTATGTCTAACCCATGCAATAAATATAATCACTAGAATAGGTACCTTATTTCATTGAAATAACCTATATTCGGGGTAAAAAATCTTAATCTTGAATATAAGGGTCCATTAGAATGAACTACGGGTGTTAGTCTTCATTTTCAGGTACCCGAAAGCACCTCTCAAAGTTTCATAAAAATTCGTGACCTGGAGGTCTGACACTCTTCTTGTTAGTACAAGGCGAACGTGCAATTCGTAGTCTGAATAAAAATTTCTTGTGCGAAGTCGTATTCTGCAAACGCAATTTACTGTGCACTTTGCGAAATGCAATATTATAAAATTAAATATTTAGTACCTAATTACCAGCGGTTTTTTAATCGTTTGAATTTTGAAAAATGTTTTATCCCGGCTTAATTATAATGGCCACTTTATTGATCAGAAAAGCGTGATGAATGTGCCGCACATATCGGACGAAGGTATCCCACATATGTGGGAATTAAGTAAGTTTCGGGTAATAGTACATTGCGTGAAGGAGAAAATAAAATACTACCAATAGAACATTTACAAAAATTTTCTCTCTTATACTTTATTTCCCGTAAATTTATTTTTCTCAACACGTGCGTAAAAAAGGTCCTTTACCATGCTTGCAAAACGAATAGAAAATTGGACATTCCTAGCATCTTTGCCAGAGCGGGTGGGAATGTACATTACCACTAGCTGCAGCTATTCAGCGCTAATTTATATTACCTCCTGCTTCTGGAAAGCTCTGAAAATTATTTCAAATTTTTTTCAAAATTTCATTTTTTTCAAAATTTCATTTTTTCAAAATTTCATTTTTTTCAAAATTTCATTTTTTTCAAAATTTAATTTTTTCAAAATTTAATTTTTTTCAAAATTTCATTTTTTTCAAAATTTCATTTTTTTCAAAATTTCATTTTTTTCAAAATTTCATTTTTTTCAAAATTTCATTTTTTTCAAAATTTAATTTTTTTCAAAATTTAATTTTTTTTAAAATTTGAAATTTTTTAAAATTTAAAATTTTTTTTTTAAAATATTACTTATTAAGCAAAGGCCGTGTGACTACTACACGAGATCAAAAATTGCTGCCATGCAGTGACGATTTATTATAAGTTGGCGGTCGACTTCAAAATTTATTCTTGAGCAAAGCAGAAAATCATCCTATACTTTTACCAAATAAGCATCATATTACGGAGGTAATTATCCGCCAAGCAGACGTTGTTACTTTTCATGGAGGACCCTGTTTGGGCAAAATTTTCTCTCGAGACAGTTGTAACGAGTGGATTTCGTGCAACTGTGGGCAACTGCAGGAACCGACGTACAAGAGCATTTTCAAGATTTAGACCGCAAATTTATAATTAAGGTGCGAAATGCATAATTAGGGCGCCAGACACTGAAATTCACGAATTTACGGAAAAGTTTATTAGGCGAGCAGTGTCACTCGCAGCAAAACTTTCATTGTTAAACAAATTTAATGTTTATAATTTAATGGGACTTTTACTTTCTAAATTTTCAAAAAATCGTTTTTATTACGTAAAAATGTTCCTTAGTATCATAGAAATACTGCCCTAAAATTTTATTAAGATATTTGAAATAGAAAGAAAGTTATAGCTGTATTTATAATGTTACCTACGTAAGACAAAACTGTTTGTAAACAACGCGGCGCGCGACGCTCGAGCTGCTTCTTATTTTATATTGTGTACATCATATGTATGTGATTGAAATGTATTTATATATAGTAGAGAACTCGACAGTTGCTTTCTAATATTTGTCAAGCGAACACGCGTTTCATTTTATTGAAATTCATCGAAAATTACTGTTTTGAAAATCGGAAAAAATGCCTGGATCTGGTGGTCATTTAAAAGGCAGTCGGAGTAAGGGGACGCATTGAAATAAACGTAATATTAAAAGAAAATTCAAAGGTAATCAGTTTACTGCAGAAAACAGTTCTAAATTATCCAGTTCCTCGACAAAAAAATTAAAATCTAGTGATGAATTGCAACCTCCAACATACAGCTCTATAAAGTATGTAATATTGTGCTTTAATTTTGTGTTTTCAACTCTTTCTCAATATATAAAGTGCAAAGAATGTAATGGTGAAATTTCATTTACACAACAAAAAGACAGAGGTGTTGGATACAAAATTTGTGTCGAGTGTTCTTGTAGGAGAAAATTTATTGAATCTTCGCCTTCAATAATTACAAATGTGTACGAAGTAAATCAAAGACTAGTATTCGTTACGAGAATTCTTGGTTTAGGGTATAATGGCCTGAAAACGTTCTTGAGTTTGATGGATATATCTTCAACTTTTTCTGTTACCCTATATTATTCTGCAATTTCCAAAATGCATAAAGCTTCAAAACAATGTTTTGAGTTTGTAACTCAAAAAGCAGTAAAGGAGGAAATGGAATTGAACGAGAAAGATGGAAATGAAGCGAATCATTTGACGGTATCTGGATATGGCACATAGATGAAGAGAGGTTTTACGTCATTGATGGGCGTTTTTTCAATTATTGGGAAATTAACAGTAAAAGTTATTGACTTGGAGGTAAAACCTTCGTTTTGCTTATCATGTAGTATAAAAAAATCAGAGCTGAATGAGTTTCAGTTTTCCATCTGATACGAAGAACACAAAAATGTTTGCTCAGCTAATCACGAAGGATCCGCGGGTAAAATGGAAGGTGATTCAGCCATAAATATTTTTAAAAGATCCAAAGAATTGTATAATGTATTTTACGTTAATTACATCGGAGATGGTGACAGCAAAACGTAAACGAATGTCATTGATGCAAAGTCGTACGGAGATAATTTTGTTATAAACAAATTGGAGTGTGTTCTTCACGTAGGCAAGCGCATGTATCGTAGATTACACAGCCCCACAAAAAAAAAATTGTAAGTCCCAAAAACTTGACCACGGTACTTATATGTTTTTGGGATCGCTGAATCCGAATCCAGGGTTAGTTTAACCCCATCAGATCTTTCTCAAGGTCAGTTGAAGGTCAAATTATCGAAATACATGAAATATACACTAAAACCATGGTATCTTGGGTTTTTTCGGGGCGCTGTATCTGAATCCGGGCTTATTACAAACCTATCAGGTCATGGTCAAGGTCAGTTGAAGGTCAAATCATAAAGATTCATAAAAAGTAGAGTCAAACCATGACATTTAGGGGTTTTTGGGGTCGCTGAATCCGAATCCAGGGTCAGTATAGTCCCATAAGGTTATATTTATGGTCAGTTCAAGGTTAGTTCAAGGTCATGGACGTAAAGAGAGTGAAAAAATTAGTTATAAACTGAAACAATGCAAAAGGTAATGTAAACCATAAAGCAAAGAACAATGTATATGCAAGTACAATCGTATCCTTTAAAACTATATCATAGTTTGCTGCTCCTTCATTTACTTTAAATTTGTTACAAGTATATGCAATTCAATAAAATACCCGTAAAAATATTAAGCCCATTACTCTTTTTTATGGTAACGAACTATTTTATTGTCAAATGATCTACGAAGTGGATTACGCTTCCGCTTCTCCGATGTTGATGGTAGATCTCTTTTTAACGACCAACAGTAATCTGCTAACATATTTACGTCCCATCTTCCTTGGTACCTGCGCTCCATTTCCTTGATATCTTGGTGAAATCTCTTTCCCCGCTCTTCGCTGTAATCACCTAGGTTTTCTGGAAATTCATCAACATGCGAATATAAAAAGTGTAATTTTAGATTCATTAGGCATCCTTGATTTTTGTAACTATTTACTAAATTTAAAACTATTTGTTGGTAATTTGGGCTCTTATGATTTCCAAGAAAGTTTTTAATTACGTCCTTGAAACATAACCATGCTTCTCTCTCTGTATGATTCATTTTCGTAACAAAAATTTCATTATTTATCATCTTACGAATCTGAGGGCCATCGAAAATTCCTTCATTTACTTTAGCATCACTTAATTTGGGAAACTGATTTCGCAGATACTTAAAGCAGCTACCATCTTTGTCTAAAGATTTTACCCATTGTTTCATAAGTCCCAATTTAATGTGCAGAGGTGGTATAAGAATTTTTGATGGATCAACAAGTGGCTTATCTTTTATATTCTTAGAACCCGGTTCGAACTTTTGTCTAAGGGGCCAGACACTCTTTATGTAATGATTCTTTCTATCCCTACTATCCCATTCACATAAATAGCAAGGATATTTTGTGAATCCCGATTGTTGCCCCAGAAGTATTGTTATGATTTTAAGATTCCCACATATTTGCCATTTATGATCATTGTATTTTATTCGGTCTAATATTACTTTCATGTTACAGTACTCTTCATTCAGTATTACCGAATATCCTATGGGAATGGCTGCATAAACATTTGTATTGTGTAACAGAACGGCTTTTAAACTTCTCGTTGACGAATCGATGAACAATCTCCACTCGTTAGGGTTGTAACATCCATGTTTAAAGCAATTCATCAACCCAACTATATCTTTGCAGTAAACTAAGGAAAATTCTTCATCTTTAGCGAAATAATCACGATATTTCTTATCTCTGTCTCGGTAGTAAGAAACTTTAATTTTTCCAGCTTCATTAGTATTTTCTTTTAGCCATGAAGCCAAGTACTCCGCCCCATCCTTTGGTAGGCCCAAATCGCGTATGAGATCATTCACTTTTTTCTGTGTAAGTGGACCTTTCTCCTTCTTAGTATTGTAGGGGATGTATTCTTCGTCACTTGTATCACTTGTACTAGCAACGTCATTGTCTTCATCATGCGCTATTTCTTCTTCCGTAATAATATCTCCTTCCTCCATTTCATCTTCTAAGATTTCATCTTCATCATGTCTTTCTAAATTTTCCTCAAGATCCATACTTCCACTTGCGTACATACCCAGTGGATCTTCTCTTTTATCAATTGACGATTCATATATAGGTTTCGTGACACTTTCAACGTTAGCGTAATTAATTTGCGACTTGTTTTTACTATTAACTCCATGCAAATTCGTATTACAAAAATAACAGTCTTCTTTTCTTAAAGGTTCCTTCCATATCGTAGGCACTTTCATTTTTACTTCAGTTTTACCATTTTTGTCTTTCTGTAGCATTTTCCTACATATTGCGCATATTATTTTAAGAACCCAATCAAATTCATCAATTTTCATGTCTAAATCAAACATGTTCTTGTACTGCTCTTTAATATTTTGATTCGGATTCAGCGACCCCAAAAACCCCAAGATACCATGGTTTTAGTGTATTTTTCATGTATTTCGATAATTTGACCTTCAACTGACCTTGAGAAAGATCTGATGGGGTTAAACTAACCCTGGATTCGGATTCAGCGATCCCAAAAACATATAAGTACCGTGGTCAAGTTTTTGGGACTTACAATTTTTTCTTTTTGTGGGGCTGTGTTATTAGAAGTAAAAAAGAAATTGACATTGTTACAAAAAGAAAGAAAAAAGAAAGAACAAGAACAAAAAGAAGAGAAAGCACAAGAAGCTCCAAAAAAACGAGGTAGAAGATCAAAAGCTGAGATTGAAAATGCCAAATCTTCAACCGCCAACGCCCCTAAAACGACTAAGTTGACTCTAAAACTTATTCGAGAAATGTCTATTTTTTATGGTCTTGCTATTCAGAGATACTCAAATTCTATCGAAGGCATGAAAAAAGAAATTCTCGCTGGTTATTATCACAAAATCTGTACAGATGCAGATCCTGGGCACGAGTATTATAACCCGGAGTGGTGTAAGTTTTTGATAAGCAAGAAAAAATACGAGTCTTACAAGCATAAACCAGCACTCGATCCTAATGTACGAAGTCATCTTTTGACTGTGTTCGAGTCACTTAAGGATAACGATTTATTAAACAGATGTCTCGGCTGCAACACACAAAATTGTAATGAAAGTTACAATAATTTAATTTGGCAAATAGCTCCAAAAAATAAATTTTGTGGTAAAGATGTTTTAGTAAGCCTCCTGGCTAGCAGCCTGTACCTTTAACGAAGGAGCTAAAAACTACCTCACAGTAATGGACCTTATGGGGATAAAAATTGGCAAACTAGCAACGAGTTGGTCGGAAAATGTTGACGAAACTCGTATTGCTCAGGAGCATTTGCAGCTTTTACTGGACAATGAGGGAACCCAATATGCACCAGGAATGGCTGATTAGAGGTAAAAAAAATTATGACCCATTTATTGAATAAAATTATAGTAAAAAAACTTTAAACGCGTTTTTCTCAAAATCACATTTTTCAAATCTGGGAAACGTTTTTCTCAAAATCTACTAAACCAATCTCAGTAAACCAAAATTTTTTGATACTTTATACAAACAACTAGTAAATAAACCTCTAAAAAGTTAAAAAACCACCCCACCTTTTTAGTACAGGGGTAAATTCATCCCCAAAACAGGCGTTTTTTTGAACTTTTTATAAAATCGCGTATAAAGGCCATACAAATATAAAAAAATTAACTTTTTAAACGTTTATTGTTTAGTTTCAAGTCTCATAAATTGAACCGCGTTGCAATTTTAAATGAATTTATTACAGGAAGGCAGAAAAGTGTCTCGCAAATTAAAATACATCATAAAAAGTAATTAAAAGTGCCAAAAAAAATTTTTTTGTACACTTTAAAACATTGTTAACAATGTATGAAAAAAATTATAATTATAAATAAAATAGTTTTTTTTTAATATTTAAAAATTGTCTTTTTTTTCAATTTAGAAAGTAAAAGTCCCCTTAACACGGCTAACTTTAATTTTTCAATTGGAGAGTCATGGGGTTAAGACGACCAATGTTACTTCTCCGTAAAGAAATTTACTTAGACACATACAAAGGACATGGGGATAAATTTCATCATGCAACACAAAATCAAAATAAATAAGAATATCAGAGAACCATATATATATTTAAAATAAAACTGATGCCTTTTATTTCTTCGGGGAAATACAGAACTGTAAATGTGTATTTCTTACAAGTTAGGTAATAATCAAAATGTAATTAAAAAAAACTTAATATTTTTACTTGCTGGTTACAAAGTTTTCGTTTTATAAAGTCTTTAATGAATTTAATGAATAAAAAAATGAAAAAAAAGTGAACGAATTATTGGACTATTTTTAAGTATAAATATGGGAACTGTTCTTAAAATAAAATAAAACGAAAGGTGTATCGATGCTAAGCACAATGATTCTGCTTACAAATATGTTATTAACTACTTAACCCTTTGCGACACGGTGGCTACCATAGTGACCACCGGAATGCACTTGAAATTTTGAGCTTTTTGAAGACTAAATAATAATAATATTTTCGCTTGTTTTTTTTAAATCCAATTAAGTAGGAATTGAAGACGCGTTTAACATTGCATTTGAGTCAGTATTTATTTAATATTTTTTGTATGAATAAATTAACCAATAAAAATCGTCATTTTTATGAAAAAAATGCAGTCGCAGGAAAACGGTTGTTGGATTGGCCTAAGAATGTGCATACTGGGATTTTCGGGGTCGCTGATTACGAATCTGAATTCAGATTTTGAAAATTCAAAATGGCAGATCCAAGATGGCGGCTAAAAATTGTAATATCACTGTATTTCACTAAAAATTAGTATACAGGGGTTTTCAGGGTCGCGGACTACGAATCTGAACTCAGATGTTGAAAATTCAAAATGGCGGATCCAATATGGCGAGCGACAATTAAAAAATAAGTGAATTTCGCTAAAAGTTAAATATAGGGGGTTTTTGGGGTCGCGCATTATTAATCTGAACTCAGATTTTGAAAATTCTAAATGGTGTATCCAAGATGGCGGCCAAAATTGAAATATTACTGGATTTCGCTAATAATTGTACATATGGGTTTTCGGAATGGCTGATTATGAAGCTGAACTCAGATTTTGAAAATTCAAAATGACGGATCCAAGATGGCAGCCAATAATTGGAATGAATAATTCTGAAGATCTTCCATACCTCACAAATGAAGCGTATAAATTTTAGCTTTTTTAGTATGAAAACATAATAGCAAAATAAGTTAATAAATCGTCTTTGGTTATTGGTTTAGCTTCAGTTTTCTTTTATACTGAATAAAGGTTCGTTTGCTCGATAATTAAATCTAATAGATCATTAGGAAACAAACATAAAAATGTATCTAAATGTGTGGTTACATTGTCCGTAATATTTGGACCGAAAGTTTCAGTGAATGGAAAATCATCTCCGGTTTTTCCACTCTTCGTCCATTTATCAATATCAATAAACTCTCTTGAAACATTTTCATCAGAACCCTCCGAGTCGAAATCACCTTCACCTTCTACACTTTCGGAATCATCTTCAACATCAAAATCACACAGCTCATCAATAGATTCAGAGTCACTAGGAATATCAGTGATTTAATCCATACTTAAGAAAATTATTACAAGATTGTTTCTTTTGCACCAAGATATAAAAGAGAAGTGAATATTATTCGTGAAAACGTTTTTATTTCTTCATTTATTTATCTTACCTAGATCAATTAGCGTTTAGGTGATCTGAAAAAGCTATCAGTAAGCCAAACAGAACACACATCTATATCTGATAAAATATTATTTATAGAAAATTATCATAAAATACTGCTGGTGTTTTGGAGCTCCACCGCTAGGTGACCACTGAATGTTCGTGTCTACAATAAAATTATTAACTTTTAGAGTAAAAATCAATCTGTTGACGAGTCTACGATGAAGTTCAAATGCCTCAGTAGTATGAAACAATACATGCCAAACAAGCTCATAAAACGCGGGTATTAAATTTGGGCATGCGCAGACTCATCACGATACGCATGCGAGTTTCAGATGTATACGGATAAAGCTAAAAGAGCTGAAAACAAGTAGCTGCACGTGTTGTAAATGATTTGACACGTAACTTAGTGGGAAAAAATCACCATGTATTTTTTGACAATTACTTTACTGGTCTTGACCTTATGAAAGATTTAAAAAGATAAAATTTTCGCTTGTGGAACAGTTTGTAGTAATAGAAAAGGTTTACCAAAAACTGAGATTTTTGATAAAAAATGGATCGTGGGCAATATGAATACCACACTTGTGGTGATGGAATTAGCTGGATCAAATGGATGGATAAAAAAGCTGTTTGCCTTTTATCTTACTATCCTGATCCTTGCGAAGTTACTGTTACAAATAATTGATGTTTGAATAATTAAAACTGGGAAAAGATGATTCAGCTAAAACTATAAATTGCCCAGTTATTTGCTCGGATTATCATGAAAATATGGGGTATGTTGATAGATCCGACCACCTTGTATCAACTTACAAAATTGATAAAGAGTCTAAAAAATGGTGGAACCACATATTCTGGTATTTTGTAGATTTATCTACAATAATTGCATTGATAGTTCGCAATACATAAAATTTGGAACATAATATGATATCAATAAACTTCAGATTACTTTTGGTTGATTAACTAGCAGATGATCGTTTTCCAACACCGAAAGGTAGGAAATTCCAAGAATAATCTCTTTCTAATTTAAACAGTAAACCTCAAATATCTATTGAAAATAGGCGCTCTCAATCTGCTCACATGCCCCTAGTTTTAACGGCTTTGAGACGTTGCGGTCTGTGCAGTACCAAAGCTAAACCTTGCAAAACTAAATTTTTTTGCAGTGCTTGCAATATGCCACACTGCATAAAGGAAAAACCAAATTGTTTTTATAATAACCATACATAAATATAATTTACATTATGCAAATAAAATAGAATTTTTCAGAATACGTTAGAATGAAAAACAAAAACCTAAAAAATAATAAATAAATAAAACGAAAGATGGAGAGAATGACCGCCACCTCCACGTGCGTGTCTCTCAAATGATTTGAGAGTCGAGTGAGAGCGGTTAAAACTACAAAAAGGTAAAATTTATAATCTGAATTTTTGCCCGCCATCTTGAATCCGCCATTTTGAATATTCAAAATCTGAGTTCAAATTCGTAATCAGGGACCCCGAGAACCAGTGTATACGATTTTCTAGCAAAATACAGGGATATTACAATTTTTGGCATCTTGAATCCGCCATTATGAATTTTCAAAATCTAAGTTGACATTCGTAATCAGCGACCCCGAAAACCCCTGTATACGATTTTCTAGCGAACTACAGTGATATTACAATTTTTGGCTGCCATCTTGGATCCGCCAATTTGAATTTCAAAATCTGAGTTCAGATTCGTAATCAGCGACCCCGAGAACCCCTGTATACGATTTTTTAGAAAAATACAGGGATATTACAGTTTTTGACATCTTGAATCCACCATTTTGAATTTTCATATTCTGAGTTCAGATTCGTAATCATCGACCCCGAAAACCCCCGTATACGATTTTTTTAGCGAAATACAGTGATATTACAATTTTTGGCTGCCATATTGGATCCGCCATTTTGAATTTTCAAAATCTGAGTTCAAATTCGTAATCAGGGACCCCGAGAACCAGTGTATACGATTTTCTAGCAAAATACGGTGATATTACATTTTTTGGCCGCCATCTTGAATCCGCCATTTTGAATTTTCAAACTCTGAGTTCAGATTCGTAATCAGCGACCCCGGAAACCCCTGTATACGATTTTCTAGCGAACTACAGTGATATTACAATTTTTGGCCGCCATCTTGGATCCGCTAATTTGAATTTCAAAATCTGAGTTCAGATTCGTAATCAGCGACCCAGAAAACCCCTGTATACCAAGTTTCATGAAAAACCGTTCATCTGAAAACTGTGTGCCGCAAAGGATTAACACTGACTCCACCTTGATTTCAACTAATTTTCCTGTTTAACTTTTAGTAAATAATAAACCAATATTAGATCCTGGGTAAAAGAAAATAAAAGGAATATAGTTAAATACGCACGGGTCACGAAAGGCAACCCGTTTCATCTCTAATGGCCAACAAACGGCATAAAAGGTGGTAACTTAGCTTGAATTTCCGCTGATGGTGTGGCGGCTACAGCAATTAGCACAGGGACACGAATACGTTCCGCGAGAATTTATATAAATTAAAACTACGTTACACACAAAACTTATTTCTCAATAAAAATAATTAGAAAATTGTAAATATCACTGAACAAAAAAAATTAAATAAATAAAAGTTCAGAAGGAACTTTGCGGCGCGGAAAGCGATGGCGCCTCTGTCGTCTCGAAGATCGTGGTCCATCGGCAGCTAGAAGAAGAGTCTTCGGCGGTGAGTCCGAGCTGCTGCTAGAATATCGCGGCCTTCGACGCGCCTTCCACGTTGCTGCCTCAAAGCAATCAGAAAGAATAATTTTCTTCCAAATTATGGAGCGCTTTGCCTTACTAGGCAGATAATTAAGAATAAAGCAGACAGAGTAGTGAGAGAGTAGATTTCGTTTATCGATAAGTTACTTAACTTGTAGAGAGTATTAGCGGCTGACGGGATGCTCGTGGCGATGGCGTTATATGGCGTGCTGAGTGGTTTATGGATGGTTCAGGCGCTCCTGAGCTCGTTGTCCCATCGAGAGGCAGTGGAACACATTTCTTCTTCGGCCCTTCTTGATGTTGAATGGTGAAAGATTTCTGCCGTAACATCCAATGATTTTTCTACAAAATAAATTCGAACCTACGCAGTATTTATGCTAAACGCTAATCTTAATTCAGAACGCAAGGTGGAGTGATTCATCTCTTGGTCATGGCAGGATTTCATCTTGAAGTCGGCCTTTGATATTACATATGCGCGTGAGTACGCAGAGAAGGTTAAAAATCTTCTCATTGCGTTACACAGTATTGAACTGTTTGGGGAGAATCTTCATTCGCAATATTGTGCGTCGTTGCTCCAAATTCACTCGACACAATGCTGTAACGCAGCAGCGACAAATGGGCTTGATGCCTGAAGTTCGTTTTAGACAAGCTAGACCCTTTACTTTTACTGGCGTAGATTACGCTGGTCCATTCCTAATAAGAACTTCCCCAGGTAGAGGACATAAAGATTATAAAGGATAGGTTGATGATTTTTCGTGTCTCGTGGTTAATGCAGTGCATTTAGAAGTTGTGTCAGATTATACATCCTCAGCTGCTTTTCGGAGATTCGTTGCCCGACGAGGTCTTTTCCACACATTATATAGTGATCCCGGCATAACTTTTCAAGGAGCGGATAGTGAGGTGACTCGGCTTTTTAAGGCCAAATCTGCCTTAATCCAGACAATTGCCGCAGAAATCGCCGAAGGCGGTGTGAAGCGGGCTTATATTCCTCGTTGAACTTCAAACTTCGGCAGATTATTCGGGACGCGAACGTGAAATCGTTTATAAAACGCTTTAAAACGGTCGTAGATGAGTCCACATTAACGTATGAAGAGCTCAACACCGAGGCCTGTTTGAATTCTAAAAAATAAGTATTTCACTTAAGTTCAGCAACAGGCCAAGTGGTTGCAGCCGAATGAGCAGGTCAAAATTGGAGACCTGGTTTCTTCAAGGTAGAACTATCGCACTCCACCAAAAGCTTCTTTCCTCGACTCGACAAGTGGTGCAGCGATGAGAGAGAACCTCGTCTATTTCCCCGCGTCGCAGTTGGAATGTCCAGGCAACGAGTAATTTCGAGAGATAATACCTTCGCGCCAAGTCTATCTTGCCCCTATTTATCACGCAATATCTGAGAAGCGGTGTAAAAGGGTCCACTACGCACCTTGCTCCCTCTTTCGCTGACGAGCCTTTGATGGATTCAGTCGTGCGTATCAATCTTCCGCTCGCACATTGAATACTCGCGCGTGCACGTGACGATCGTAAATTCTATATTTAATTGTTAGAGTAGTTCAGTTAGTTTTGTAAATAATTCTTGAGTTTTAGTTTGAATAATTATCCATTGAATTTCAATTATAAGTTAAAAGTGGTGTGAATCAATCCTTTTCTTAACACGTGCATGTAATAGGCCCTTTTCCAGGCATCCAAAGTGAATGGCAAGTTGAACATTTCGAGCGTTTGCGCCGCAGCGGGTGGTAATGACCATTACCTCCCAATCCTAAATAAAAATTTGTAGAAAATCTTAAAAATTTGGAAAATTTTGGGAAACTTTGGGAAACTTTGGGAAACTTTGGGAAACTCTGGGAAATTTTGGGAAATTTTGGGAAATTTTAGAAAATTGTGATTTTAAAGATGAATTTGTAATTTAATTATGTAAGTAAATGGCGCATGACTCAAAATGTGCAACTCCCCATTCTCCCTATATGCTTATAAAAAGGGCCTTACATGCACTTGTCAAAAAAAGTACGGCGTGTAACAAGCGGGAGGGCAATTTCTAGCTCGGGTGATGATTTTAGCACTCGACTACGACTCGTGTTAAAATCATATCACCCGAGCTAGAAATGGCTCTCTTACCCCCCTAGCTGCACAATATACTATTATTTGTTCCGTTTTTTTTATATCCAGCCATGCGTAAACATGTAACAACAACTCTCCTTATAATTAATTTAAATAATAAATTAATGAGTGCCCTTGGATCACAAATTGTAGTGATCCATGTCATTCTTACAAGCACGCACAATGATAGTATTATTATATGTAACATTATATGAACTATGCGATAGTTCATGTAGATCATTCAAAAGAGTAAATTTGTAGGTAAACATGTGAATTTTTTGAGTAAATTAATAATTTAGTTGTACAAACTATCAAACATTTCAAATGTATCTGAAATGTTTGCTAGTTTCTTCTCAACAAAGAATTTATGGTCATTAACAATATAATGCATGCCTGTGTAAAATGATTTGAGCTCTTTTTAATTTTCTAGTTTCACTGGATTTTAGGGGTGCTAATAACAAATCTGCAGTCCAAATTGTCAATGTTAAAATAATGGATTTAATATTTTTTTTTATTTAACCCGTGCATTTAGATATCGACATTTCCCATTTAAATAACATGGGGATTTGCCTTTTTTTGATAATACATTTTTGGTCACACATGTACGAAAACGCGTTTTTCATGTCTATATAGAGGTACTAAAGTATTTGTTTTCCGTCCGGCGGGCGATAAAAAGATGAGCGTGAAAATATTTACTTTATTCCTGACTCAACCGTAATGGCTATATTGTTGACCTGAAAAGCGAGACAGAAGTAGAATATGATTCTCACAATTCTACTTTTTTCCCACAAATGCATTATTTTTATTTCCCGAAAATGCTTTATCTCTTTTTATTCAATTGTGAGCTATTTCTTTCTCTTTCCGTGGGCCCCGCTCTTCAAATCAATAATGTGTCCACAGTCAAGTCGGAAATAAAGTTCTATGTGCAACATGGTATGACAATAATTTTAGCTATATTAGCCAAGATTATTGCGCCGCACATGCAGGCTTTAAAATTATATTTATGCGACGTTTTAAATAATTTACGACACAGGAATTTAGGATAAAAGTATGAACACTTGAGGTTTATTCGATTTATGTACAAGGTGTTGAGCGCCAGCTGTTCGAATTCGCTGCACGATTTTGCAAGTATTCTATCGTCACATAGAATTATTTACGAGTCTAAACTAACTTCGGTGAGCACGGCGGTTCGGTGGGGAACGGTATATAATCCGGAGGGGAAGAAGTTAATACTCAGCGACGCGAATTCTACAGAATATACGGCGGTGAAATACACGTGTAAAGACGGCGCACGACGCGATGCTCGACATGCACGCAGCGCTAGATTTACAATATATATATATATATATACTTGTTAAGCACAATAATACTCTGTGCAACGTGCTCTTTTCCAAATCTGGTGTAGCCTCCTTCGAAGATACAAGTTGGTCGGCACATACGGTACGAGATCGACGATAATGTCGAGGTACGGAAAGTGGTTACAGATTCGCGAATCGGAGCAAGTTAATTTCACGTTTTCGCAACGGAGCAGGTAAAAACACGAAGTCTCTACGAGCGCGGCTCAGTACGAAGTGAGCGAGGCTGTCGCTTCGTCCCCGCGGCGCTATACTCAGAATTCGGTAGTGTTGACCGAGCCCAGTTGAGGGCGCAGCGCATGCGCTTGGTGAGGAAGAAAGAGAAGTAAGAAGGAGGAAAGGGGAGCGTCTGCTCGCGGTGACGTCACGCTATATGGCACGCAGTCGACGGCTTGCAGACTGTGTTGAGGACGAAGAAGGACGAGTGGCCAGGACGAGGAAGTACGACGAGGGATGCAGCAGGAGGTGCATCTGGACAACTGTGCCGACGAAGGGGCACGAAGATGAGAGCTACAAGGCCTAGGACTGTGTACTTGCAGCAGGAGCAGTGGACACGGTTAACCTCGAAGAGGTTATATTTACTTACAGCTCACTACGCTGCATTCTTCAACTGCCACTGCTATCAGGTACGATTAGTGCTTTGTATACCACTGTAACCTCCTCTTGCTAATGCTAGATTGCTTCTAGGTAACTGGCGAATGCTTCGGAGACTTCTGCTGCTGGTATTATGGACGAGCGGGCCATGAGCTAAGCTACGTTACTGCATTTGAGAGACCACACTGCCTCTACAAACACTCCAAACCAGGTAAGAGAGTTCCAGTTTGATGTGCGTATCTGCTGTAGGCTAACTCAGCTTTATGTTTTCTAGGGTGTATGCTTGCGCTCCACCCAAGGTGGACCCATTCATGCCTTTCAAGGCATAAAACCAGGTGGGTATTATTCTAATACCATTTTGCTTATTTTCTTAAATTTTAATATCTATGTATGTGTTCTTAGGTCGGTTCGAGAGAAAGGGAACAAGGAGAGGAGACACCAGGACACGCTCAGCGCACCCCAGCCGAGACCAGCCAGCTCCAGCCTATGCGAGGCTCTATGAGATGGCAGCTGTGCGTCATCTTGAGCTACTTCAGGGTGTTGGAGAGCTCGCTTACTCTGTGTCGTCGAAGAGAATAGTGTGTGTGTATGTGTATAGTGAGTGTAGTGAGATAGTAGTGTGCCATTAGGTAGTGTATAGGCCAGTTCTGTCGAGCATCGGACTTGCACTGAGCAGCTCGTTCGACAGACTGGAAGTTTGTGTAACACACACAAAATGTGGTGTTACAACGGGAATAAAGTTGACTTTATTCCCTTGTAGCATAATGAACTATTACGCCCGCTCCCCAATTATCGGGCGTAAAGTAGTTACTTTACGACCGCCATAGCAGGCGTAATAGTACATTATAAAACAAGGTAATAAAGTCGACGAACATATAGCACTTTATTTCTGACTTAACGGTTGCCATTTGATTGATTTGAAGAGTGGAACTCACGGATAAACAAACAAATAGCTCAAAATTGAAGAAAAAGAGAGAAAGAATTTGCGGGAAATAAAAAAGAAATACATTTGCGGGAAACAAATTTTTGCGGGGTTTTTCGAGAATTATATGCTATTTCTGTCCCGCAATTTAGGTCACTAAAGTGGCCATTATGGTTGATTCGGGAATAAAGTAAATTTTTACGATCTCTCTTAAAATATGTTTAGACCCCCCCAAACACTCTAGTAGGCTAATTGTCAAAAATAAGCCGTAGGATGATTTAGATCCTCTTAAACATGAAGTATCATCCGAATAATGTCATACGTTTAGGGGTCTGCCTGGGCATTATTATAGTATGATATTCTAGTCTAAAAGCGCGTATTTTCACTGTGTCGAAAAACGGCCGAATTTAACGGCCCTCGGGGGAGATGCACTGGGGAAGAGGCCTTTTTCGCCCTTGTGTGTTTCTAATACTCGTCTTCAGCTTGCAATACGTACTCGCCTTCGGCTTGTGTTTTCTCGCTTAAGACTGGTATTGCAAACCTCACACGCGGGCGAAAAAAACCTACTTCTCCCACATGGAACACAATATACTATTCGTTTGACACATACATTTACAAATCAATTCTGAAAAAATAAAAAACTTTTTCTTACGGGTGCGAATGTGTAGAAATATTTTCTAGCTTTCTAGATTTCATTTTGTGCTTCTGTAAAATACTTCAATACTAACTTACATTTTTTAAATAAAATAGCTTGACGATAATATATATTAACGTAATTTACTAAAAGTGATTTACGTCACACCTACTTACAGCTTTACCTGAAAACTGAGATCAAGACCTTTAATTTGAGGGCTCTAAGAACTTTTAAGGATAATGTTGTCAAAAGTTACGATCATTTTAAGATTGTGAAAAAATGTTGGTGGTAAATCGAGAAATATTCGTTGTAACGTAGACACTTTTTTCTAAACTTCTAAGAGTTCTCAATTTACCACCAAAGTACTTGCTAATCTTAAAAAAGGCATAACTTTTGACCACACTATCCTTAGAAGTTCCTATACCCGTTAAATCGAAGTCTTGATCTCAGCTTCTACATGAAGCTGTAAGTAAGCAGTTGTGACATAAATTACTTATAGTAAATTATGTCAATATATGTTAGTTAAATTATCTTATACGAAAAATATAAGCTAATATTCAAGGATATTATAGGAGCACAAAATAAGATTTAGAGGACTAAATAAATTTCTATACATCCGTACATGTAAAATGGCATTATTTTCACTTCTATTTCGATGCTTAAAAGCACACAAAAATAATAAAATTTAAAATGAAAAGAATAGTACATTATGTAATGAGGGAATAAAGTCGAAAATTATTTGCGACGGTGGGCGAGTCCTCGCTTCGCTCAGGCAATCACCCGAGGGAATACTCGATTTTATTCCCGTGTTGCATACAGAACTTTATTCCCGACTTAACTTTAGCAACTTTATTGACTTAAAAAGAGGGACTTTCAGGAGAAAGTAGACTTGCGGGAATCATATGCTACTTTTGTCCCGATTTTAAGGTCAATACAGACCTAATAACATTAATACAAGAACCTTGGGTATTGAAGGGACGTATTAGGGAGCTAAATACAAGCAGAGAACTGTTTGTAGGAACAAATGATGGAAATGCACGCGCGTGCATCTGCATCATGGGTATTAACGCTTTTATGTTACAGGAACTGAGCTCTAGGGATTGCACGACCGTCAGAGTGAATATCAAGGACGAGGAAGGCCGAGGGAGAACAATCGTGATCACTTCAGCATACCTTCCACACGACGAGGAAATACCAACAACAGGTATGAGGAAAGTAATAGAATACTGTAGAGATAAAAAAACGAGACTTGATCATCGGCTGCAACGCCAATGCTCACCGTGAAGCATGGGGAAGTACGGATATCAAGGAGAGGGATGAAACTCTGCTGGAATATATTACTAGAACACAAATGGACATAATGAATCAGGGTGATGAGCCGACTTTTGTTACCAGTAACAGAAGAGAGGTTCTAGACCTCACCCTGGCCAGTATGAACATTAGAAACCATATACATGGATGGAGAGTGAAGGATGAACTATCTATGTCGGATCATAGGACCATTTCATTCTGGATGAAGATCCAGAAAATATGGAGTGAGTCCAAGAGACATCCCAAGGATACAGCCTGGGAGAGCTATAAGAAAGAGCTAAACGAACGTTTAATACACCTTAAAGGAACTTATGGGACAGAATATGGACTGAAATGGACATTGGAACAGGTCCAGATAGCCATTACCAGAGCATATTAGAACAACTGCCCGTTAAAGCCAAAGGGACAACCAAACGGTGCCCCCTGGTGGAACAAACACCTAGAGACGCTGAAAAGGAAGCCCCGAAAGGTATTTCACAGAGCAAAGAAAACAAGGAACCCAGAAAGATGGAAGACGTATAAGGATACGCTAAATGACTTCAAAAGGGAACTACGATGAAACTAGCCAGACTTCTAACCAAGGATAATAGTATTCGTTTACAAAGCCTTAAAGACAGGTCCGGATACTACACGGAAACAGAAGAAGAAACAATGGAACTACTTCTCAGAGCGAACTTCCCGGACTTTACTAAAAATGAGAACGGGGAGGGATATGTATACCTGGGAGAACTAGGACACGAGGAAATGTGGATTGGGCGTTGGCGGCACAGATCGTCACACTAGAAAGAGTCAAATGGGCGATCAACACCTTCAAACCGTACAAAACATCGGGACCGGACGGCATTTTCCCCAAACTTTTGCAGGAAGGGTGCGATGCTGTACTGAGACTGGTCACGGGGGTCTTTAGAGGGAGTATCGGCATTGGATATATTTCGGGAAGCCGGAAACGTACACGGGTTTCGTTCACACCGAAACCCGGAAAGAAGAGTTACACGTCTGTGAAGGACTTTAGACCTATTAGCCTTACCTCCTTCGTGCTGAGAACGCTGGAGAGGCTCGTGGACAGGTACATAAGGGAAACGATCCTGGGAAGTTCACCATTACACCAGGAACAACATACATATTCGGTGGGTAAATCCACGGAAACGGCTTTACACTCTGTTGTAGGATATATTGAAAAGGCAAAAGGCGCCAAGGAAATGGTACATGGTGCTTTTGTGGACATAGAAGGAGCTTTTAACAGCACTACTAGGAAAACCATTAACACAGCCCTGGCGAAGCATGGTGGAGCGTCAACGAGGGATGTCCGCAGGGGGGGGGGGGTTAATATCACCTCTCTTGTGGTCCTTCGTAGCTGATGAACTCCTACGCATACTTGACAGGAAAGGAAATTTTGATGTCGGCTACGCGGACGACTTTACCATACGCCTCAGGGGTAAGTATGAGGAAGTTTTCCCGGATCTCGCTCAAAGAGCACTGAGCAAAGTCAGAGAGTGGTGTCAGGCGGTATCTCTGGGGGGTAAATTCAGTAAAAGTAGAGATTGCAGTCTTCACCACTAAATATAACACTCAAATCAACTGAAAGATTAACTTCTACGGGAAAGAAATACCGTATGCAGAAGGAGTTAAATACCTAGGGGTATATCTAGATAAGAAACTAAACTGGAAGCAGCATCTTAAACAACAATGCGGAAAGGTGCTAAACATATTTATGCAGTGTAGAGCAGCTATTGGCACAGGATGGGGCTAGAACCCCAGAAGGCCTTATGGATATATGAGGCGGTACTGAAATCGAAGCTCAGTTACGCTGCAGTAATATGATGCAAAACAACCGAAAATAAAATCACAAAGAGAAGCCTGGACCATGTACAGGCAGTCATATTGAGGAGAATTTTCGGGTTGCGAAAAAGTACCCCCACAGTCGCTGTCAGGATGGTCCTGGGCATGGATGGCCTTGACCGAAATATTAAGGAGGCAGCCGCCAGGTCGGCATACAGACTGATGTGCGGCGGAGTGTGGTCAGAGAAAGGAAACGGACATACTACAATCCGGAGAGAAATGCTGGGCGAATTAATCTTTGGAAAGGCTCAGGATAGAATTAATAAAATCTTCCAATTAAGGCAACATAACAAAACGAAAATATCGAATAGAGAGGAGTGGAACAACCAAAACCTTGGACATGGAGAGATTTGGTTGGCAGATGGTTCTAAAACGGACAAAGGAACGGGATTTGGAATCTGTGGTCGCAAGCGACGGGAGGATACAGCCAACAGCCTGGGAAGACACAACACGGTACTACAAGTGGAACTAACAGCCATAGAGACCTGTGCGAGAACTTGGTTGAAAAAGGGACCGAAGTCAGAGACATCCAAATCTACACCAACAGCCAAGCAGCTATCTTAGCTTTGGGGAAACCTAGAATCACGTCAGTCTTGGACACTCGGGAATAAAAGGGAATGAAAGCGGACAAATAAAAGCGGATAGCCAGAAAGGGAGGTAGGAGTACCATACCAGGAAGGCTGTGACGCAATCAAGAAAAAATTAGTAAAAGAAGGATGGAGTATATGGAAAAACTCCATAGGATATAGATGGTCCAAAGAACTACTGGGGGAGCACATCACCGAGTGGGGAAAAGAAATCATCAGATTGGATAAACGGAGGTCACGCATCGTACTGGGCCTGTTAACTGGTCACTGCGACCTGCGGTGCCATTTTACAAAACACAGGAAACAAGCAACCTGTGTAGATGGTGCGACAAAGAAGAAAAGACTCCCAGCCATTTCCTCTGCAAATGTCCCAACCTAGCCGAACATCGACAGAGGTGGCTTGGGAACGGGATCTTGGATCCCGAGGCTTTCAAGGAAGTAAACACGAACAACATACTACTCGTAGCTTATTGCAAAGCTGTAGATTTCGTGGAGCCTCCTTAGATCCAACCCGGGGGGATAGGGATACAAAAGTGACAATTAAGTGTCCCTGAGGTACTAAGTACCCCGGCACCTTTTAATAATAAAAAAAAGGTCAATAAAGCGGCCATTACGGTTGAGTGGGGAATACAATTTTTTTTAATGTTCCAAATAATTTTGTTAACATAAAGATTTAATCTAGGGGGCGACATGATCGTAAAGTTCAGTTTGGGATATAACAGACACCCTATTTTACATGTATTTAAATAGGAATATAATTTCTGTCAGATTCACTAAATTAATAAATAAATAAATAAATAAATAAATAAATAAATAATTAATTAATTATTTATTTAATTGTTTATTTATTTATTGAGCGAATCTGACAGAAAACATATTAATTAATTAATTTATTAATTGATTAATTAATTAATTAAATAAAAAATAAATAAATAAAACGCAATCTTTACAATTGATTTTATAAATGATACTACTTTTCAGTAAATTATTAAGTTCATCTTACCGAACTAGATCATGGTACTGAACTGATTAAAAGTTTTATTCGCCTGTGGTATGTTGTATTTGTTCAAAATTTATTTATACAAGGAGTTAGATTTTTTATAAACGGAAGAACCATAAAATTGTTTACTCTAGCAATATTGTTGTTAAATTCATTTGACTCCCACGGATCGTTATTTTCTGTTCATCATACGTGCTGGAAAAATGACATATTCCGTGATGGTTTTGCGGAACTGAAATGGTCAGTAACACACTGCGGGCGTTATTCCCATAACACACTCGACAGCGTTACGTAATGAAAATAACACACGTTAAAGCGTGCGTTATTTACATTGCATAACGCTGTCCAGTGCATTATAGGAAATAACACTCGTGTAATTGACCATTTAGCGTACACAGAACCTCCACGCAATATATGTCATATTCCCAACACTTACGATAAAAGATAGTGTGTAAAACTCGTGCGGTGTAGTGTCCAATAGTGCCACTTGGGCGACAACGCGTCAGCGTGCACTATTGGCCACTATACCGCACTCGTTACACAATGTACTATTTGTTACGTCTAAATTAACAATTGGCGAGTAATTGAGTCCCACCAAGTACAAAATAGAATTATATGTGAATTGCACAAACAGAGCAATATAATATTTTTTTATGTTATTATACATATAAATCAATACTATCTTTTGTAATGTTACATAATTCTAACAATAAGATATGATCCGTGCATGTATGAGAGAGAAAAAGAGAGAGAGAGAGAGAGAGAGAGAGAGAGAGCGAGAGAGAGCTTACTTACATAAAGAAAAAGAAACCTTAGTATTCTTTTATGTGTTAAAATATACAATACATTTCCAGTATCAGGATCTATCACAGGTAATCGATGGATTCTGTTGTTTATTAAAGTTTTAATAGCTTCAAACAAGGATGCATCAGGTCCAATACTGACTAAAGGATGAACTTGTTCCTTAAGTACTTCTGTAAAATTAAATATAGATCTGTTATAAAACAAGTAAAAATTATTTTCAAATTTGGAATTTATAATTGAGTAAGCAGTATACACTTGTAAGGTCTTCGAATTGTAGTATGATATGAAACTCTGTGAGATGCCTTTATTTATATAATAATGTAAAGTCTAAGCCGTAGTTTAGTCTCATAGTTTTTATTAAAAATACGACATGTCTTATTGTAATAGTAATTATATAGAGTAACCGGCCCTCAGATCTGTTAAATGTTAAGTAATACAGAATGATTTTTAATTTATTTAATCCATGAATGTACCTCCTATCATACCTCTCAATGAGTCTTGTTATTCAGAGCTAATAATTCAGGCCAAATAATCGATCACTTCCAGTCGAATAAAATTTGATTCTCAAAGATATGTCAATACTTTATCAAATCCGAGTTACTCCAGGAAATTCGAGTTTCTCTGATCTATTCAAGTAACTTCCAGCTCCTTCTTGAATGACTACGAGTTATTTCACTAATTGAGTTACTTGAATTTTTCGATCTGATTGAATTATTTCAAATTACTTAAATAATAGCGAAATAATCCCAAATTAAAAATTATTTACATACGTTCGAGCCCTTATGCGTGTCCCATTGCATTCTTTGTAAGGGGTTGAGTACAGTTGAATAGGTCAAATCATAAACTTCTGCTTTTCGTCAAAAAAGTATTCCTTGAGTATCCCGTAAGTTATTTGAACATTGCTTTATGTCTAATTTGCAATGTTTAAAACCGTTTTTCTCACAACTTCATTTTTGGACTTACAAATGCTCCTTGCGCAAACGTGCTCGATGAAATCACTTGAAACTTTGCTGAATGATTGTCTTTACGTTATAAATACATTGTCAGGGCGATTTTTTATATTATCACTATATAAAAAATTTACTCACAAAAATCATAAAGTAATAGATAATAATAATAATTCTTTCCTCATACGTTCATTTCCAAATTCGTAAATGGCTGTTATATAATAAATCAATGTACCAATGTGGTTATAATGCAAAAAAACATATTTCTGTAAAGTTTCAAATAATTTTATTGAGCACTGTTGCGCAAGGAATATTTACAAAGTCAAAATAGATGTAAGAAAAATGGCTATAATTCCATAAACCCATTGAAATCGTAAACATCATAAAGTCCATAAATTAATAAAAATCATAAACCTCAAAAGCCCATAAATCCGATAAATCCATAAACATCGTAAGCCCAACCACATGAATCTCGTAGAAATTCAGTATCAAAAATCTCATAAACTCCAGACAACACATAAAAATCATAAACCACATAAAACCGATAAAGCCCATAAATAAAAAAGGAATCAATAAAACCAATAAACATCGTAAACCACATAAACCCCATTAATCCAATAAACCCATATACCCCATTATACCATGAAACTCATAAAACTCATAAAAAGCGTAAACTACATAAACTCCAGAAAACCAATAAAAATCATAGACCCAATAAACTCCATAAAAATCATAAGTCCCATAAATCCCATTTTAACCCGTCAAAAAACGTAAACCCCATCAAACTCATAAACCACATAAAACGTATAAACCCCGTAAATTCCATAAACCCGAAAAACTCAATAAAACACATAAATATCGTAAATCCCATACACTCATAGATTCCATAAACCCCATAAAAACAACGAACCCCATAAAAGCAATCAATATCGTAAGCCCCAAAAAAACCATAAAAACCTTAAACGTCACAAAAATTATAAAAATCATAAACCCTATAATCACATAAAGGTAAAAAAAATCATAAACCCTTTAAATCATATACAAGCCATATTGAATGTAAACCTCATCAAACCCATAAACTCCCATAATCGATAAACCCCATAAACCCTCAAACCCCAATAAAATCCAAAAAAAGTAAACTGGATCAAACCTAAAAACCCTAATAACTCATAAATCCCAAAAACCATTTTACCATCGTAAATTCCATAATCCCCATAATCTCCATACAATCCATAAACCCCAATAACCCATGAATCTTATAATACCGATGAATTAGTAAACCCCATAAACTCAAAAAAACTTAAAAAATCATAAACCCCGTAAACCCAGAAAACCAGAAAAAGAACATAATACTCGTCAAACCCTTAAACCCCCCTAACCTATGAATCTTATAAAATCCATAAAAATCGTAAATACCATAAACACTAGGAAATTCATAAGAATCATAAACCCCATAAAACCCATAAAACCCATAAAGAACATAAACCCCATCAAACCCGAAAACATAAACCTTTTAAATCCTATACAAGCCATGAAAAAACGTAAACTCTATCAAACCCATAAACTCTAATAACCGATAAACATCATAAACCCTCAAATCCAATAAAACCCATAAAAACATATACCCGATAAATCCTATGAACCCCAATAACTCATAAATTCCAAAAACCATTAAGATTGTAAATCCCATAATCTCCATAAAACCCATTAACCCCAATAACCCTTGAATCTCACAATTCCGATAAATTCTTAAACTTCGTAAACTCAAAAAAAAAACTTAAAGAACTATAAACCCCGTAAATCCAGAAATAAAAAAAAACATTAAATTCGTCAAACCCATAAAACCCGGTAACATATGAATCTCATAAAACTGATAAAAATAAATCGTAAATCGCATAAACTCCAAGAAACCCATAAAAATCATAAACCCCATAAAACCCGTAAACATCATTAACCCAACCCCATAAACTCATAAGCACAATAAAAACCATAAAAATCATAAATTCCATAAACCCATAAACACCATACAACCCACAAAGAACATAAACCCCATCAAACCCAACCCAAAAATTCCATAATCAGATAAAAGTCATAAAAATTATAAACCTTTTAAGGGGGAACTCCATGATTATTTACAAAAAGATCGAAATTTTTTTTGTTACATATTTTTTATGTTTATAGTTTTAGAACATTTTGAGACCTGCTGGATTTCAAAACTCTTTGTTATACCAAAGTTATAGCCAGTTGAGTGAAACAATTAACATTGGATAGCATACCAAATTAAAACTTTAATCGCGCTTTTCTCGAAACTTACTTTTGTACCTTCAAAAAGTTCTTTGCTCAACCCATGACCATGAATATTTTTGAAACTTCCAAAAAATATCGGTTAAAATATTGTGAAAAGAAGTTAATTTTTTGTTTTTATGTGTTTTGATAGTAAATGTTTTATTCATCCATTGTACGTGTTGAAACATGCAATTTTCTATGTTTTTTTAAGTTAAAAAAACGTTTTACTTATTTTAGACCATTAATTGAGTTTAGACAATTTCAAAAATATTAACTTTTGTTCATTTTAAGTTAAAAAATATCAAATATTAAGATGAAAAATTTTTTAAAATAGAATTCGTTATTTCGTATGCAAAAGGAACTATTCTAAAAACTCTTGTTTTTATTACAAAAATATGTATTTTCTCCAATAACTAGTAAAAAAATTTTAGTGACACATTCTCAAAATATTTTAATAACCTTCTTCAATCATAACAAAAAAAGTTACCGAATTTTTAATATTATTGGACGAATGGGGGAGATTTTCTCAAAATCATTGGAGTTCCACCTTAAATCCTATACAAGCCATAAAAAGCGAAAACCCCATCAAACCGATAAGCCCTAATAATTAGTACGCTTCTGAAGAATACTTTAAAACCTCGGTGACCATGAAAATGAATGCACCAACTCATTCAAAAAGACGTAGTAAGTGTTTAAATTATATATATATATATATATATATATATATATATATATATATATATATACGTATCATGTATGCTATAACAAAATAATAATGATGTGCAAAGTAACTATATAGAATTAATTTGATAAAACATTTTTATTAACAAGTAAAATTTAATAACACAAAAATAACAACAAATGAGCTTGTAACTGGAGTATAAAAAAATTAACGCTCGCTTACAACCCAACACATTTTTATTTTTAAACTTGTGATTTTTTTTCGATACTCTTTAAATACCTTAACCAATTCACAAGACCTCCACCGTTTCAATTTTAAGAAAGTGCTTGATGAGTGAAGAACAATATATATATATATATATATATATATATATATATATATATATATATATATATATATGCGTCATTCAGTCATATATATATATATATATATATATATATATATATGCGTCATATATATATATATATATATATATATATATATATATATATATATATATATATATATATATATATATATATATATATATATATATATATATATATATATATATATATATATATATATATATATATATATATATATATATATATATATATATATATATATATATATATATATATATATATACATATATATGCGTCATTCAGTCATATATATATATATATATATATATATATGCGTCATATATATATATATATATATATATATATGCGTCATTCTTATACTTTTTTAAAAAAGCGTGCGCAAGGGGTCTTCGAATTTTTCTGCTAATTTTTTATATGAAAGTACTCATTAAAATAAGCTACCAACAAATTTTTTAGCCCCTAAGGTCCCTTATGCGATCTAGTTAAGTGTTCTAAATTTTCAAACGTGGCCCACAAACGGCTATTTTCAATAAATTCGAGGGAGCTTCTATTAATACCAATTTAAACGTACCAAAAACCGTGAATGCGTGCGTGCGTGCGTGCATGTGTGCATGTGTGTGTGGTGTGTGCGTGTGTCTGTGTGTGTGCGTGCGTGCGTGTGTGTGCGTGTGTGCGAGCGTGCGTGCGTGCGCGCGTGTGTGTTTGTATATGAATGTGGATCAACTTTACTCTGAATGTACGGTAAAAATGAATGTTTTGGGGCTCAATCTTCTTGTGTTACTTTAACTACGGCGGCTAAAAATTTTTTTTTTGTTTTCGGATGCGCTTTGTTTGTTTTAGGGATGGCGGCTCAAAAAATAATTTTTATTTCCGTTTTTTAGTGGTTTTTCGATTTTAGAGATTTAGTTTTTCGGGTTTTTTGGTACTTTCGAAATAATATCATCGATTGAGTGATAATGCATTTGAAAGGGCATAAAGCTACCTATCTTTTCCGACTCGAAATTTTGAATAAGCTATTTCCCTTATTTTGTTATTCACGAAATCGTCATTTTATTAAACGATTATATCTGTGAAATATAAGGAACATTTTTGAAAGAAAATTGAGATGGTTAGGAATATGGTGAAGAATATTCTGTTAAATTTGTGATGCTTCATATTTTTCTTTCGAATAGAAAAAAATATGTTATAATTTAACCCTCCTGCGCAGAAATTTATTTTCGTGTATATGGACTATATCGAATGTAAGTCTGCAACAATATTTTCTGCAAATTCATAACATTTTCTAAATAATAGCTATACTATTTAGCTTCAATTTGAGAGGTTGTAGATGTCCCAACAAAGTAAAGATTTAAATTTGTGATACAAAATGTATACAAAAATGACGTGCGGTTTGGACGAGTATACTCGGCTCTCTGCGCAGGGGAGTTAATAAAGAAAATACTGAACAGGATCAAATAAGAACTCAATATCTCAGTGTAATAATGAAATAACTGTTTTTATTCCGTTAAAAATCTCGAGTCGATCCTTGAGGCAATCGCTCGATTTAAACATAAGAAAAACTCCTGCTCGATCGACCGACGTACCGATCTCGCTCTCGCATGCTGCTCTCTTTTGTTTCAAAATGGAGAGAGTTTAAAATCTTGACATTCTCCCACTTTGAGTTATAAACTCAAAATAAAATAAGAAAACAATATTACTTAAACCTTATGAGGTTTTTAACAATACGTCTACTCCTAGTTGTTACTTCTTTCACTGTAGCTGAATTGGAGCTTTTCGGTTAACAATGTATTTGCTTAACGATTGATTTTTCACGTGTTTCCTTTACGCTCGTTTTTTCACGCAAAATTTGAACTTCGTCATCTCTACCTACAATTAGTCTCTCAATACGAGCTACCGATCAATCAATGCGTTCATGACTGTCATCGCCGATTAAAACTAAATCTCCAACTTTAATTTGTCGAGATTCTTTAACATTTACTTTAGAAATCAGTTGACTAAGATATTCTTTTAGAAATTTTTTTTGCAAATGGTCTATTATTTCCTGTTTACGTTTAAATTCAGAATTCAAATCAATTTTATGAGGTACATCGAGATTTGGAGTTTCCGTTTCTTTGAGAACATTGCCGGAGTAAGCGATATTAAATCTTCGGGTTCAGCCAAAATATACGTCAATAATTTAAAATCATTTCGCAGTCACATAATACAGTGCTGATTTGTTCATAATTCAAACACGATTTTCCAAGAACTTTGCAAAGAATATTTTTTAGTAGTCCGACCAAACGCTCCCAACATCCGCCTCACCACTGCGCGGAGGGTGGATTAAATCACCACTCAATTATTTTCACAGAACTATAATTCGAAATAACAATCCAATTTAATTTACCAAAAGCGTTATTTGCGCCAGTGAAATTTGTCCCATTATCGCTGTATACAATATTTGGCCTGCCTCTACGACTTACAAAACGACGCAAGCAATCTAAAAACGTTTTAGTTGACATCGACGTGACCAATTCCAAGTGTACGGCACGATATATAGCACAAGTGAATAAGCATATTCAACCCTTTTGCTGTCCACGTAAAATTATGGGTCCTGCAAAATCAAACCCAGTTATCTCAAATACAGCTGCATTCTTTACCCGATGTACTGGCAAAGGAGATGGATTTACTTGTACATGTTTAACAGTATGATTTTTACAGACAATACATTTAGAAATAAGGGATCGTACCACATTTCTCATTGAAATAATCCAAAGCTTTTCTCTTAATTGACACATTACAGTTTGTACTCCTACATGACACATATTCTCGCGAGTTTCACGAATTAACAATTGTACATCTTTATGCCTTTAATCGAATATTATCGGACACAAAATCGAAAATTTATCGTCTCGTTCAAGAATCTTGGTTTTCAAACGTATCAGACCATCCGTATGTATCAAAATTTGTAGCATAGTTTATTTATTATTTTTTTTCTTGTAGAAACATTTCTTTTTGTAAATATTTTAAAAACTTTAATTCGGTTTGATACATTTCTCTATAAGAAATTATTTTATTCTTGTCACCCCCTTTTTTCAGTAAGAAATCTTTAAATCTTATCATAATGCAGAAAAATCTGATCATTTTATTATAAGAAGAAAATTGTTCTATATTATTCAAGATCTCTTGCTGTTTCGTATTTAACATTGAAATTTGTGATGACTTTTTCACTTCCCTATTTACTTAGATTTCATCGACTTTACCAATCAATCTTAGCCAGTTTTGTTGCGCTTTGTGAAGCCAGCTGGGTCCCTTCCACCAGCTCGATTCGTACAGCTGTTTTGCCTGATACCCGCGCGAAAGTAAATCGGCACGGTTTAGTTCTCCCGGAACATATCTCCTCGTATCTGTAGACGTTAACTGTCTTATTTCGCTTACGCGATTCCATACAAAAATATCCCACTGTTTATTATTATTTAACTAAGTACGAACGGTTGTCGAATCTGACCAGTAATAAACGGGCACATTTTCATATTCCAAAGCTTTAATTATACCTGGACTGTCGACTACCGATTGACGCAGCTAACAGTTCTAAACGCAGTATCCTCGATTTTCCGGAGCGACTCGTGACTTTGCAGCGAGAAATACTAAATCAACAACGTCTTATTTTTCTACTCACAAAAATGTAACCGTGGCATACGGCACCTGACTCGCGTCACAAAAGGTGTGCAATTAAAAATTGCATATTCCAAACTTTCTTGAAATTTCTATCTTAGTTAAATAACTCAACTGATCATACAATTGTAAAAACACTTTTTTAGTTTTTTCATCGACAGAAACATCCTAATCAATTTTTTGTTTATATTAAATTTATCAACTTTAGTTTTGGAAAAGAGTTATTGTACAGGTGAATCTAATTGGATAAAAAATTTCATGCGCCATTGAAAGTATTGATCGTTTTGTTATCTTTTCATCCACTTTGTCACTTAAAATCGATGGATTAATCGGGATTGTATCGCGAGCTTTATTAAATAAAATTCTTCATACTAGCGTTATTATCTTTATTCGTTGAATTATGAGCAAACTCCAACATTCTTAAATCGACACCGCCTGCTGCCATTATTTCTTTACTTTGCGATATAAAAGAATTTAATTCTCTTAACGATTTAACGCTGGTAGTGCAGTTATGTACATAAAACGATTTCGACATTTTTTCTACAATTTCTTTTGTCCAGTGATCTACGTACTTTTAGAAATATATGGAAAATGAAATTCAGGTACCGCTCCTAATATAAAAGGAATACACATGAGACCAAATACTACGCGTCTATGCTGTAAAGCTTTTATTTTTCCATTTACAATTCATAGAAAACGTAAAAAATCGCTATCTTCTTCTTTTATCTCAATCTACAAAAATGCTTTACGAATGTCGGCAATAACAGCGATTTCATGTTCACGGAATTTTAACAAAGTCGTCGCTATCAATTCAATTAAATTCGTACCCTTTTCGGGATACTGATTTAATGCGGGAAACTCCTTTTCACTCGCTGACGCATCAAACACCGGTCCAGTTGGTGTAATGCTTTCTGGTTTTATTGCGGGGTGGTGTGGTAAATAACGCGCGAAGGAATTTATTTGACCTTCTGGTACAACCTCTATGATACCTTCCTCACACCATTCACTAAATACCTTATCGTATTGATCATAAAATCTGTCTCTTTTTAATTTTTTAACAGTATTATCTAAACGTTTCCAAGCTAAGTCAAAATCATGAGATACAGACACGTAATCATCGATTCAGGGGAAATTCACAGAGTAACGACTATTTTCATTAAACAAAACAGTTTTCAAAAAATGTACTTTGACATTTTTCTATTTTAATAATTGATCAGACTTTTCTACCGGATCTTTAATTCCAAGAACGTCAAGATGGTCCATAATTCGGCAATTTTCATATCATTTACGAACATCGAAACAGTCTTAGACAATCGTCGGAATTTTTCCTGTTACCGTCCAACCTAATCGTGTTTCTAAATCTGTAAGACCGTTATACAAATCATGTTTTTGACCCGTTTTACAGTTTTTCAGTTACATCTGCGCTTATCAGAAGACCAATCGATTCGTTAATACAGTTTGAACTAGAGTCTGTGACATGGCATTTCGTCACGCTTATCTTTTTAGATTAATCATTTAATTTACTCCTCACTCGAAGAGTTTGCTATGGACTTTACTGAATTTATATATTTACTACTAACAATGGGGCGCCGGGTTCAGAGCGGCTAGCTTAGCATGACTCTTTTTCCCCGAGGAGGTTTCGTGACATAGGGAATCAGGATGAAAATATTCATTTATAATGACACTATAATTTATACAATTTAAGACCCTGGCTTTATTTATCTATTCTCGACGGTCGCTATATATACACAATTATATTTAAACTTCTACGGTCACACGTTTCAATTTGGCTACGCAAGCCCGCCTGCGTCGCTTCCAACGGCCAAACCGCCACGCGTTCACGAGAGAATTATTTATCAATTATCGATCCACAAACTCCTCTAAATTTCCAAATTTTACCGGTTTCTTTGCCTGAATTTATAGGCTACTATATTCCACCAACTAACACGTCCCAGTGTAATCCCAGTATTCGTACAAACTGCCGCGCACTGAATTTATTAATTAGGTATCACATCACAAATTTATTCACATATAAATAATTATCAATAAATGTAATTATTATGTTACCAACTCTGTCGATGAGCCGAAAGTCGTTCGACAATTTAACAATCCACTCACCGCATGTTCCAAAATGTCCACGTGCTTGCGTGCGTTGAGTCGCTCGTTCCTCGCACTGTCTCCCGCGTGCTACCCGCTCGCAAATCTGTAACAGCTATCTTTATCAAACCCCACTTTGACTAACAATAACTCAACTAATAACACCCCTCTCAACAAATATAACAATTACGAACAATAACAATATTCAGCAATAAACTACTCTCAACTACTCTGCTTTGTGCTAACGGAAAGTCAAATATCACACGCGACGAGCGGGCAGTCAATGGCAAATTTTCGAGGCTGGAATTCTTCTTAAAATTCGGCTTTTCTCTTACTATATTCAGCCCGCACACACTTCTTGCTCCTCTACTTATCTCCTATTTGAATAGCCTTGATTTCCCTTAAATTAGGAAATCAAGGCTAGGTGTAATACGGGATAAGTCGCTATGTTGGATTGGTTCGCGCGCTCTGCGTGCGGCGCGCACGAAATATGAATATTTAATTGCGAGCGTGCCATAGCCCGGCGCATATACCTATAGCGGCCGCTTGGCTTTTGTCGCCGCCGAGCCATCACAGTTGGCAGCGCCGGCATGTACGCGCCGGCTGACTCGCTCGTAGATAGGCAGCTTCAATCGGCTTGCGGCGAGACCGTCTGCTCACTCTCCCATGAGCTGCCGACTTGCTGCGTCGATCTCTCTCCCCCCCCCCTCTCTCTCTCTCTCTCTCTCTCTCTCGCTCGCATGGCTGTAGCCTCGGGAAAGAGTCATGACCCACGCGTGTGTGTAGTGCGTATGTGTGAGTGTCCGTGTTTTCCCTCGGTCGCGATATTCCTTCTCCTCATTCCCTCAAACGAAAATAATAATAATACCTCCGTTAATAACAATATTAAATAAATTTTGATTGCTCGGCTCTGATGACAGCGGTCGTTCGGTCGTGATTGACTGCCCCGCTTATTTAAATAAATACTTTGACACGAAATACGCGTCGCAAGTCTACATCACATAAGGAAATATTTTTATCTTGTAATTCGTCGAACCAATTATCTTTTCTAATACTAGGAATATCCGTGCAAATAATTTGTTTGCTCATAACATTAAAATTGCACGCATAATCACCCCTAACACTTTTCATATGAACTGAAAAGATATCATGTTGCTGACTTTGGGTACATGTGCACCGCTAAATAATGAATGTACAATTTCAACACTACCCTTCGTTTCATAACCCAAAAAACTAGATACATCTGTTCGAATATATGACCTCTGAGAACCGGCATCAATCACTGACCGAACAACTTTTTCTCGGTTTTTCGAATACAATACTACACACAAAGTTTGCAAATAAACATCTGGAAGATTACAGAAACTCGCAATACATATATTCTGAAAGTTTCAGTTCGATCCATTGAAACCTAATACACAGAAGACTTCTAGAGTAATGGAAAATGTAGTTTTGAGACAAGCACAGTTTTGTAACAAAAAAAGGTGTTTTCCAAAAATAATTCTTATTAAAACTTTACAATCGTCATTGAAATCATATTTTACTTTCATTTACTTACAAATATATTTCTCGTTGGTGTAAAAATGTCCAAAGAACACAAAAAAAAATAAAACTAAAAAAAACGAAAAAATTGACAAAATCGCACTATAACTCCACCTTACGGTGGGTCTACACTGATTTTTTCAAAATCGTTAAACACCCAGAATTTTATTTAAAAATTTTAGTATGTTATTAGTAACCAAAAAAGAAGAATATATACCAATTTTGAGCAATTTTTATTTTCCTAATCCAAATTCATTGAATGAAATGCACTTTTTTGCAGTCAAAGCAGAGGTTAATTCCAAAAGTTCCTTGCGTATTTAAGTTTGACAATATCAACCTAATAAATTATCACTTTCTTAAGAACCCGTAACAAAAAAGTTAGTATTCTTTATTTTAATTTTCTATCATAAATAGTTTGAAAAAATATACCTTTATTTCAAGTAAATATATGATAATAAATACTATGTTTCTGTATACACATTTAATCGACAAACATTTTTATATATGCACTTCTTGACAAAAAAATTCTAACTTCTTTAAATAATCGTTATAGGAATATTTGCTGCGAATTACAGATAGATTCATTAACTCTAAATGTGCGAGCAACTTTTTGAAGTTAGAAAAATAAGTTTCGAGAAAAACTTATTTAAATATTTAGTTCTGCATAAGAAGCAATGTTATTTATTTTCTTTGAATGGTTATAAATTTATTGATTATCAAAATTTTGTATTCTATCAGGTGCAAAATGTTCTCACAAATATAGGACTTCAAAAGGTGCAAAATTTTTTTTCTATTTTGTGTTCAAAAACCCGTGTAGACGCACCTTAAAGGAAGAAGCTAGAAAAAGAAAATCAGCATTGCCAACATATTTTCTTTTTTTTACATAATAATACGTAAAAAGAACATATTTGTACTAGTTAAAATTCCTCTAAACCGCCTTTAAAATATCGGTGCAGCCAACAATCCTACAAAAGAAGGACATTAAGTCAGAATTAAGTAAAATCTTATGAAAATAACCTTATTTGACAATATAAACATATTTTTAAACCCATAAAAATCATAGAAAGTATACTTTTATTATTCCCTATTTATCACTTTAGGGCAAAAGAAGTTGTGGCTTTTTAATCCGATAAATTTTGACTTTCGGTTCTGTGGCGCCACGATGTCACGTGAATTTCGAAAATTTCGGTTTATTCCACTTGAAATTCACTCTGAACTCATCGAAAAACAAATGCAATTTGAAAACAACCTTATTTGTCAATATAAATACGTCTTTAAACCCATAAAAGTTGATAATTAAACAAGGGAATTTGATAATTATTTTAGCTACGTTCAAAAATAGTTATTAAGTTTCCTTGCGCACATGCGGACATAATGACATTTATATATTAAAAAATGTATTTATATTGATAAATGTGATTCTTTTTTCAAGTTGCATTTGTTTACCATGAGTTTGAGGTGCAGTTATAGCGGAATAAACCAACATTTCCGAAAATCGCGTGTCAGCATGGGCTCAATCAAAGCATAAAAATTCTTTGTCAGCCGACGTACACGTGTCATACTAATTTCATCTTTGTAGCTCATCAGGAAGTGCTTTAATTAACAATTTTAAAATTTGAGGATATACAGACAGACAAACAGACAGACCGACAGACAGACACAATCGGCCACAAGTTAAATAAAAGCGTTTAAAAAGACCCTTTTCCACGAATTGAAAATTGAGCATTTCGACGAGTACTCGTCTCCGGTTCGCTTTACGCACTCACCTTCTGCTCGGGCTAGCTCGTCTACGACTCGTATTGCAAACTCAGACTCGGTCAAAAAAGGGCCACATCTCGCCCGTGGTGCACACCATATTTTTTGTGACACATGTATTGATTTTCACAAACCATGTTTAGGCCAGTTGTCTTCTCATTTCTATTGGCGGAACGAGCAAGCGTAAAGTAAAATGAGCAGCGGGTGTAAAGTAGTCACTTTACACTCACAAACAAATGAGCAGCGGGCGTAAATTAGTTATTTTACGCCATAGCCGCTGGTCGGAAAACGGTCACTTTAGGCCCCGTTTTGAGGGCGAAAAAGCGTGAAAATCGTGCATGTATTACAAAATAGTATATTGCGTACCAAGGGCGAGAAGTGGGCCTTTTTTGTCCAAGTGTGAGTTTGCAGAACGAGTCGTAGGCGAGCTAGCACGAGCCGAAGGCGAATGCGTACATCGAGCCGGATATTTCGAAAATCGCGTGTTAGCATGGGGCAACAGTATTACAAGTCAAAATTTCCATAATTAAAGAGCTTTTAACTAACAAAGAGATACCATAGCCTGCGGGAAGCGATTTTCGCTGAGGTTTCGGGAAGTGCTTTTTGGTACCTAAAAATGATGCTTATCATCTGTAGTTTCGTCTCATAGGCCCTTGGGGTCAAGATATGCACTTTTGTAATCAAAATACACATTATTTCAGTAAAAATGGTACATATACTTTATATCATAACTCTGCAAGTTTTTTTTTGCTAGAGAAATGACGTAATAAGATAAAAAAGTGGACTAAAAGAGCTTTAATTTAAGCTTTCTTTTATACAAAAATAATATTATACTCCGAAGTTATAAACAATTAAAACTGATGACGAAAAATGCATGAAAATTTGAAGATTTTCAGCTCTTAAAATTCAGTAGTTATTATATTATTTTGGTATAAAAAAAAGCTTAAATTAAAGCTCTTTTAGTCAACTTTTTTTATCTTATTACATCATTTCTCTAGCAAAACAAGTTTCAGAGTTATGATAGAAGTATATGTACCATTTTTCACTGAAACAACGCGTATTTTGATTGCAAAAGGACATATCTCGACTCCAAGGGCATATGAGATGAAACTACCGATCCTAGGCATCATTTTTAGGTACTAGAAACGACTTCCTGAAGCCTTAGCGAAAGTCGATTCACGCAGGTTGTGGCTTCTCCTTGTAAGTTTTATTACATTTCCTTTTGCTTTTGTGGCCATAATTCCCATTGGCGATCCAAAGTATGAATAAATAAAGGTTCTTGTAATAAAAAGAATCGTGCTATTGCATCGTGTATGAAACGAGCGTCAATATAACTGACTCAGAAAATTAAACAAATAACCCTAATTTTATTTTCACCGTAAGGCAGTAAATAACGAATAATAAAAGTACTTTCTATGATCCTTATGGGGTTAGAAAAATACTTATATTGTAAAATAAAGTTATTTTTATGAGATAGAATAGTTTTCCAATACTTTAAAGTACATTTTAAGGGAACCAGTCTGAGTTAAATACAAAAAGAGACATTTTTCTTCATGAGCCGATAAAAACTCCTCCTTTAAAAGCAAGCATTCTGATTTTTTTTACTATAAATATTTGATAATATCTGTAATTTTACCGTTGTACTTCAAAACTTCAAAATCTTACTCCTACGTGACACAAGATATTACCATTGTCAATACTATATTTATTGGAAAAACTTTGTTGCGTACACGTCCCTAGGTGACACGATTAACAAAAATTTTTTTTTCGACGGTAATTTGTATCTTTATGACGTATATTAAAACTTTCACGATTTACTTTACCCTTAAAAAATTATTTTATTATTATTTTTAAGGAAACAAACAAATATTTAAAAAATCAAGTAAGAAAATTTCTTTAAAATTGATTTGTTCTTCGAAAAATAACGATAAAAAAATTTTAACGAAAAAGTAAACTGTAAAAGGTTTAGTATACACTGAAAAAAGAGAATCGCTCTCTCACCAATATAACCCTGAATACATTTTCCTTCTTAGCCTAGACAATCGGTATAGCTCCTAGAGCAATACCGATTGCTGTGACAGCTTCGCGTATGTAGCTTTGCTGTTAAAATGTTTTTAAAGTATTTAGAAGTAAATATACGATTAATTCCTGCAATTGTCGTTAACAATATGTTGTTTAAATGTATAAAATTTATTTAAATTTTTTTCCGAGATTAGTTCATAAACATAATGTAAAAGTTATTTTTTAATAATTGTTTTGGTTACTTGATAAAACCATAACGATAACAAAATACCCCTTTGCAACGCGGTGTTTATTATAATTTTACGGCTTTGAACAATGATTGTAGCCACACGATTTTTCTGTCCTTACATTAACTGCAACATTATAACGCGTATTAATGTATTTGCAAAGAAAAATCCTTTTGGAAAATTGCTAGCTATATCAGCTACGATATTATTCTATTTAACGAAGCATAACCTATGAACAATTAAGAGTTTTTACTTACTAACTATATACTGCATATTTAAATATAAAATGTACCTCATTATTCTATATTATGATCTTTTAAAGATAATTTATTAAAAAATTATTTAAGAATAACGATGTAAAAACTTAATTTTATGATTTTTTTTTATACATTCATTTTATATTTTCATATATTAAAAGATTCTTTGAATATAGAACCGATTATAATCATATAGATCTATTAAATATTGTAATTAAAATAAAAATATATTGTAATCGTCTCTCTTTTTCTAAGATATATATTGCTCTCTTAACTATAACAGTATAGCCGTGGTAGCAATACTGAGTCGTTTCTATGACATCCAAACTTTGTATTGGTTACTCGGTGATAATCTAGCTGACTGAGCTATTCTCTTCTTTCAGGGTATGCTAAAAGGAGTTAAATTACCGTCGGAAAAAAAATTTGTTGATCGTGTCACCTAGAAACGTGCATGCTGCAAAGTATTCGCAATAAACATAGTATTGACAATGGTAGTATCTTGTGCCACATAGGAGCTAGATTTTTAGGTTTTACAACGCCAAAATTACAGATATTATCAAGTATTTACAGTAAAAAAAAAACGCTGCCAATTTATTGACACTTAACTTCCTCAAACTAAATTAATTGTTCCAATATCATATTATTTGTTCTAAAAAATGAATTTTAAAGTGCTACATCTCTTTCTAATTAATAGCTCAAAAAAGTCTGCTTTTTTCTCATTGCTGGATGGTCCAAAGACAATTCTTTACTAAAATTACACATCGATAAGTAATAATCCTTATCACAACAATTTTTTTCTCTGTAGGTAATTTATTAAAATTATTTAAATATTTAAATTATATGTAATCAGATAATAGTTCGTAGAATCACTGAATGATGTATTTCATACCCAAAATATGTAACAACATTTTCAAACCCTTACCTATATTGGTTCCTATAATTCCTAGGTTACCTATATTTTTCATTTTTCTCAAAATGTATGCATTTTTATCTCGAGAACTATAAAAGATAAAGTAGTGCTACAGTAGACTTTAGTCGGTGTGATTTGGAATGAGAATATGATACAAAATATGATAGAATTGTTTGCATTACCAAATTGATGATTTTAATTTGTCCAAATTTCTGCCAAGACACCGATGAAATTTTTAGTGAGCGCCACAAGCAATTTTGTTGAAAAAAATTTCACTGAAAGTATATATATTTCAAGATAATAATCAAGTCGATATATATTTTAAGATAAAACAAGATTTATAATGGTACTATAACTCAGTTACGAGAAAAAAATAAAAGAAATTGACTTATTTTATCACAAGCAGATTTACATGTTAAATCCCATAAGAGTCTAACTTTGGTAAAATAAGCAAATTTCTTTTATTCTTTTCTCTGAACTGAGTTATAGTACCATTCTAAATCTTATTTTGACCTAAAATATACATCTAAAACTATCACTGAAATTTTTTTCAACAAAATTACTTGTGGCGCGCACTAAAAATTTCATCGGTGTCTTGGCAGAAATTTGGACAAATTAAAATCATCAATTTGGTAATGCAAACAATTCTATCATATTTTGTATCATATTCTCATTCCAAATCACACCGACTAAAGTATTTTATCTTTTATAATTCTCGAGATAAAAATACATACATTTAGAGAAAAATGAAAAAAAAAATGCAATTAATCATGTCTTATAGATTGGCATAAATCCTGAACCATTAGAGGTGAGGGTTTGATAATTTTTTCATATATATGCTTGCACCGTTACTATGACGGGATGGGTGACCGCCAGAGATCCTCATGACTAATGCTACTTCGTCCAATCGCTAAGGCGCTGTTTGTCACTCAACAAAGTACATAGGACGCATGGAATAATCGAATTCAGTGTCTAACCTACGGATTGTGACATCCAATTCGGAAATACTAGATACTCTGACCATCCCAGAACGGGTATGAGACACTTACTAGGCCAAGAGGCTGCAGAACATACAAAAATAATGTACCTTATCGATTTCAGAAAATAGTAAAATAGAAAAATCGTTATAAAAATAAAACAAGTTGATGCACTTGTCTCGCGGCATCTTGGCAGCAGCGGCGGGCTTCTGCGTGCACTAAAAATCTGTGCCTGGTCGATTTATTGACGAATATTGTATCTTTATTTATGTCAATCTCCTTGCATTTCTGCGCACCCCTGTATGCGAAATGCCTTTGGCGAGGTTCTGATGATTTTCCACGTATGGTGCTGTCGTCGATACGACCTTGCAGGTGATAAGGCGGTCCTATTAGGGCATTCCTCGGCTTCGTGTGACTGGTCCAGATGATGTCCTTCTCGGAAAGAAAGCCAGATCCTCCGCTGGAGTACAGCTGGGCACTGGAGCATTTGTCGGTTATAAAGGCTGTTGCACACCGATTATTTTTTAAAAGTCTACTCGGTTTGTATGTCGATCCGCTTTGCTGATTAGTCTGAAACTTTCTAGAGCATATTAGAAAAAAGGGGACCCCCGGGAAAAATCGATTTACAAATTATCAATGTAGCAATTACTACTCCTGTAGTGAATAGTCTTTAGTATATTATATAATTAGTTGTTTTAAGTATTAAAAGGGAGTGTGGAAAGTTTTGAAAAGTCCTAGTTAATTTGGGGTGTTTTGTTTCTTTTTTTCTATTATTTTGTGTATTACTGGGGGCTCAATTTGATTATGATTTTAATATCTCGTATTTCGTTTTCTTTTTGAGTAAATTGATTTAATTGCACAGTATGTTCATTTTGGTCTCGTGTGTTTCAGAGAAAAAAAAACCCCGCTTGGTCTGGGGCAAATCTACCAATTACTGTGGACTTCCGTCGGAGACGACTTCGAAACGACATTATAAAATGATATCATTGACTCTTATGGTGATATGAGTTTTTAAAGTTTAAATTTTAATGTTTTTCTAAAAACCACTGTAACCGGGGCATGCACACACTTACCCTACATATTTCCAAAACTAATTCATTTGTGTGATGTGTCTTAAAGCTTGTTTGATTGTTATGTCGTTTGCGTGGTTTGCCGTGTCGCTCACCGGCCCTTTTTGTTCCATTGATTAATTAAGCGTTATTTAACTGACACAAGGTGTTACAGGTGAAAATTTCTACCCGAACTGAGTGGGAGCCGGACAACCCAAAAATTCTTATCGCTTTACTGACTCTATGAATTCAAACAATTATACATTTTTATAATTAATTTTTAATGCGCTATTTGATTCCCCAATACAGCCAATGGCTTGCGTGTCTATTACCATGCGGTAAAAAGAGCAATTATGGTCGTGTGTTTACGTTTTGGTTTCCTTGCAAGGGCCCATCAGCATCATGATGGAATATTTGTCAATTATAATCATGATAATCGAAATCTAATATTCTCGATACTCATTTTTTTGTTACCTGAACGTGACTTCGGAAGCACTCTCGTTATCTTATCAACTTTTAAGATACTTGTATGTTTTTCCTCTTTTTTTTTGCGAGGAAGCACCTGTGCATTGCACGTTTTTCCTCTTTTTCTTGTGGATCTCCCACGAGGAGGTTTGGTTTTTCTTTTTATACAATTAAACGAGAAATGATGTTTTTGTTTTTAGATTGCATTGCTGAGCATATATGTGACTATATGTAGTTTTTCTTTTGCAGTGCCCGAATGCAGAGCATTCGGGAGGCCGCAAAAATTTAAAAAGACTGTTCTTTGGCGCTATAACTCCCAGCGCTTTCGATAGCTGATCGCTCGGGTGGGTCTTTTATTGTCGAGGCCCTTTTAAGCTTATCTAAGCTGATGATGCTCGTAATATTATCATTTCTTATTTTTGCCTGCTTGTAGATATGGTCAATGCTGATAATTTCGTAAGGGCCTTCATAGTCACGGTCGTACTTGTCCATCTATGGCTCTTTGAGTCTGTAGACCATATCGCCTTCTCTAAAATGCTGTATATTCAGCTTTCTGTCATAATAGTATTTTGATCTGAATTTCGCCTGGACTAAATTCATGGCAGCAAGTGTTTGTACTTCGGTGAGGTTGTTAGTTAGGTCAACCATATAATCTCCATACGTGAGAAAGTTTTCTTTCGGGGGAAAACGCGAAGGTGTGCGTGGTTTTTGCCCAAATACAAGCTCGTGCGGGGAAAAATCGAAGGAATCATATATTGTGCAGTTAAAGGCGTGCTGGCAAATAGACACCCACTTGCTCCAGTCTTTACGATTTTCTGTATATTTTTTCAAATATTCTGTGAGTGTATGGTGCATGCGCTCAATGCCGTCGTTTGATTGTGGGTGATATGCAGTGATGCAGTACTTGTTAATTCGTACCCTGGTCCGTCAGCAGGGCCACGGGTGGTCCAAAATAGCAGATGACTCGCTCTGTAAATGCGCGTGCAACCTCATCTGCTCTTGCACGTATTACTGGAATCAGGATACAGTATTTTGTTAAGCACTCTTGTATTGTAAGAATATATTTATAACCTTCTTCCGATTTTTTAAGTGGACCATAAAAATCCAGACATTTTTTGGAAAGGTTTGGATGGCGTGTCCGTTATTACCAGGGGCAGACGTGTTTTCACACGCACTAGCACTCCTGTATTGTAAGAATATATTTATAACCTTCTTCTAATTTTTTAAGTAGACCATAAAATCCAGACATTTTTTGGAAAGGGTTGGATGGCGTGTCCGTTATTACCAGTGGCAGACGTGTTTTCACACGCACTAGCTTATTTGTTTGGCATTCTACACATCCTAGCATAAATTGACGTATGTTTAGATGCATGTTGCGCCAGTAATAGTCATTGGCAATTTTGTTGAAACTTTTGTTTATGCCTCTGTGTCCACCAATCGCTGCTTCGTAATATTCTTTAATCAGTCTATAGCGATCTATTACGGGAGGAATAGGCAAGTTGTTTAAAAACAAAGCTGCTATCAGCGGCACTCCTTTCATTTGATTTTCAAACAAATCAATGCAGGTGGTCGATTCAGATACGGTTAGGATGGCTAAATCTCTTATACTACAACTTTTTATATCTTGGCCACGAATCTGATCTTTTAATTTTTTAAAAATATTTATTTAAATTAGATTTGAGTGCTTTGTCATTAATGCTATCTTTGACAAATAATCCAAGCAGTTTTGTATCTTTGCATTGCGATACATGCACGTCGGCAATTTTGTGACGTAATTTGGCGATTTCATCCATGCTTATGTATCTCCGTTTACTTAATGCTTGCAAAATTTCAGTGTTGAGAAAGTGGTCAGCGGTTAAGAGATAAATAATATTTTATTGTGGCTTCTCACGTGGTGGCCTTGTACTGATAACGAGACACCAATCTAGCGCATTTGTGCGCATGCGCGCGTCAGATTGCACGCTGCCGGAGTCTTGTGCATCTTTTCCAGAGTGTGGGTCGGAGTGCGGCTCTTTGCTTGAGGGAGATTTATGATTATTCTCGATAGGTTTATCGTTTTTCACTTCATTTGTAGGGGGTGGTCTGGAGCTTTTGTCCGCCTCATTCCGATCATCATAATTTATGCCACTATTAAAATTTCTTGGCTCTGCATCTGTATCTATTCGAATGTAGGGTGTAAAATGGTCCCCAAACATATGCAGATGTATGTAGTTGTTCGGTAGTGTTCACTATAATGTGCCAAAAATCTACATTTCCATTGCTTAATTGCTGGTGAATGCAAATATTCAAGTGAAATTCCTGGGCAAAAATATATGCGCAGTCTGCATTGCCCCATTTAGTTTTTGAGCTCAAGATCTCTCGCGCTTCTTCTGCGTCTCCGCAAGTCGGTAGCACTGGAGAGTGAAGCAGAAGCTTGCGTAATTACACAGCTGTTATGCTCAGCTGTTTAATTTTTATTAAAGAATAGAACAGGTAATTACCGGGTGGCTGCATATCGTCGCTGCGAACTAAGATAGCGTACAGGCGGCGCACCATTCTCTCGCCTCGTAAGTTAAAATATCTCCTCTATACGATGAGTCAGCCGATTGTGGCTTTTCGGAAGCGAATTTTGAATCATTAAAGATGCGAGGGACATATTCAAAATCGTCTGTATTGCCCTGTTCATAGGGCCCAATATCGGGAAATTCAATTTCATCCAAAAGCTCTTCCATCTCAACGTTTGAAGTTGGTACAAGTCTTGACTTTCTTTTACTTTCAATTTTTCTTGCTATATTCAGAGCATTTTCATGCTTTTCCGCGATGTTTTCTCTAGAGAAATCTCCCCCTGTCTCCGTTAAATTTATTATTGGTGTTGGTGCAGGTTCATTTACTTCATTTGGGAGACGGCTCGCAGCTTCGCTAGTCCAACCTAGCGGCAACGTTCTTCTCGGCTGAGGTATTATCTGCATACTGATATCAGTATCAGATTTCTTCACGTTGAGCGTCGGCGATTCGCGGTATGCTCGCTGTGCATGTGGCGTTTTACTGCCAGAGCTTTTGCGTTCGAGGCCATTGAAGTCGGGTGTGCTACAGGGCACTGTGTCGGCTTCCCATACATTTATCTGCATGGCATTTCTCCCTTTAATGTCACGCTCTTGTATGACGACAATTAGCCTCGCACGTAATTTATTTGTCAAATCTGGTAATATTTGTTTAATTGGCGTGCGGGGCTGGCTGCTGTGTTGCTGCTCTCGAGAGTGTGAAAGGAAACTGTCCGCCGATTTTTCTGGTATTTCAGAATTTTTAGGCAAATTTGGGCGTGCCATTTGCACTATTTCAGCAATATCCATAACCCCGGGCTGCACAGTAATAATTTCTAAGAGTGGCATATTTTGATCTGGAACAATGTCACACTCTGGTGTAAGATTAAATTAAGGCGGTGATAGATTGAGCGATTGCGGTCTGATCGCTTTCGCCAGCCTGCACTGCTGTTTGAGAGCTACCGCGACGGCTGCTATCGGTGTGCTCGTGATTTTCACACCCTCACGCAAGACTTTTTCTTGGCATAATCTCGCCATTTTATCGCCAGTTTTAGCTTGATTAATTTATATTGCGCCCTTTGTAGTTGTTATTTGAGCCCCCGCGATTATTCCTATTATTATTACGGTTTTCCGTGTTCTTCGAGCGCTGGCGTTTCGTCCTTATATCCGCCTCAAGAACAAAGCAGCTCGTATACTCGTGTCCCGATTTATCGCAATAACTACATTTTAAAGCATCGCGCTTTTTCTTTTCGCACTCCTCCACGCTGTGCGCCGCTGAGCCGCAGTGGCTGCATTTTACTGTCGCAGGCGCGGCTGTGGATAGTCGAATGCTCGCCGTGATTTTTTTTATAATTCTGTTCTCCAAATCGGGTTGCTGAGACGCCAAAAAATTTATTTTATGGTTAGCCATAGAAGGTTGTGCCAATCGAGTGCTTTGTTTGCACTCGAAATTAATTAATTAATCGAGTTCTTCCTCGTAGACGAGGTCTCGTCGACCTGGGCGTCATCCTAACACCTGGACATCGTCTACAGCGAGTCACGGGTTTTTTCCCGTTCATTCGATGTGCACCTGATCCACGACCTCGTAGACGATTTCTCATCAACCTCGGGCTCATCCTGGCACCTGAGCATCGTCAACAGGGAGTCACGGTTTTTTCCCGTTCATTCGATGTACACCTGGTGCGCTTTCTCGTAGATGATCTTTTGTCGAACTGGGAGTGATCCTGGCACCTGGGCATCGTCTACAGGGAGTCACGGATTTTTCAGTTCATTCTATCTACACCTGGTGCGCTTCCTCGTAGACGATCTCTCGTCGACCTGGGTCTCCCCCTGACACCTGGACATAGTCTACGTTTATTTTCTGGCACCTGGCACCTGGGCATCGTCTAAAGGAAGTCAAGGTTTTTTCGTATATGCGATGTACACCATGTTCAATTATTTTTAGTTGAGAGATCATTTGATAAGCGCCTTACGAATTGCGTATCTGCCGACATTGATAGTAGATTCACATTAAGGTCCCCCATAATAATTTTGTGACTGAAATCACCTACACATGATGTGAGTTGCTTAACGAAATCTGTGCCTTTAATGAATGGAATGTGAGGCGGTCTATATACTACCGCAACTAGAATAGGAGCTAAGCAACCCTGCTGTACACTGCAAATCAGATATTCTGGGATGTGAGGAGTACCGAGCTGTGCGGTCTTGGATCGAGCGAGAACCTTAGCCTTAACCCTTAGCGGCCACACCTCAGCCAGGCCACATAGCGGCCACATGGGGTAACTCATTACCCCACGCTGAAAAACCTAGTTGTAGAAGACATATGGGTGTTTTAACACTTGTAACTGATTTTTTCATGTTTGTTGAAGTGTTCTTCAATATTTCTAATGATTTTTATCGGTCAATTTATAGATGGCGTTCTAAAAACTGGTCAAATGATTTAAATGTTTTAGACCTCCAATTTCACTGTTTCTGAGCCTGGGGTAACTAGTTACCCCGTGTGGCCGCTAAGGGTTAAGAGTATTATGCATATACAGGGCTACTCCACCACCATTGACGTTGCGGTCCTGCCTGATTATGGAGAAACCATCAATACCAACCTTCTCATCACCAATATCGAGATTTAGGCGCGACTCAGCAACCGCGAAGAGGCGGTAGGAGGCACGTTCACGAAGATATTGCTGGATTTGTACGAGATGCGCACGCAATGAAGTCACATTAACAAAACCAGCCCTCAATCCCCCGACACTTGCCTCCCCAGCAGTCGAGCTTAGTCATTTCGAATTTGTCTCAGCATTATTAAGAAGCGGCGCCGCTGATGGTTCTTTAGTCGCAGGTGCTTCACACGCAGTCACTTGACAAGTGGATGCTTTTTTCTCAGCTTGACAGAATGACTGAGACGCAGGATTTTTGTCATACGATGATAAATAGAATAAAGATCAGCAGCGGTCGAGACGAAATGGGATATATCACCATCTCGCCTCTTGACCATGAAATTACCTTGCCTATGCCATATATACTTAAAATGGAGTCCCTGGGCAACAGATTTCAAACTACGGAATTTGAAGAAAAGCTCTTTATTTAAATATTCATTTATAAATATTTTGCCATTTGTAAGATAATCAGCAAAGTTGTAATCAAGAATCGACATGTTGACATCCAGCGTGCAGAACCGGGTAAAATTTATTTTCGCGCGCATTATGTCAATGACTAGTGCACTGCTGGAAAGGTTAACTAAACAAGGAATACGCCAGTTTGTAGTGCTAGTGGCTGCTAGAGATGCCGCTGGTTGTGCCGAGCGAAGTAGGCGGGTGCACACAATGTCTTCACGTCTAAGGGAAGGAAGGACCGTGGAGAGAACAGCGTAGGCAACGTCGTTGTAGTAACTTATATCTCCCTCGAAAATACTATATATAATAATGCTGCTGCACTCGCCTCGCCTCGTTACCAACTCAGATGAAGCCCGTGTATTTCGCCCTTGAGACTCATGTGATTTATTAGCTACAGATTTACTTGAAGTGTCAGCACTATTATGAGTCATTATCAATTACGTTAGCAGGACCATTGCAAGAAATTAACGTATTGCGAGAAGTAGCTTGTTTTTTAAATACTAAATATTTAAGCTGATGGTCCTGCATTCGTACGCTCGCAGTACAAGGCTCACGAAGAACCTCAGAATCTAAATTGTTTGATCCACTTGAGCCATGCGCATTACCTGAATTTATCTTATTATCTAATTTATCTTGTAGGACCAACAATTTCTCAGATAGTACTAGATTTTTATTTTCTAATGAGGTTTGATTGGTCCGAAACTCCTCCAGCAAGGAGTTCTGATCCGTCAATTTTTTCTCCATGACACTCAATCTTTTCTTAAGATCATCGAAACCCATTATCAATGCTGGGATTGCTTTTACCATTTCGAGATCTTCAGCAAACTTGGATGTCATAGAATTTACCTCAGACATTACAGTTCCTACTTTAATTGCAATTACTGAGATATTGTGGGTGCAATCACGAATCTTATCTAAACTAATTCTGTTTTCTTCTGTGGTGAGATCAGCGTAGTCAGTTGTATTGTTGTTGGCCCCATCGATGATTAAGTTCTTCAAAGTACTTGTGCTACCAGTAGGCCGGTGCCCTTGCTCAGCTACACCCCGTCGTGCGCTTGTGTTGGCCGGAGTTGAGGCGTGCACAAGTAGACGCGTATAGCTGGCATGTACAGTGTTTAATGTATTATTCTTCCCCTCCCGCTCCCGCTGGCTTAGCGATAAGGCGCTGAGCCTCTCTTTCGCGCTGGTGTCCGTGCTAGAGAGGGACAGAGGCTGATGAGAGGGGAGCAGTAGCTGTGGCGAAAAGCTGCTAGTAGTGGTAGTGGGAGCCGTCTGTGTAATGGTGATCGCCTGTTTCTGCGGCTCCGATGATGCATGTGTGTGTTTCTGTTCTTGTTCGGACTTTGCGGCGGGCTTGTTGTTGTTGCTCGCTCCACTCTTATTTTTCTCTCTCTCTTCCGTGCTAGTGTGAGGTTTACAGTGTGAGGTCGGCTGCTTAATGCTGGTATTGACTCTGTTACTGATATTAATGCAACGGACACATAACGTAGAGCACTTGATTATCAGTGTATACATTGTGAGACAGGCCTAGCAGCCGACAGTCTCAAATATTGTTATATGCTTACACACGTACCGTCTGTTCGCGTTTTGCTTTCAGGCTGATTTCCATGTGTTGCCGAGACGACAGATATCAAGTGCCTGCAGAGATGCTGTAAACAGCACTTCATGATAAACCTAACCTCCAGAGAAACTTGAGATGTTGCTAAATAATAGCGTTCAGCGGAAACTTGCAGTAAAACGCCCACTAACAGATTGGCTTGGCGGTGGTCGGTCAGGTGGTGGTGTATGGAAATTTCAAGGTCTGGCCCTGCGTCTGCGGGGGTCCCGGTGTGTGCTGGGTCCGGTGAAAGGGATGGAGGGAGAGACGATAGAGCGAACGAGCGAGCGGCCGAGAGAGAGAGAGAGATAGATATATATCCTTTCTATTTATCACTAATGACAAAAATTTACAGCTGTATGTACATTTTGTTAAAATTTGTTATCACATTATCAGTCATTACAGTTAAAAAAGTTTGGTTCGCTATCACAGGTCGTCAATTATTGTCTAACATATCATAATGTAGTCAGTAGTATCACATATTGTTCCGTCAACTTAATAATATACAAATAAATAGATAACAGTAATATATACACATACACATTTATATTTCACATATATCTATCGCGTCGGAAAATAAAACGCCTTACATTCATCTTTTGTTCATACACTCACTCACGCTAATAATTACACTCACACTTCACACTTAACATTTAAATAAATTAAAGACTACAATAATAAATAATACGCTTAGAATAAATTAAGACTACACAGAATTTAACGAAAAACAATGACGAGATTTTAATTTCGGATTTATGGAATTTTGTCGCCGTGTATTTCTTTAAGGTGCCTACCTAATGCCGTTTTAAATTTACATAGTGATGGCAGACACCTTACATTGCAGGAGAACAGGTTACAGAGGCGTGCACCTTGGGCCCTAAAAGAATATAGGCCCTTATCCGTGCGCGACCCCGGAACTGAGAGCTCTTTCATACCCCCCCCCCCCCCCCTATTTGAAGTCCTTGCCTGACTTTTTTCGAAGAGAGCAGTAAGATACGTTGGCTGCCGCATAACAACCGCTTTATAAAGCAGCAACCCCATAAAATACTCTGTCCTCGCCTTGATATCTAATCGGCCCAGGCCCTTCCTGTAAGGAGTGATATGCTCATCCCACCTAACACCACATATATATCTCACACATGAATTTTGTAGGCGTTGCAGTCGTGTCTGAAGCTCGTCTGACACATCAAGATAAACTACTGAGCAGTAATCTAGGTGAAGTAATAGCAATGCACATGCCAACTACTTAATTTCAGGCTATAAAGAGTCCTGTTTACCTTCTTGCTAACCGCATCTATTTGCGGCTTCCACGTAAGTCTTCCGTCCATTACCACACCGAGGTTAGTGACTGTGTGAACAAAGGGCACGAATACGCCGTCCTGCGCCTCAATGCTCTGCAAGTTAAGGATCTGCTTGATGTTGTGATCAGAACCAAAGATGATCGCCTGTATCTCGCTGACATTGAATCGCAGATCAGCGGCCGAGGCCCATTTCGACACCGCCCGCGCTACCGTCGACATGCGATTGATACCCTCACGAAGATTCCGCAGGGTTACCTGCGTGTAGGTTTGCAGATCGTCAGCGTATAGTATATGTTCGACGTTACGTACTTAAAGTGCGTCTTTTAGGTCATTAATGAATAAGCTGAAGAGCAAGGAACCCAGGACCGAGCCCTGCGACACGCCAAAATTGGTGGTTAGCCAATCTGATTCTTCGTTTATATTAGTAATGACTTTTTTCCTACGACCTGTAATGTATGACTTAAGCCACAGGAGAACGCTCCTGGAGAAACCCATGCGCAACAGCTTACGCAGCAGCTTTGAATGTGAAATAGTATCGAATGATTTGCTGAAATCGAATAATAGTAAAAATGTCAACAGTTTCTTTTTACTATTAATTCCTGTTCTGATGTCTTCGGTGAGTCTCAGTAGTGCTGTCTGA
>OX424575.1:74673972-74828972 GCA_949152435.1 Gastracanthus pulcherrimus
CACTGCAGTTGTGTGTGTTATATCGTTCTGAATCAGATTTTATGTAAAGTTTGTTATTCCAATCGTACTGGTTAGTGCTGTTGCACTATTATTTTATTTGGTTTATTAATTTGAATTATTTTTTAAGGGTGCCATAAAGTATTTATGTGTAGATAAGTGTGTTGACGGTTTACATGAAACATAAATTTATTTATATATCTAGGTATTTTTTTTTTTTTTTTTTTTAATTTAACGTCGCCATGTTTGTGCTTCCATGTGGTGCTAATCGACGACGGGGGTCTGCGGTGTGTTTGTAAAAAAAGCACATGTAATTTTTACAGAGGTGCTTGTATCAATCGGCAGAGACTAGGATTCGAACCCGGGTCACCGGCGTGGGAATCCGACACTCTACCGACTGAGCCGCCGCAGGCATATCTAGGTATGTTTGTTGTTTGTTTCTATTATTTGTGTGATTACGTTCTATATTAACATTGTATTAATATTTCTGTGTACTGATAATTTGTAGTCATAAAGAGGGGAGTATGTCAAAAAAACTCCGAAACGTCGGCATTAGATATGAATAAATGGTTCTGTTCTTGGACATCAATCTATCCTATTTTTTCGAAGCTCTATAAGGTCGTCTTCCCACACTAACAAGCAGAGTGCACATCATCCGAGAAACGAATTTTGGTCAGATGTTGGGAGGTGGTTTCTGATACCCAAAAATGAAGCCTAGCATCCGTAATGCATTCTAATGGACCCTTGTTGTCCAGATATGAGGTAATTTAATCGAAATATTCGTTATTTTATTGAAAAAAGATACCTCGTCTTCTGACCATAATACTACAAGTGCTTTTTATGATTAAGTGACTCAACATGTAGTAAAAAGTATGCGGGAAGAGCTTTAATTTTAGCTTTATTACGTACAAAATATTAATGTGATCAAAAGTTATTTAGATTTGAAGATGGAGACAAAAATGGCAAGAATATTGAATGGAATTGACCTCTTATGAATTCGTTGATTTTCCGTGCATTTTCACTTATTAATAACTTCACCATCTTCAATTATTTATAACTTTTGATCAGATTAATATTTTTATGCGTAATATAGCTTAAATTAAATCCCTTTTCGCCTACTTTTTATTATCTTTTGGGTCATTTATCCATATTAAATAGTTTTAAAGTTATGGTCCAAAGAATCAAAATTCGTTTTTCCAGAGAGTGTACACTCTCCTTGTGAGTCCATTTCCTGAAAGTTATAATGAAGCCGCAGAAATTTGCGTCATACAGGTTTATGCAGTGTATAACCATTGTAAACCCTAAGCAATTTATAAATTTTATTTTTATCGACTTTATTTTTAATTTTATTTACTAGATAATAAGCACCTGCATAGTCAACTTCATTTTCAAGGTTGTAATAAATTGACGGCATTGACCGGCTGGTTCATGCGTAGGTTCACCCTAGCTCCTGCTCGATTCAATTAAGACTAAGCCTCACGTTGGGCACGTTACTTGCTTTAAGTTAGACGTGGGTCTTACGTTTTAATTTATTTGGTGGCCCTGAAAAGGGCCGATTGTAATATCGTGTATCGCTGCCTATATATGGCGAGGTCGGGACTGGAATGGCCTCTCCGGAGATCTGCTTTTAGAGGGGTGTAGACAGCGGCGCTCTCGCTCATCGGCCTTTTCCATACTCGGGCCTCTTGGAGTGCAGTCGAGGCCTAGTGATGCCCCACTCTCCCGCGAGGCGATGGTGCTCTCGGCAATCGTCCTCGTCGACTGTCGAGGAACCTACGAAGGTCTGGTCCTCGTTGATCGACTCGAGCTCGAGGAGGACGGCGAGGGGTTTCGACCAATGGGTCCCGGCGAGGGTCATCAGCCAGCGGGTCTCGGCGTGGTGTCTCAGCCAGAGGATGGCAGTGTGGAGTAACTATCACCTTTAGGTGAGTCACGTGGCGCTGGCCACCCGCTGCATCCTTCGGCGATTTTGGCCGTCTTTCCTCGATCGTATGTCGGCTGCGTCGCGGCGGAGGGCGCGGCTTAGTGGTTATCCTTCCCTGAGGTGACCGCGAGGCCATTGCCTGCAGGACCGATGGCCAACCTGCGGCGAAGGTGGTGAAAGCGGTCGTCGTGAGGATGTCCGAGGCCCTTGAGCGGCTTCTGGCATTGCAGGCGCTTTTATTGGCGTTGTGGTGCTGCCCGAAGCTAGGAAGTAATCTTCCTCGTTGATAGCCAAATAGTCCGAGTCTTCGCTGTCAGTATCCGGGACGTCCGGTGCCTGGAACCATTTCTCCTGCTCGAGGTCCGACTTCACCACGTGCCATGAATGGCTGAAGTCCGTCCAGTACTCTGAACCTCTATAAGGGCGGCGCTTCACAATGAGAATAGTCCGTGATCTGTTGGGCTTCATGTTTCATCTGCGGTGGCTGGAGACCGAATGAATATAGAGCGCTCCATCATGCACATTTATACCTTCCGCGAAAGCTGCGCCGAGCTCGGTGACTTACTGATGGCTATTGCTTGTAACACCCCGATAGTCCGATAGTCGAATAAATAAAATGGATCATTATTATTGTAATTAAATTCATACTCTCTATTTATTTACTTAATAAATATAAATTATTTATTGTTATTAAATACTAATATTGATTATCAATATCAAATGTTGTTAAAAATTATAATGTAATACTAATTTATTCTTCTGATACGACAGTCGTTAAATAATTAAGTTTTACGTTCTACTGAAATGAGAATTTATTACAATGAATTCTCATCTCTATGTAGACCTTAGAAAATAAGAAATAAAATGTATACAAATATATTATATATATATATATATATATATATATATATATATATATATATATATATATGGGTCAATCCATGCCAAAACGCACACGGCTCTGCCAAAAATGGTAAAGACTTAGAAAAACCCGATTTTCTGACCAGTTTTCCGAAAATTTTCCGATTAATCGTTCATAAAAATATAGATAAAAGACGAAAATTGTGAGTAAAGGTCATTTTATATATTTTCGGGTACGCTGAATCCGAATCTGCTGACCGTTTAACCTTGTCACTCCAGGATTTACTCTAACCTCAAAAAATACCTCAAAAACGCTCAAACAAGCATGATTATGGTTAGATAAAGGTTCATGACGATGCATTTGTTCCTTTCAAGGGTCGCGTATTTCAAATCCAAGGTCCGTTCAGCTCGTTCAGTCCAAAATTTGCCCCTAGCCTCAAAATATTTTTCAAAAACGCTCAAATAGGCATGATTACGGCCAGATTAAGGATCGTGACCATAAATTTATACGTTTTCGAGATCGCTGATTTTAAGTCTAAGGTCCGTTTAGCCCTACAAGCCCAAAATTTGTCGCTAACCTCAAAAAGTACTTCAAAAATGCTCAGCGGGCATGATGACGGCCAGATGAAGAATCGTGACCATATATTTATACGTTTTTGGGGTCACTGATTTCAAATCCGAAGTCCGTTTAGTTCCATCAGCTAAAAATTTGTTTTTAACCTCAAAAAATAACTGACAAACGCTCAAATGGGCAGGTTCATGGCCAGAAATGGACTGTTATACTTTAAATCTCTACAACAACTTCCTTTTTATCATTTGAAAATTTTCTGATAATAATACTCTTGTTTCGTAGTGGAATAAAACAGTGATTGCTTGAAATTTGTGGGCCAGAAGGAGCCTCGTCAAATCGTCTTTTTAATCTTCTTTGAGTGTTGCTATGTGTTACTTTTGAATAATAAAAGAACTTTATATTTTTTATTGAATGACATGCCCACTCATAAAGCTGCTTAGCTGTTAAAATGCTGTTGATTGCTGATGCTTGGAGGCTTGCGTTCCTAGCTCCTATTTTAAGAGTTGCTCCAAGGTCATCATGTGGGCCTTTTCCGTGAGCCGTCGCCCAAAAATGCCATTCTGCTTTGATACCAAAATCATTTTCATGATTACATAAATTTTGGATATTAAATCGATTCTTAAAATGTTGTTTTGCTCTATCAGAAAAGTAGATAATCTTTGTAACTTTGTGTTGTTTCTTTAGGTAATCAATTATCATCGAATTACACACATACACCGCTGCAGAGTCATGAGTATTTGATTCAGAAATCACGATTATATTTCCATGTTTTAATTCACCTTCATCTCGATAATAATAAACTACAGTATATACTGTGGCTTGATTATTATTATAGTGAAAAGCTTGAGCTGCTTTTTGAACAACGAAAGCAAAATTCTCTGAATAATCTGGTAGCACAAGAATTTCTCCTGGCTTTAAGCTCCCCTTCAATTGCTTAAAATATTCTGATTGTTGTTTGTTAATATAATCATGAGGTTTTAATGATTTTAAGCAATGACCGGGTAAAACACATTTTTGAGGTCGTAATTGGCAAAACTTTGAAAAACCTATACTAGTATCTGGATGCTCTCCACAGAATTTGAAATATAATTCGTTTAAGCTAAACAATGTCAGTCTCTTCTTTTTGATGACTTTTTCTCCATCAATCTCAACAGATTTTTTATTTCTATATTCTGGGAGAATTCTGATGTTAGAATCACATTCATAGAATTGTTTCACTCTATTAACCGTAGTTTGTGGCAGCGATTTACCTATTTTTGGGGGTGGTCTAGAAAAAGAGCCATTCGTGGCTTTTAATTCTTTAGCTTTTCTAATGTAGTAAGTCGTAGTATTGAATACAGAAGAAATCTTCTCTATTGACCATTTTGATGGCAGTATGGTTAGAATAGTTATCCTGTCGGAATCGTGCTCTGACAACGATGAAAATTTTTCTCTTAAACCTTCGATGATTTCATGGAGGTTTTCCTCAGCATTTGATGAAGTCGAACTGTCAAGATCTAATTGCACATTCTTCTTTAGGATATCTTCATTTGCACTGTTAGATACAGAAGTATTGTTCAAATTGTCATTCACGTTTTCATCATGAGTATCATCATTGTTGGAATTGTGGTTTACGTCTTCATTATGAGTATCATTACTAGTATATGATATTTTCCTACATCCACTGCAAATCATATTCTCTGCAGAAGCAAGCCCGAAATGTCTGCAAAGCCTAGCTGGTAGTGGTCGTAATGATTTGCCTATGTGAGCTACCAATTTGAACGGATTGCAACAGCGATCTGTTCGAAAAGACTTCTTCCTTTTTGAAGTCATGATCATGGAAAGCTAGCTCAAAGTCAATGCAAATACTGTGTGTATATGCGTGTGATAACTATACGTCTATATGTACGAGTGCGTATTTATAGCCTTCAAAATAATCTCTGGTAAAATTTTACGATCATCAATGCTATATTGATTATATTTATCCGTTAGCCCGCCACTCAAACGTGATCTCTTACACGGAAAATATGACAACCCAAAATGCAAGCAAACCACGAAGCAGTAAAAAACGCTACCAGCCGCTTCCTTTGAAAGATTCCTTGACAATTTACCAATTATCACTGCTTCACTGATTATATTTTTTCGTTAACCCACTCAAACGTGATTTCTGTCTGTCGTATACTGTCCATCTGACGAATAGGACAACCATGATTACATCGAACACAACTACTAAAAATTTTATTTAACTTCTTGGTCATCGGTTAAAATCATTAAAACCTCAAGATTATATTAACGAACAACAATCAGAATATTTCAAGCAATTAAAGGTAAGCTTAAAGCTTAGAGGAATATTTGTGCTACCAGATTATTCAGAAAATGTTGTCCTTATGACTCACCGCTGATGAGTCATAAGTATTGACAGACAGAAATCACGTTTGAGTATAGTGGGTTAACGAAAAAATATAATCAGTGAAGCAGTGATAATTGGTAAATTGTCAAGGAATCTTTCAAAGGAAGCGGCTGATAGCGTTTTTTACTGCTTCGTGGTTCTAACAGTGCAAATGAAGCTAGCCTAGAGAAGAATGTGCAATTAGATCTTGACAGTTCGACTTCTTCAAATGCTGAGTAAAACCTCCATGAAATCATCGAAGGTTTAAGAGAAAAATTTTCATCGGTGTCAGAGCACGATCCCGACAGGATAACTATTCTAACCATACTGCCATCAAAATGTTCAATAGAGAAGATTTCTTATCTATTCAATACTACGACTTACTCCATTAGAAAAGCTAAAGAATTAAAAGCCACGAATGGCTCTTTTTCTAGACCACCCCCAAAAATAGATAAATCGCTGCCACAAACTACGGTTAATAGAGTGAAACAATTCTATGGATGTGATTCTAACAGCAGAATTCTCCCAGGATATAGAAATAAAAAATCTGTTGAGACTGATGGAGAAAAAGTCTTCAAACAGAAGAGACTGACATTGTTTAGCTTAAAAGAATTATATTTCAAATTCTGTGGAGAGCAGCCAGATACTACTATAGGTCTTTCAAAGTTTTGCCAATTACGACCTCAAAATTGTGTTTTACCCGGAAGTAATGGTACTCATATTGTTTGCGTATGTGTGATTCATGAGAATGTCAAGCTTTTGCTCGATGCCATCAATATATCTGACCTGATGGCTAAATCGGAATTCCCATTAAAAAACTATACCGATTGTCTTAATCTCATGGTATGTCGTAACTCAAATAGAGAATGTTTTCTTAACGAATGCAAAAATGCCCTAATTACGATAAGCTCAGATCCCAGCTTGAATCAGGTTTGGAAAAAGCAGACGTAAAGGATATAACTTTTAGCTCTTGGCATTCGACAGATAGAACCACTATGATTACATCAAACACAACTACTGAAAATTTCCTCGAACTTCTTGGTCATCGGTTAAAATCATTAAAACCTCATGATTATATTAACAAACAACAATCAGAATATTTTAAGCAATTGAAGGGGAGCTTAAAGCCAGGAGAAATTCTTGTGCTACCAGATTATTCAGAGAATTTTGCTTTCGTTGTTCAAAAAGCAGCTCAAGCTTTTCACTATAATAATAATCAAGCCACAGTATATACTGTAGTTTATTATTATCGAGATGAAGGTGAATTAAAACATGGAAATATAATCGTGATTTCTGAATCAAATACTCATGACTCTGCAGCGGTGTATGTGTGTAATTCGATGATAATTGATTACCTAAAGAAACAACACAAAGTTACAAAGATTATCTACTTTTCTGATAGAGCAAAACAACATTTTAAGAATCGATTTAATATCCAAAATTTATGTAATCATGAAAATGATTTTGGTATCAAAGCAGAATGGCATTTTTGGGCGACGGCTCACGGAAAAGGCCCACATGATGACCTTGGAGCAACTCTTAAAATAGGAGCTAGGAACGCAAGCCTCCAAGCATCAGCAATCAACAGCATTTTAACAGCTAAGCAGCTTTATGAGTGGGCATGTCATTCAATAAAAAATATAAAGTTCTTTTATTATTCAAAAGTAACACATAGCAACACTCAAAGAAGATTAAAAAGACGATTTGACGAGGCTCCTTCTGGCCCACAAATTTCAAGCAATCACTGTTTTATTCCACTACGAAACAAGAGTATTATTATCAGATAATTTTCAAATGATAAAAAGGAAGTTGTTGTAGAGATTTAAAGTATAACAGTCCATTTCTGGCCATGAACCTGCCCATTTGAGCGTTTGTCAGTTATTTTTTGAGGTTAAAAACAAATTTTTAGCTGATGGAACTAAACGGACTTCGGATTTGAAATCAGTGACCCCAAAAACGTATAAATATATGGTCACGATTCTTCATCTGGCCGTCATCATGCCCGCTGAGCATTTTTGAAGTACTTTTTGAGGTTAGCGACAAATTTTGGGCTTGTCGGGCTAAACGGACTTTAGACTTAAAATCAGCGATCTCGAAAACGTATAAATTTATGGTCACGATCTTTAATCTGGCCGTAATCATGCCTATCTGAGCGTTTTTGAAAAATATTTTGAGGCTAGGGATAAAATTTTGGACTGAACGAGCTGAACGGACCTTGGATTTGAAATACGCGACCCTTGAAAGGAACAAATGCATCGTCACGAACCTTTATCTAGCCATAATCATGCCTGTTTGAGCGTTTTTGAGGTATTTTTTGCGGTTAGAGCAAATCCTGGAGTGATAAGGTTAAACGGTCAGCGGATTCGGATTCAGCGTACCCGAAAACATATAAAATGACCTTTACTCACAATTTTCGTCTTTTATTTATATTTTTATGAACGATTAATCGGAAAATTTTCGGAAAACTGGTAAAAAAATCGGGTTTTTGGGACCGCCATTTTGACAATTTTGAAAAGCGCCACATAGCTATTGATTCTACATAAAAAACCCTAAATTTTGACCCTATACAAGTTTTTCTAAGTCTTTACCATTTTTGGGCAGAGCCGTGTGCGTTTTGGCATGGATTGACACATATATATATATATATATATGTATATATATATATATATATGTATTCTACCCACGAAAAGAAGCCAGATGCGACGAATGCCGAGCCACGCATTCCAGGAGGGGAGCGGCTGAAACACGTGCGAATATTGGGCAGCGAGTGGTGCGAGCGACGATTAGGAGAGGGGAGAGATTCGTGAATGAGTGTGAGAGAGAAAGAGTGAATAATAGGAAGAGCGGCGGCGAAATTGAAGCGTAGTGTAGGAACGGTAGGGGAAAGGAATGTGAGGGTGTGCAAATGAAAGTGTGTCTGTGAGTGCATATGTGCAAATCTTTTAAATAAGTGTGCATGGTGTACGGGGAGGAATGCGCCCCGCTTCGAACCTCGATTTTCGGCGTTGCGCAAAAACCGAGGTAATCTGCCACCCAAAAGCGGGAGCGGACGCTTTCGCTTTCCGTGCACCTTACACGCACGATCTTCTCCTTGGGAAAGCAAAATGATAGGCACGCGTACCATTACCGCGCCATTATTTCGTGCGATAAAAGATTAAAGACGTGTAAATAGTTTATATTTTATTATATTTAAAATAAACTTGCCAAGGCTTAATACCAAAGCATTCCTAGCATTAAACAATACATTGTTATTTAATTTGGACATCCATTACCCTACATCCCGGACCTATAATAAAATTAATATTAAAATTTATATAAATTTTTAGATTATAACTTCAAGATTTATAATAAGGGAGTTAATATTTGCAAATTGAGTTTTAATGTTGTCTTTATTTATTTACACAAAATTTAATGCATGCTAATAGTTATTGAGATTATTATATTTTTAATCATCTTGGAAGAAAACCCGATCAACAGTACTGTATGCAAATAAAGTAAGTAGAGGTAAGAAAACCATCACATGCTTCCGAGAGTGCGGGTTTGGAGAGACAACGGCGGCGGCGCCGCACACTGGGCCCTATAGACATTTGTTGTTTCAAAATTCTCTACAGACCATGGTTTTAGTCCAATCACAATAATTTTTTTTTTAAATTGAAGTTTATTAAAATTCTAAAAGACCCATAAGGCCAGATTTTTAAAAAAATGTTATAATAATTAATTAAAAATCTAAGTTAAACAATAAACCCATAAACCTTAAGGCATTAATGGCCATAAGCAAATGGGCGACTACTGAAGGAAGCTATATATATTTGTAAGTGGTTTTCGGGGTCGCTGATTATGAATCTGGCATTAGTTTTGCAAAATTGATTTGTTTAAACAATTTGTTTAAACAATTTATTGCAAAATTATCTTTTTATTCAAAACGACTTTAGTTTTGAATTTTACGGGCATAATTACTATAACCAATCATGTTCAAAGCATAAACAATTTTTTTTGGAAATTCACTACTCCAAGGTGGGCAATTTGCAATTATAGAAAATTTAAAAAAAAGTGTCTATAGACATTTGTTGTTTCAAAATTCTCTACAGACCATGGTTTTCAACCAATCACAATAATTTTTTTTTATATTGAAGTTTATTCAAATTCTAAAAGATCCATAAGGCCAGATTTTTTAAAAAATGTTATAATAATTAATTAAAAATCTAAGTTAAACAATGTGGTAGAATCTACACGAATATAGATCTATTGCATAAATTATTAATATCTTCTGATCCTTATATATCTAGTTTAAGGCACAAGGCAAAAAATATAAAGATTGATGTTGATGATGCTGTTAAGAACTTATTAATTTTAACTTGAAATGAAGTGATACAATTTTAAAATTGCTCAGCTTAAGGTATTTGGGTTTGAGGTTAAAGGTTTACGGTTAACACTTTTTTTTAATTTTCTATAATTGCAAATTGCCCGCCTTGGAGTAGTGAATTTCCAAAAAAAATTGTTTATGCTTTGAACATGATTTGTTATAGTAATTATGCCCGTAAAATTCAAAACTAAAGTCGTTTTGAATAAAAAGATATTTTTGCAATAAATTGTTTAAACAAATTGTTTAAACCAATTAATTTTGCAAAACTAATGCCAGATTCATACTCAGGGACCCCAAGAACCACTTACAAATATATATAGCTTCCTTCAGTAGTCGCCCATTTGCTTATGGCCATTAATGCCTTAAGTTTATGGGTTTATTGTTTAACTTAGATTTTTAATTAATTATTATAACATTTTTTAAAAAATCTGGCCTTATGGGTCTTTTAGAATTTTAATAAACTTCAATTTAAAAAAAAATTATTGTGATTGGACGAAAACCATGGTCTGTAGAGAATTTTGAAACAACAAATGTCTATAGGGCCCAGTGTGCGGCGGTGCGGCTATACTGCTGCGGTGAGGGACTGGCTGTTGCGCGGCTCGGCGGCGCTTTAGGTCATTCGATGATATGCTGCTGCGGAGAGGGGCAGGTAGCTACGTGGTTCGGCTGCGCTGTAGGTCCATCACACCATCACATCAAAAATCATGAAGAGATCATTTTTCAGTACAAAAGTAACTGCCATGGACGCAAAATGGGCAAGAGCAATTTTCATATGAAAAAAATCAAAATAATGTGAAATATTCATTAAAAAAACTATTAAAATGCATATTTTGGCAATATGGTCATATTTAGCTTTGAACATGTTTAAAGGAAGGGACCGGCTAGATTTCAACCTAGTAAAAGAAAAATCGTCCGGGGCCGAAATTTTTTTTTGTAATATAATTTTGCACACTAAATGAGATGGTGCATTCAGAATTCCGTAAAAAAATTGTTTTCAGAAGTTCTGAAATTGCTTTTCAGAAATTTTGAACAATTCTGAAAATACATGTTAGAAGTTCTTGGTAATCGCATCAAGAATACGCAAAAAAAATTAGATCTAAACATTCAGATTTACAAGACTACATACATTTTTAAGTTCGGCAGCTCTAAACGTTTACTGAAAATACCGTCAACTAAGAGTTTATTTTGTCTTTATATAACTGGAATATATATGTAATAAAAAAAATCAGAAATTATGTACCCAGAATTTTTAAAAATTCTATATACATAATTTTTGATTTATTTTATTCGGAATTCAGAATATTTAGAAGAAATATAACAATAAACTATTTATAAATATTTTTGCAGTTTTACTGTCATGCACTTACGCGCGCATCTGAGCATATGCGTATACATAAAATGGACGAAGCAACATAAAATATGTTTATACACATAAATATGTACTTTGATTATAAATTACTAATTATATTGTATGTATGTAGTCAATAAATAAGGAATTTATCAGAATACACATAAATTCTTGTTCAGAAAATTTCGGAAATTTCTTTTATAAAGTTCAATATTCTGAATTTCTGATGATTCTATTCAAGGTCGGAATTCAGAATTTCTACATTTATTAAATTCTGTATCATATATATATATATATATATATATATATATATATATACTCAAATTTATCCATATGAGATAGAGAAAAAAAATCAAAGAACAAAAGAATAACCACTTTTTGTGTATCATAACTCACTCCTTTCAGGTGTATATAAAATATGTCGTGCTTTCATATCGGTCGAAGAATGCCATGGCGTCTAACTTGTAAGCCGAGATTTTAATTAATCCCAGGTCACTCATTGTCGAATTTTTGTGTGTGTAATCAGTCAAACAAAGCTATAGTTTTTGGTCAACAGTATTACAAGAGATATTACGGTAAATATAGTTGAAAATGACTCGTACGAAAAGATCGGCGCATTGTCACGAGATCGCAGTAAAGAGATGGAAACAATCTAAGAGTGGAAAAGAGAATGATTCTAATTATGTGTACAAAGAAAGTTGTGCGAATGAACAATCGGAAATCGTCATTGAAAGAAATATGCGTATTTAAAGAAAAGTTGAGTGTAAATAACAATAACCTAACAAACTCTGATAACAGTTGAGAGTATATACTTTTAGATTTTTCTCATTTATATCCTCTCTTGAAGAAAGTTGTATGCGTTGATTGCAGAGGAAGTTCTATGATATTTCAATTATCCGCCGAGTGTTGTAGATTTTCTCGTGAAATTATTTTTAAATGTTCTGAGTGTGAGCTAAATGGTTTTGAGTCTAAAAAATGTATCATCGATAAGCTGGGTATAAGCTACGATGGTTCCTGGCCAACCCACGGTTATAAATTTAAAAGCGGTTTTGGTATTTAAAGAAAAGTTGAGTGTAAATAACAATAACCTAACAAACTCTGATAACAGTTGAGAGTATATACTTTTAGATTTTTCTCATTTATATCCTCTCTTGAAGAAAGTTGTATGCGTTGATTGCAGAGGAAGTTCTATGATATTTCAATTATCCGCCGAGTGTTGTAGATTTTCTCGTGAAATTATTTTTAAATGTTCTGAGTGTGAGCTAAATGGTTTTGAGTCTAAAAAATGTATCATCGATAAGCTGGGTATAAGCTACGATGGTTCCTGGCCAACCCACGGTTATAAATTTAAAAGCGGTTTTGGTAGCATAATTGATTTGGCAACTGGATATATGTTAGACTTCGATGTTGTATCAAAAATTTATCAGTCATGTGCTTTAGCAGCTGTAGAGTTAGGCGAAGGCTCGCCTGAATTTCGTTTTTGGTTCCAAGGACACGTTGATCAATGTACCATTGGTGATAGTGGATCTTCTGGGGCTATGGAGATCACAGTTGCTGAACAAATATGGAAACGTTCAGAAAAATATGAATTCCGATATATTACGATGCTCTCCAGACGGGGACATGAAAACATTCAATCACTTAGCAACATTGAATATTTACGAATCATAGTATAAGCTAAAACAAGAGGAATGTATGAATCACCTGTCAAAAAGGTGAAAGCATTTTTGAAATTACTATAAAATGAAATTTGCAATACTATTCACATATTATCATACATTGTTATTTTTTGTCACTTACAGGCTATATACAGTAATAATAAATATTGAGCAAGAGGAACAGAATCGCAACGTTACTTTAGATGGTTAGCGTCATGGAGCTTTAAATAAAACACGATAAAAAGCATTCAGAATATTATGAAAAAGCTATATACAGGAATAAAGATAATATTCAGTTATTTATACACTTCGAATATTCTCATCTTTCTTATAGGGAAAGTTTTGTAAGAATAAAATAAAAGGTTTGAAAAATTCTCCATAGTTATATGTAAATGAAAAAGGCAATATTGGCATCAATTTATCACGGTGCCTCTACCGACTACATATCTCAGCACGATTATTATCCAGAATGACCATCATATTGGTGCTTTTACCAAACAGCCAAAGCAAAAATAAAGGATCCAGGTCCTCATAAGGATAGTATAAATACCCCTATTAATGAATTGTGTCTAGAGAAAATCCTCCTATTGTATGAAAGGCTTCTAATGATTCATTGCTCATGCGCTGTGCTCGTTGTCACACAGCATTATTTGGAATAAGTGTCTAAAAAAGATATTCGTATCTGATTAGAGAGTTAAAACGGCAGCTTCAACAGCTATTAGCGAATATAATTTAGGATGTACGAGAACGGTATCAGAATTCATGAAACAGCTAAACCTACCGCTCGGTTACACTACACTCTCAAAGCTAAAGGAATTGGATCAGACAAGACTACAGTAATACGACGTAAAAAGGAGTGAAAAGTATAAAGAAGCTCGTCGAATTATCAGCTTGGTTGAAAAAAGTCAAGAAGAATCTGTTCTACGAAATGAAGGAGTATCATACAGTGTAGGAATGTTTTGATAACATGCATTTTAGTAGAGTATAAAACATATAATGTTTACAATATATATCATGCATACAATACTGTGACGGTTTTATTGCTCATGCAATTATTATCGCATTCACTTCTAAAACGTCACAACGCCTCTCCGGGCGAAAGCCACACATTCTTACATGTATATTTATATATTTTGTATCATAGCAAGCATTGGGGACAGAGAGCAGTCAACGCGAAGCGAACATGTTGTGCGCTGGGTAAGTAGCAGAGAGAAATTGAGAGAAAGAGAGAGAGAGAGAGGGGGGAGAGAGTTAGCCGGCCGGAAATGGCGAGTGAAATTCTCGGGGGCAAAGGGCGATTGCATAGAGGAGTTCCTCACGCGCGTAGAGGAGTGTCGTCAGCTCGCACACTTCGATGACACAGATGTGCAATTCTCTGTCGGAGCTGCTTACGGGCGTAGTCCTGCAGTGAGTCCGGCTCAACAAAGAGCACTGGTACAGCTGGGATGATTTTTGCATAGCTGTCAGACGCTGCTACAGTATCAACCAACAGCAGCATGTAAAATTACTCACCGAGGCCATAACGCGAGTACAGGGTCCCCAAGAGCCAGTAAGGAACTACGTCGTTTGTTTAATGGCAATCTTAAACAAACTACCCAAACCAATGGATCTTGAGGGGCAACACGACCTGATATACGAAAATATGGCCGAGGAATTTAAATTTCTACAATTCGCAATGGACGCAGAGCGCAGGGTTGGGCTGAAAGGATCGAGAAAGCAGCCACTGGCCGCCGATTAATCTTTGGTGCCCGAGCCGGCATTCAAGCCGCTCGCAGGGAATAAAGCCAAGGTGCCGCTGAGTGTGGCTGGCATAGTGTCACTAGACACGACTGCACTAACTGCGGCTGTAGAAAAAGCGGTAGAGAAACGGATGAAAGAGTTCTCGTCCCCTAACAATGGGGAAAAGAACTTCCAAAACCGTTACGAAAACAAGCCTACAAAAACATGTCAAAAGCCGGCCAGTCCGAACCTGGATAACAACCCGAAGTAGAGTAACGCAAGCGAACCTAGGAGCAGCACTTCGGCCGTGGAGTCAACCATGTCAACTGAGCCAAGTAGCAAACCGGGCTCGCCGAACTCGAAATACTGTTTCGACTGCAAGCTACCCGGTTACACGCGGTTCACATCCCCACAATGCGCGGGAAAAACAAACGGAACGAGTAGTAGAGGCCCCTACCAGCTCCGTAGAACCGTCCAGGGCCTCGGAAGAACTGCAGAAACCGAATGCAGCCAGGGCACCATCTCTGCTTAGACGAATCAAGAGTGCTTAGCGGCGAGCGATGTCAATTTCGACGGAGATCCCCGCTGGTGACTGCAGGTTGGAATCGGCGGGTTTCGAGTCCGAGCACTCTACGATCCAGGAGCAACACGTACGTTTATTGGAACCGTCGGTCTACAATTTGCAAGCGCATGTGGAATCCCAGTAACACTTGTTGGTGGGAAAAGCGCGCGCGTAGCCAACGGCAGCCCGTCGCCCATCACTGGAAAAATCGAGGTATCCTTCGAGGTAGTGGGAGTAAGCAAATATCTTACAGTACTGATTATGCTAGAGCTGAATGGTGACTGTTACCTGGGCCCAGATTATGTACGTGCATTCGACGCACGGTTAAACCCGCGCGAAGACACGCTAACTGTCGCTGACTCGGACGAGATAATAAAACTTGAGGTAGTCACGACCCTTGTGCTGAACGGCGCTGCCCTTGCAACGATCGGCTCGGCGGATATCGACACTGGCGAGCGGAGTATGCTCGAAGAATTACTCGATAGACTAATACCAGACAACAAAGGGCCGCTTGGGTTCACGAATCTGGTAGAGTATGACCTCCGCGTCAACACCTGTCGGACGATCAAGCAAAAATACTATCCTGTTTCCAAACGGATAGAAGAGGAAATGCACGCTCAAGTAAGCAAGATGCTTGAAGAGGGGATTATTGAGCGCTCAAACAGCGGCTGATCAAGCCCGGTCGTAATGACTAAAAAGGCTAATTGCACATACCGTTTTTGTATAGATTACCGTAAGGTAAATGTGGTGTCTAACACGAGCGCCTACCCCCTTTCATACATGGATACGATTCTGAGTAAGTTACAACGAGCAAGATACATCTGAATGATCAAACTTAGCAGTTCGTACCACCAGATCAAGGTTAAAAAGGAATGCCGATCGATCGCAGCATTTACTGTGCCGGGTTTGGACCTGTTCCACTGGAAGCGCCTCCCATATGGCCTATCGGGAGCGCCTGAATGTTTTCAGGAATTGCTAGATTTCTTAATAACCCCCTGAACTTGATTCGTATTGTTACTGTTACATAAATGATATAATCATCTGTACGGAAACTTTCGAGGAGCAGGTGCGAATGCTCGAGAGGATTAATCGAGCGGGTCTCACCATCAATCGGGAGAAAAGTGTGTTCTGCTGAGAGGAGGTGGAGTACCTCGGGGTGCTCGTAAATCGCGACTGTTTTCGCCCAGACCCGGACAAAATCAAGTTGATTATGGAGTTCCCGGCGCCAAAAACGCTCAAACAACTGCGCAGATTTTTGGGCATGGCGTCGTGGTACCGTAAATTCCTCGCAGACTTTGCTACCTTAGCCGAACCCTTGAATCAGCTGATGAGGAAAGGGAGGAAATACGAATGGGGCGAAGAGCAGCAAAGCTCGTTTGAGCAGATAAAAACGCTCCTCGCCTCGACCCACATTTTACACCGGCCGTGCTTCGATCAACAATACTGCATCCAAACCGATGCCTCAAATACAGGCCTCGGGACCGTGCTTATATATATATTGCATAAGCAGGTGATCGAGGGTGACGAAAGAGTTCTCTCCTTTGCAAGTAGAACTTTGACCTCGGTCGAGCGTAATTACTCAGCGACGGAGCGTGAATGCCTAGCCGTCATCTGGGCCATCAGGAAATTCCGTCCGTACGTGGAGGGGTGCCACTTTAAGGGGGCAAAATTGAGGGGGCAAACCACCTTTAACCCTTTCGTGCACATAAGAGTTACAGCTATGGTGCGGGGAAACTGTTTACATTTCATAGGGTCCCGAGCCACGCTGAATCCGAATCCGAGGTCAGATTTTGAAAATTCAAGATGGCGGATCCAATATGGCGGACGGGAAAGTAAAATAATCGAGATTTTGAAAAACAACAATTTTTTTCGTATTCTACGTGAAAACACAAATAGATACTGTTTTTAGTGTTTTTTCGATATCTCTCTTAGTTTTTGGGTAAAAAATTCATAAACTTCGAGCCGCGCTGAACACGAATCCGAAGTCAGATTTTGAAAATGAATTTTTTACCCAAAAACTAAGAGAGATATCGAAAAAACACCAAAAACAGTATCTATTTGTGTTTTCACGTAGAATACGAAAAAAATTGTTGTTTTTCAAAATCTCGATTTTTTGACTTTCCCGTCCGCCATATTGGATCCGCCATCTTGAATTTTCAAAATCTGACCTCGGATTCGGATTCAGCGCGGCTCGGGACCCTATGAAATGTAAACAGTTTCCCCGCACCATAGCTGTAACTCTTATGTGCACGAAAGGGTTAAATTGTCCAAAAATCGTTCTTTTTTATTTACCTTTTTTATAGGAAATTTCCCGTAGAATAAGCTCCCGAAAACCGTTTTAAGATATCATAATTCCTTTTAAAGTTACAATATAAATACTGAGACAGCTTTTTTGGCGATTTTGAGTAAATTCGGTATTTTATCAATTACACAGCCCCACAAAAAAAATTGTAAGTCCCAAAAACTTGACCACGGTACTTATATGTTTTTGGGATCGCCGAATCCGAATCCAGGGTTAGTTTAACCCCATCAGATCTTTCTCAAGGTCAGTTGAAGGTCAAATTATCGAAATACATGAAAAATACACTAAAACCATGGTATCTTGGGGTTTTTGGGGTCGCTGAATCCGAATCCGGGGTCAGTTTAACCCCATCAGAACTTTCTCAAGGTCAGTTGAAGGTCAAATTATCGAAATACATGAAAAATACACTAAAACCATGGTATCTTGGAGTTTTTGGGGTCGCTGAATCCAAATCCGGGGTCAGATTAAACAATCAGATCTTTCTCAAGGTCAGTTGAAGGTCAAATTATCGAAATACATGAAAAATACACTAAAAGCATGGTATCTTGGGTTTTTTTGGGGCGCTGCATCTGAATCCGGGCTTATTACAACCCTATCAGGTCATGGTCAAGGTCAGTTGAAGGTCAAATCATAAAGATTCATAAAAAGTAGAGTCAAACCATGACATTTAGGGGTTTTTGGGGTCGCTGAATCCGAATCCAGGGTCAGTATAGTCCCATAAGGTTATATTTATGGTCAGTTCAAGGTTAGTTCAAGGTCATGGACGTAAAGAGAGTGAAAAAATTAGTTATAAACTGAAACAATGCAAAAGGTAATGTAAACCATAAAGCAAAGAACAATGTATATGCAAGTACAATCGTATCCTTTAAAACTATATCATAGTTTGCTGCTCCTTCATTTACTTTAAATTTGTTAGAAGTATATGCAATTCAATAAAATACCCGTAAAAATATTAAGCCCATTACTCATTTTTATGGTAACGAACTATTTTATTGTCAAATGATCTATGAAGTGGATTACGCTTCCGCTTCTCCGATGTTGATGGTAGATCTCTTTTTAACGACCAACAGTAATCTGCTAACATATTTACGTCCCATCTTCCTTGGTACCTGCGCTCCATTTCCTTGATATCTTGGTGAAATCTCTCTCCCTGCTCTTCGCTGTAATCACCTAGGTTTTCTGGAAATTCATCAACATGCGAATATAAAAAGTGTAATTTTAGATTCATTAGGCAGCCTTGATTTTTGTAACTATTTACTAAATTTAAAACTATTAGTGGTAATTTGGGCTCTTATGATTTCCAAGAAAGTTTTTAATTACGTCCTTGAAACATAACCATGCTTCTCTCTCTGTATGATTCATTTTCGTAACAAAAATTTCATCATTTATCATCTTACGAATCTGAGGGCCATCGAAAATTCCTTTATTTACTTTAGCATCACTTAATTTGAGAAACTGATTTCGCAGATACTTAAAGCAGCTACCATCTTTCTCTAAAGATTTTACCCATTGTTTCATAAGTCCCAATTTAATGTGCAGAGGTGGTATAAGAATTTTTGATGGATCAACAAGTGGCTTATCTTTTATATTCTTAGAACCCGGTTCGAACTTTTGTCTAAGGGGCCAGACACTCTTTATGTAATGATTCTTTCTATCCCTACTATCCCATTCACATAAATAGCAAGGATATTTTGTGAATCCCGATTGTTGCCCGTGACGTATTGTTATGATTTTAAGATCCCCACATATTTGCCATTTATGATCATTGTATTTTATTCGGTCTAATATTACTTTCATGTTACAGTACTCTTCATTCAGTATTACCGAATATCCTATGGGAATGGCTGCATAAACATTTGTATTGTGTAACAGAACGGCTTTTAAACTTCTCGTTGACGAATCGATGAACAATCTCCACTCGTTAGGGTTGTAACATCCATGTTTAAAGCAATTCATCAACCCAACTATATCTTTGCAGTAAACTAAGGAAAATTCTTCATCTTTAGCGAAATAATCACGATATTTCTTATCTCTGTCTCGGTAGTAAGAAACTTTAATTTTTCCAGCTTCATTAGTATTTTCTTTTAGCCATGAAGCCAAGTACTCCGCCCCATCCTTTGGTAGGCCCAAATCGCGTATGAGATCATTCACTTTTTTCTGTGTAAGTGGACCTTTCTCCTTCTTAGTATTGTAGGGGATGTATTCTTCGTCACTTGTATCACTTGTACTAACAACGTCATTGTCTTCATCATGCGCTATTTCTTCTTCCGTAATAATATCTCCTTCCTCCATTTCATCTTCTAAGATTTCATCTTCATCATGTCTTTCTAAATTTTCCTCAAGATCCATACTTCCACTTGCGTACATACCCAGTGGATCTTCTCTTTTATCAATTGACGATTCATATATAGGTTTCGTGACACTTTCAACGTTAGCGTAATTAATTTGCGACTTGTTTTTACTATTAACTCCATGCAAATTCGTATTACAAAAATAACAGTCTTCTTTTCTTAAAGGTTCCTTCCATATCGTAGGCACTTTCATTTTTACTTCAGTTTTACCATTTTTGTCTTTCTGTAGCATTTTCCTACATATTGCGCATATGATTTTAAGAACCCAATCAAATTCATCAATTTTCATGTCTAAATCAAACATGTTCTTGTACTGCTCTTTAATATTTTGATTCGGATTCAGCGACCCCAAAAACCCCAAGATACCATGGTTTTAGTGTATTTTTCATGTATTTCGATAATTTGACCTTCAACTGACCTTGAGAAAGATCTGATGGTTAAACTAACCCTGGATTCGGATTCAGTGATCCCAAAAACATATAAGTACCGTGGTCAAGTTTTTGGGACTTACAATTTTTTTTTGTGGGGCTGTGTTATTATTTATTTTATTATTATTTATAACTAAATGTTTGATTGGTTATTTTATTTAGTTATAAAGCAATAAAATATAATATAATTGGAACCAATTTGAAGGCTAGAATCCTTCAGCGCCACTACAGGTGAATAGTTGAACTTACATACGTTTGCGATAAAGGTCGATAAATCAGATCGAATTTTTTACTAACCTTACACGTACATTTTTGCTACTTCTGACAGTTGGCTTTTATGTTTACAAACCACCTGTTAGTAAAGACAGCTAATATTTTTATTGTACTGAACTTATACAGTATTTTAATTGCATTTGACAATTTGTGAATGTGTGTAAGTCAGTGTAGTGAAAATGCCTTCTAAAAGAGATAAAAAAGAAAGCCAAAACTATCCACCAGCTCAGCGAGGAAACTCCAAAACACAGCTATTGCTAGAGACACCAGTGATACAACAAACAGAATCATTGACACTTCAATTTTATTTTCTAAACTTACAAGTGTTCTGTGTTATAATCGGTGCCATGGCAGTGTTCAATTAAGTGAATCTGGTGTGCAGGGTCTTGGTTTCAACATAGATATTGTGTGCTCAAAGTGTGGTGAAATAGCAGCGATCAACTCGAGCAACAAAGTAGGAGCCAAAGGAAATGCATATGAAGTGAACAGAAGATCTGTGCTGTCTGCTCGTGCACTTGGACATGGACACGCTGGCCTTTCAACTTTTTGTGGGATTATGGACCTATGCAAGCCAGTTGCCCAATCGGCTTTGGTGAAATAAACAAGCAGTTGAGTGAAGTGTGTGAAAGTGTCGCTCAAGAGTCAATGACCGAAGCCGTTCTTGAAGAGACTGAATCCACACCACCAAACAACGCTGGACTTGACGTTTCCGGTGATGGACTCGCCAGTGTGATAGGAAACAGGACAGGAAAGGTTTAAGATGTAGCTATAAAAAATAGCTTCTGTAAACCTTGTTCAAAATGGGAAGGCAAGCAAGACAGTGTTGAATACCAAGAATGGCTCGTCGACCATGAAGCCAATTGCTCTGCCAATCACCAAGGTAGTGCTGGAAAAATGGAAGTGGATGGGATTGTTGAAATATTTCAACGTTCTGAAGAAAAGTATCATGTGAAATATCATCGGTACATTGGTGATGGTGACTCAAAAGTTTTTAAGGGCATTAGTGAAATTAAGCCTTATGGTGATGCATTTGTGTCGAGAAGAGAGAGTGTATTTCCCATGTCCAGAAGAGGATAGGAACACGTCTCAGAAATTTGAAGAAAACTTTTGCTGGAAAAAAATTGGACGATGGAAAGACAATTGGAGGCAGAGGAAGATTGACAGGACAACTTATAGACAGATTGTCCTCGTACTATGGCAAAGCCATTAGAAAGTACCCAGATTCTGTTGAAAAAATACATCAAGAAATCTGGGCAACTTTCTATCACATGTAATCAACAGACGAGAAACCTCAACATCACTTGTGCCCAACAGGATCCCAGAGTTGGTGCCACTGGCAAAAATCAAGAGCCGCAGGAACAAGTTTTACCCATAAGACCAGCATTCCGTCTGCTGTGATGAAAGAAGTGAAACCAATTTATGAAGACTTATCAAAACCAGAGTTGCTGGAAAAGTGTCTTGGAGGTTATACTCAAAACTCCAATGAAAGTTTTAATAATTCTGTGTGGAAGTTAGTGCCAAAAACATCTTTTAGTGGCTTGACGGTTCTCAAGATTGGTGTTTTTATTGCTGTGACCAGCTTCAATGAGGGACGCAACAGTTTCCTCAAGATCATGAAGAAACTTAACGTCAATCCAGGAGATGCATCTGTGACTAGGACCATCAGGAGAAGAGCACGAGAAGGGATCCCAGAGGAATCTTATGCAGCAGGAGCGTACTGAGGTATTTCCAAAGACTAATGCTTTCGGATGAAGATGAGAAAAAGATAAGCATGATTGACTGAGTTAAGTATGATAAGTACAGTTTACTCAATTTATTCATTTTTGTGTTTTTTTTTTCATTTCAGCTTATTCAAGGAGGAGGAAGACTTATGGGACTCCACGCACCAGAAAATATTGATGTACACTGCTGGAGATGTTTGTCTGCTACGTTGAAAAGAAGAAAAAAGTAGTTGCAATTGATAAGATGAGTATAAATTATATCTATTAGAACTTGTAACTTAATTGTTAAATAACTCTAAATGTTGTTTTTATCAATTTCAGCTTACTGTCCGTAAGATTTCAAGTGAACACATGGACAGATTGGGCTCAAAATTTATGGAGATACTCATTATAGTAGTACTTTTAATATGAGCGTAGGGATTTTGATTTGAACGAGTAGAAAATTTTTTACATCTATAAAAGTGATAAAATTATTAAAAAATAAGTGTTATATTGACAATGTTCATATAAAAAAATAATTCTACTCGTTCAAATCAAAATCCCTACGCTCATATTAAAAGTACTACTATGATGAGTATCTCCATAAATTTTTAGCCCAATCCATCCATGCGTAGACTTGGAATCTTACGGACAGTGCTTAAAGTCTTCGAAAACAGTCTGGTTTGCCATGGAGTCATAGAAGGTCCAACGAAGGTAAAAAATATACAAATTCGTAGGTTTTTATGTATACTTTAAGGAAAAAAAACCCTAATTAAAATAAATATCAAAATAAAAATTCTTAATTAATTTTTTTGTTTCACATTTTAAAGGTGGTGTGCCCCCTTAAGGTGATCATGAATCACAGCAGCTTACAGTGGCTGTGCAATTTATTTATTACTCCGTAGAGCACCGCAGAGGCAAATTGAATGACGTGCCTGATGCGCTCTTGCGCATGCACGAAGACGAGGATGCGAGATGATTCATCTCGAGGAGCCGACGAGTGACGCTTGGTATACTCAGAAGAAAAACCAAGTAAGAGAAAAGCCCCTTGATTTCCCTGGGTGGAAAGTGGTAGGCTGCCGTCTCTATTCTTATCGACCAGACCACTCCCTCGAGGACCTTTTAAAGGACGAGGATGCGTGGAAGTTAGTGATCCCGCAAGAGCAGAGGCAGCAAGCGCTTTATGAGTGCTACGACGAGCCGACAGCGGGCCATCTCAACCATCACAAAACGTACCAACTTCTCAAGCTCATGTACTATTGGTCGTCGATGTACAAGGACGCAGAGAAGTAACGTAAGACATTGTACGATATGCCAACAGTGCAAACCTTTGCAGCTCCTGCCTGCTGGCTTCGTGGGAGCTCGCAATTTTTCACGCCCGTGGGAGGTGGTAGCCGGTGACGTGATGGACCGACTGCCGAGAACTCCGCGTGGACATGAGTACCTGATAATATTCCAAGGCACGTTCACCTGCTGGATAGAATGCATTCTAATAAGAAAAACGAATGCACAAACTATCATAAAGTATCTGAACGAGCGAGTATTTTTAAGGTTTGGTATCCCAAAGGTATATCTATCCGACAACGGTACCGAGTTTAAAAAACATGCGATGGAGAAATTTCTGGGCGACAGGAATGTGCACCACACGACACTGCCGCCCTATCACCCTCAGCCAAATACGGTTGAACGTATCAACCGAACAATGAAAACGATGATAACTCAGTTCATCGAGGAAAAACACAACATGTGGGACACATATATCGCAGAATTGGCGTATGCCATCAACACGTCCAAGCAAGAATCTCTGCAAGCCACCCCGGCTATGCTAAATTACGGCCGACAGCCGAAGGATCCTAAGTCGCTACGCCGCAGAGAGGACGAGAAAGCGGCTGAAAACGTCGAGAACGAGTCTATCTCGGACTGGCAAAAGCGAATGTAACAGCTGGGCGAGGTAAACAAAAAGGCCGCCGAAAACGCAAAAGTAGCCACGGCCCGCCAAGCCAAGTACTACAACGCTAAGCACCGAGACGTGCAATATACCATCGGCCAAAAGGTATGGAAGAAAAATAAAATACTATTATCAGCAGCCGAAGGTATCACGAAAAAGTTCGCGCCGAAATACTCTGGACCGTTTACCGCCACTGGCAAGACAAGCCCAAATATCTACGTATTATCGGACGAAAGCGGACAGTGTATCGGAGAATACTGTGTGGAGGATCTCGTACCACACTTCGCGGATAATGATGAGTCGTTGCAAGAAACCAAAGGAGAAGGGCTTCAGACATTACTGCCCGAAGAACAGATGCAAGAAAGAACCAGCGAAAAGGAAGAGCGCTCGAGCCCAGCGCTTGCGATACCGCCAATGGAGACGAAGAAACTGGGTAGGCCAAGAAAAACGCGCGTTATTGTAAGTAAACGCGTAAAAATAATACGCGCGCGAAGCGACAATGGCACGACGACTGGCAACACTCGAGCGCAGTATGTACCATGGCCAGCGAGCGAGAGCAGCCAGAAGTGCACGCGCGGGCGGCCGAAAGGCTCGAAAAACAAAGCTATAAGCAAGCCAGGTAGTTTACCGCGCAGCGTGCGACCATTTAGCTGAACACAAGTGCCGTGTAACATGCCTAAGCAATTCACTCTTCCCGCATTCTCCTTTATATAACTTGCATTAGATCCCTTCTCCCCCATATTCATTGATTATCCCACTTCATATACAAATCATCCTATCATTCATAATCATTGAACAGATACCATCACCGAGCCGCCAGCCCAGAATGAGCGACGGAAAGCCAGCCGACTACAGCTGGCCTCCATGACGCAGATGGAAGAGACCGACCATCAGACCAGCGACAACAGGCCACCGGCCGCAGGGATACACAGATGGAGAGGGGCTTTTCGACAATAACGACGAAACCCTGAAACCCTCGTCGGACAACGAACCCGAAGAGAAAACCCGGCGGATCGCATAGTTGGAGGTCCAAATACGCGACCTCAAACGGTCCAAATGCACCAAAACCTTCACCAGGGTATGTATATAGGGCCCAAGCACAGGCGAACGAGCTACGGCAGGCGTACGTGGACAGCTTACGACACGCGATCCAAGTTTCGGATGGCTTCGCCCGGAACTTCGCCGAATACCCAGGCATCACGGTTCGTCTAGAACAACGGGAGACCGTGGTGTACCTCATGGGCCTACTATCCTGGGACACAGACCAGTCGACCCAGTCGTCGTCGAGCGAGAGTTCAGCGCCCCCCCGCCACGTCACCAAAAGAGACTTTGAGTCCCACAGGCAAGGTGTCAAAACGGTCACTCCAGCGACGACCGAAGCCGTACCCGCTCCCAGCAGTAAGGCGGAACAAAAGAGACGAGCCTGGGAGGAGCGCCGACAAGAGCGAGAGGAAGCGGCCGATAGGGAGGCCGAGCAACGTCGAAAGCGCGAGGAAGCGGCCGCGAAGGCAGCAGCGCGCCGCAAAGCAGCGCTCAAATAACAGGCCAGCAGGAAAAAAGAGGCGGCCGAAGCCGCCGAGAGCAAAGCCAGAAAGCTCCGCAAGCGCGCAGCCGAGGCCAAGCGATTAGCGGCCGAAGCAGCAAGGACTGCCCGAGAGTCCCGTCGAGCAGACGACAAAATGCCCAACATGCGCAGAACCGGGCGTATGAAACCTGGAAGACTACTAAAATTTCGACGTTCACGGAACAACTACGGCTGCAGAAGATAAGTTGCCTCTAGAAACCTCCCGATCGAGTGACCTTACTACAGTTTCATGCTCATTCAAATTTTTTTTCCTCTTTTCTTTCCTTCCTGCATACACATTACATTCTTTTTTAAATTTTTTTCTAGCGACTCACTGAGCGCAACAATCATGTTTTTTTCTTTTTCCCCTACCTTCTACGCTGTACAAAATTCACATTTGTATAAAATGTACAAAAAGAGAGTAGGAGGTACTTATACAATACATAAATATATAAATATATATATATATATATATATATATATATATATATATATATATATATATATATATATATATATATATATATATATATATATATATATATATATATATATATATATATATATATATATATATATATATATATATATTCAATTATTTGTTTGAAACAATCTTTTTTTTTTCTATATATACAAATTATATTTTAATATTTGCAAAATAATTTTGACTTTTTTTTGCCTCATAACTCTCCCGTATAGCCGGAGATTATGGAGAGCTGGACCACCTGGTCGGCTACCCAGCGTCTGGGGAGGGGAGTTGTGACGGTCAGCCCTCTCGGCCAGCCCTTGCTGCTTCGGCCGCTAGTCGCTTGGCCTCGGATGCGCGCTCGCGGAGCTTTCTGGCTTTGCTTTCGGCGGCTTCGGCCGCCCGCTCGGCCGCCTCTTTTTTCTGCTGGCCTGTGTCTCGAGCGCTGCTTTGCGGCGCCCTACTTCCTTCGCGGCCGCTTCCTCGCAATTTCGACGTTGCTCGGTGTGACGGATGGTTGGAGGGGTCCTCATGTGCCGCCAGAGAAAGGCGCGCAGGAATTGAGGAGACAGGGCTTTTGGGTAATCGTGGCTTTATTAGGTCCGAGCACCTCTCGTCGTGAGTACCGCCGGCTATCTGCTGCCCGCTCGCGGTCGCATCGCGACTCGCCAACGGTCCCGCGCGCAAAAGGTGCAAGTACTGCACTTTTGCGCGTAGGAACACTGGAGCAGCGTCGGGCAGAGCTGACTGCGTGTCTTGCGCGCATCCGATCTGCGGTAAGGAAATGCCACGGAAAGCCAGAAGCTCATCTGTGACACGTGCGGGGCCGCGTTGGGCGACGTCCGCGTTGCTCGAAAAAAAACAATGAAAACGTACGACCGACGTACTGCTCTAGCGTGCATGATTCTGAATAGCCAAGTTTGTGTGTGTAAGTGAGAGCGCGCAAAAGCGCGCTAGCACTTGTACATGTAAAATTTATTTTAAATGATATTAATTAACTTATGTCCCTTCGGCTTTTTATAGCGTCCACTTTCTAAAATGTATTACAGATAAGCAGCCGCTGCTGCTTTACAAGATATCATTTGAGAGGTGCTCTACATTATATACTTATTTCTATATCTTATTATCTACTTCGTTTTACAAATTTCTTAAACCTTGCTTATATTTAAATTTTTCCCTTTTTATTTATCAACTTTAAAATTCTCTACTCTTTAAAATTCTTCAAATTTTTCAAATTTTCAAATTTCCAAATTTTCAAATTTTCAAATTTTCCAAATTTTCCAAATTTTCAAATTTTTCAAATTTCCAAATTTTCAAATTTTCAAATTTTTTAAATTTTTCAAATTTTCAAATTCTTAAATTTGTATATCTTAGCATTTATTTGAGCTCTTATGTACCTTAAAATATAAAATATGTAATTGGACATTTGCGCTTAGGGTCGCTTTTCGTCCTATAAGCGCGCAGCTTTATTTTCTCGTTTACTTCAATTGGAACACGCTCGCGTTTGACCCTGATTTTTATTGCCTTTTTATTCAACCTTAATATTTTTATTCGATTCGCGTCGTCGCGTGCCCTAAAAAAAACAGAAGTTTCTGTTAGCTGCCGAACATGGAACTTTAACTATCGCGCGCAGCTTGGCTAGTTCTCCTACAATTCTGTACGATTAATCGCTTCATCTGGTTTTTCTTCCGGGGCGTGGCTCGTCCGGGGCCGCGTAAAAAAAACAATAAAAAAACGACTGTTCTACGCTAGTTTATCAGACTGTCTAGCTAACTCGCCGGGCCTTTCGAGTTTGTTAACGTGGACGGTTTTAGACACGTCAGCGTTTTGTACCGTGACGTTGTTCGTCTTGCGGTTTATTTTTATTATTTCGAAAGGGCCCGTATACTCCTTTGCGAATTTTCCTTTCTTTGGTTCTTTCAGGACGTAGACTTGTTCTCCTTCTCGGAAGTGTTTAATGTTTAAATTCCTGTCGTAATAATACTTCGTGCGATATTTCGCTTGCACTAAGTTCATGGCTGCTGTCGTCTGTAGGACTGTAAGATGGGATAGCATACCCACTATATAACTGTTATAGGACAGCGCTAACTCTTTCGTTGTGAAGCTTGATGGTGTTCTCGGTTTAAAACCGAACACAAGCTCATGCGGTGTATAGCCCGTGCTTTCGTGTTCTGTGCAGTTGTAAGCGTGCTGGCATATTGCTGTCCAATTATCCCAGTCAGTTACGTCTCTTATATATTTTCGGAGATATTCCGTCAGTGTATGATGCATCCTTTCTATTGAGCCGTTCGATTGGGGGTGGTAGGCTGTAGTGCAAAATTTTTCGATTCCGAATATCTTAGCAAATTCTTCCAATAAACGGTTTTGAAAATGGATCCCCTGGTCCGTAAGGATCGCTGCTGGTGGTCCAAATATGCAGATTATTTTTTCTGTCAAAGCTCTTGCTACCTCCTTTGCTGTTGCGTATTTTGTTGGTGTTAAAATTGTATATTTTGTGAGTGCGCCTTGCGCTGACAAAATATACTTGTAACCCTTCTTGGTTTTTTCCAGCGGGCCGTAGAAGTCAAGGGCGAGCTGCTCGAAAGGGGCTGCCGGCGTATTACTAATTAACATCGGCAGACGGGTTTTTACTCGAACTAGTTTATTGCTCTGGCAAACAGTGCATCTCGCGACAAATTGGCGCACATCTGGGCGCATATTTCGCCAGTAAAAGTCGCCAGCTATTTTGCTGTACGTCTTATTCATACCTCTATGGCCGCCTATGGCTGCCTCGTGGTACTCTTTAATTAGCTTGTACCTTTCCATGACATTAGGTACGGGCAGGTTATTTTTTAATAGGACTGCGCTTATCTTGGCGTTTGTAAAAATTCTATCGAATTGATCGATGAAGTTTGTCCATTCTGCTAGGGACAAAATTGCTAAGTCGCGGGTAATAGCCAAGCTCGTTATTTCTTTGGCTATTACTACGTTTTTCAAAGTCCGTAGGCATTTTCCAATATCAGCACGCATCGGTCGGTCGTCTATATACTTCTTTACATAAACACCTATGAGTTTGATGCCTTGAAACTCGGAGATATTTATCTCGCTGACCTTGAACTCTCTGCTTGTCAGTTCGTCCGGATTTAGGTATCCTCTTTCTATTAAGGCTTCTTGTATCTCTGTTGTTATGAAGTTGTCCGCTGATATTAAATATACTAAGTTTTCACGAAAACGGAATGGATGTTCGTTCAGAGATTGTAAGTGAACGAACGGAGGTGGCAACTGGCCGTCCGGAGCTGCCCATGGTGGCTTTTCGCGAGGTGGCCGTGCGTTGGAAACGACGTAACGCTTCAGGTTACCGTCGCTTGCTGCAGCCGTTACGCGGCTAACGACGCCGTCGGGCCTATCGCTGTCGCTGGCAGGACCGTTCGCTTGCGGGGCTCCTGCAAGATTTTCAGCGGGAGGGTCGCCCTGTCCCGCCGCAGAATCCTTGCTGTCGGAGCTGCTTTCTGGAGGCGAGCCTGGCGGTGCTTCACCCATGGGCCAATCGTCGGCCCCTGCGCTTGCAGGCCCCGGGTCGCTTCTTTCGGGTTCGGCCAGTATCGGCTGTTGCTCCCATTCGTCGTTGCATGGACTATCTCTGAGCGTGTCGTCGGGGTTGACGTCTCTTTGATCAGCTGGCGCTGAGGGAGCCGCCATTTTGCGCTTCCTGCGTGTTTTCCTGCCCAATTCCGGTGACTTTGGCTGACTTTGCTCGTCGTCATCCGATGGGCTAACCCCGGATGCCTTATAAGAGGTTGCGATGCGCAGATATGGCGTAAAATGGTGGCCGATTAGATTCAGATGCATATATACCTCAGCCGTGTTGGCTATTAAATGGCAATATATGCGCTTGTCGCTGCTTATGTCATAATGGATACAGATATTTCTTTTGTATTCCTGGGCGAACAGGTAGGCGCAATCTACTGTGCCGTACTCTGTGTCAGACTCTAGTATCCTCAGCGTCTCTGTTGGCTCGCCGCAGTGCGTCAGCTGGGGAGACGCGCGAAGTCGGCTTCTGAGCTCGAGGGCTGTGATATCTAGATTTGCCAACTTAATTAACGAATCAAATAAGCAGTTACCTGGAGGCGACTGAGGAATATCGTCTGAGCGGATCAGGTTGACTAACGGCTCTGCGCATCGCTTTTTGCGAATGTAGGCATGTGTCAGAATATTGCCTGAGCTGACTGACGAATTCTCATCCGAGGAATCGACTCTGCGGTCGTACTTCCGCGGGATATCGGCGAAGTCCTCGAACGGGCCATCGCCACTCGTGACTGACCATCCTGATGGAGAAATAGGACGAAGGGGAGCCTCGGATAAAGGCTTGTCCGCAGGTTTACCGGGACTAGCCGGAGCTGGGTTTTCGTTGATTTGCGGCGACCTGTTTAGGTCGGCGCCCGAATCGGCGACCGGATTTTTACTATTCGCCTTGCCTGTACTCGGTTTCGCGGTCTGTCCGCCTGCGAGGCCAGTGAGACTGTTTTCCGGGGAACCTACCGACGATTTTGCTTCCCAGATGTTTATCTGAAAGCCGTCTCTTCCTTCTATTTCTTTTTCCTGTATATCTACTGTCAGTTTAGTGTTGAGCCTGGTGCCTATTCGAGGCAATACTGCATTTAGTGGCGATTTAATAATATTGGTCGAAGTGTTCGGATCGACGTGACGCAGCTGCTCCTCAGTGGAAGGCGAGCTACCTGACTGATCGGCGATCGGGTATGCTGCGGATACCTGAGCTCTGTGACCGACTGGACTATCGTTTCTTCCCGACTTTGGTTTACTGGGAATTACGATAGTTTCCAGCGGCTCGATGCTCGTCAGCGTTTGCGTTTTGAGCCGTGGCTGGGAAGTAATGGAGTCGCTACTCGAGTCGCTGGGCTCGAATAGATTGGGTTCCGTGCGACTCTTACTTTTTTGACTCGATCTTGTGGCGTAGCCGTGTGTTGTTCTCGATGCAGAAATAGACTTATGAGAAGGCTCTGACATGTCAGTTTCTGTCTCGGAAGAGCTCGATGAGCTTGAAGCTGTATTGGCTGCCATTGGCTCGTCCAGGCCAGTCGCTACTGCTGGCGGCGCCTTCTGCTCTTGGCTGGCGCTGAACTCGATCGATGCTCGTAAGATTTCTATGATTCGTTCGCGCTCTTTCTTACTGAGTATGTATTTCTTTTTCTCCGTCCTTTTTAACTCAGTTGTAGTCATAATACATGCTAATTTTATTGTACTGTGATAATCTAAGGAGAATGTGTTTTTGCGGTTGCTCTCTTGCGTGAACCACTGTATATGGGCGTCCTCGTCTTCCCAATATATGTCTTTCCTTGCGCGACATAAATAAAAATCGTCGTGATCATTTCTTACGGCCAGTATTTCGCCTTTTTTATATAAGATGTCTTTTTCCTTACGGTTTCTTTTTGGGGCTTCTTGCCCTTCGGAATCTTCCGAGCTAGTCTTGTAGTTCTTAGTCTTTTTGTCGCGGTCGATTCCTTTTTTCTTGATTGCTCGCGTTCTAAAAATTCTTCCAGGTGATGCATCTGCTTCCTCATCGGGCTCGGCTGCATTCTGCTCGTTTGCGAGCTTGTAGAGTTCTACGCGCGGAAGTTCTGGATTCACTTCCCCTTCTTTGATGACTGGGTTCCGCGAAAGGGCATCAGCGTTGGCGTTTTTCTCGCCTGGCCGATAAACTATTACGAAGTCGTAGCCAATGAGAGCCGCCTTGAGTCTGTTAAAACGCAAGTCGGGCTTCTTGGTTGTGTGGAAGTGTTTTAACGGTTCGTGGTCTGTTACGATCGTGAATTTTCGACCAAACAGATAATAGCGAAACTGTTCTTTGGCAAAAACTATTGCCAGTAATTCTTTATCGTAAGTGGGATAGCGGAGCTCGCTGCCTTTAAGGCAGCGCGACGCGTAGGCGCAAACCTGGTCCTTGCCCAACTCGCCCTGCGAGAGTATCGCTCCAAGGGCCCAATCGCTACTATCGGTCGTTACTATGAATGGTTTCGTTAAATCCGGTGTTCTCAGCACTGGCTCGCTGCACATCGTGGCCCTAAGTGTATCGAACGCCTTTTGCTGTTCTGGTCCCCACTCAAACTCCACTCCTTTCTGTAGCAGTTTAAACATAGGTCGGGCTATTTTCGAAAAATTTTTAATAAAGCGCCTATAGTAGCTGAAGAGACCAAGCGCTTGCTTTACTTTCTTCGCGTCAGTTGGTACCGGGTATTGGTCCATAGCGGCTATTTTATTGGGATCTGTTTTTATCAGCCCGCCGCCTACTATATGACCCAGTACGAGTGCTTCTTTCTTTAAAAACTGGCACTTTCTCGGCTCAACTGTCAAATTGGCCTCCAGTAATCTTTTCAGCACACGGCGCAATCTTGTGTTATGCTGTTCTAGCGTCTCGCCAAAAATCATTAAATCGTCGAGGTATATCTCGACCTCATCTCCTTGCAGGCCTGCCATGGCTAACGACATGGCCTTGACAAAGGTCAAGGTGGCCTCCTTGAGTCCCATCGCCATCCTTCTGTACTCGAGCATCTGTTGACCGTGCTCGCCGTCAGGGGCGTGGAAAGCCGTAAGATGAGCTGAATCGGGATGCATCTCGATCTGGTGATAGCCCTGTTTCAGGTCCATTACTGTAATATAATTGGCTGAGGCTAAGTGTTCTAATATGTCGCTTGTGAATGGTAAAGGGTGGCAGCTGCCCTCTGTTTCTTCGTTCAGGGCTCTGAAATCCGTGACCAGTCTATACTTCTTATTGCCTTGCGTATCTGGCTTTTTTGGCACGATCCAGAGCGCTGAAGAATAGTTTGACCTTGATGGTACAACTATATTTTGCTCCCGCAATTTGTTTAACTCCCTAGTCATATTTTCCCTTAGGGCTGGTGGAAACCGGAACCTGTTTGATCGAATTACCTTGTTCGATTTAAGTTCGATTTTATGTTGTATCAAGTGTGTCGCAGGAAGGGGCTCTCCCTCGAGGCCAAACACTCCTGCGTACTCGTCAATGATTTCCGTGATGTAATTTACCTCTTCTTCATTACATCCTTCTAAATCTGCCAGCTCTAGGATTTTCTGCACCCTCTCTTTGCGTAAATCAGTGTTGTGCATCAGTTTTGCGTTTAGGTCCCTTATTTCTTTGTATTTTTCTCTCTGTTTATCCGCCTCGTACATGCGCCTCAAGCATGCTGAAAAATCAACTGCCTTATCAGCTGAGCCGTCCCCGTCGGCTTGATAGAGCGGGTTTGGGATATCCACCTCGTACATGCGCCTCAAGCATGCTGAAAAATCAACTGCCTTATCAGCTGAGCCGTTCCCGTCGGCTTGGTAGAGCGGGTTTGGGTTTTCTACGCTCGTTTCGCATTCTTTCAAATTAACTATCGGGGCGTCAATCGAGATCTCCTCGTTGCCAATATTTATGCATTCTGCATAGACTCTGCCGTTCCTAACTTCGGCAATAAAATTTCCAAATAGTAAATGTTTATGCAGATTCATTATTGGAACCCAACCTATTTTTACGTCGTTGTTTGCAACCCTGGCACTGATTATCATCTTAACTTTTGGAGGCACGGTTAGTCTCTCATTCGTCTGAAACTGTATGGACGAACTGCCGAGTCTAAGGCTCTTTGGGGCTGCATCTACACAACCTTCGATTATTCCCGCATTCTCTATGGGGAAATCGTTGGATACCACGTGCACTGTGCACTTATGACCTTGTATTGCTACTTCGGCCTGACCCAAGGTGTAAGAGGCTCCCGGAGTGACTCCTTTTATTTCTATAATTGTTTGCCTATCTATTGGGTTGCTGGGTTCTAAATACCCGATCTTCACGACGGAAATGTCGGCTCCTGAATCAGCATAGAATTTGCCCTGTCTCTGCTTCAATTGGGGGCAATCGATGTTTACTATTGGCGGTTGACGACCCGCAGACAAAAATTTGATTTTTATCGACTCTTTTACTAACTTGCTTTTTGGTTTTGGATTTTCTTCACGCTCGGCGTTCGAGGATCGCGTCGAGCGTGCGGCTAGTTTAAATGCTGCTTGCTAAGCTGCTTGTTTTGCTCGCTGCTATCGTTGGGTATCGACTCGGCGCTCGGCGGCTCCTTATTACCGCTGCTGTCGCCGGCACTAACAGAGTCGACCTTCACGTCATTACGCTGAGTGTTGCTAGCATAGTTTCTATAATTGCCTCTATTGTTGTTGGTGCTACTATAGTTATTCCGGTTTCTTGAATTGCTAAAATTCCTATTTTCGTTGGCCCGATTATTGACCAGCCAAGGATTTTTTATTACCTTATTCTTGGCATCTTTTTGTAGCTTCCAACATTCGCTAATGTCATGCGTTGATTGCTCGCAATAGTCGCAATATGGATTAGCAAGCGGACGAGTTGCTTGCGTGCGCAAGTTATTTGATGCGCTCGTCCTTGGCGCTGGATTGCAGCTGCAAGTGTTATCAGCTATTGATCGGCGCACTTGCACTGGGTCGGCGGCTGCCTGCCTGCTACTTGGCTGCAAATCGTCGCGAGAAGGGGGGGGCGGCAGCGCTGTGCCTCCTGACAGCTGGCCTAATGCTGATCGGCGCGCGCTTTGTTTTCCTTCGAACTCTAGCGCGAATCTTATCGCCTCATTCAGTGACCTTGGCCCTTGAATGCGCACTTGGTGGTCGAGCGGTGCCTTTAGCCCGAACATAAATTGCTGCAGGGCATCCTCGCCGGCGTAACGCTTTCGGGTTTCCTTGTCGCGCTTCGACAGGTCCGGCGCGGATTCGACTATCGTCAGCAAGCGATTATAGAGTTTCTGCATTCTTAAGCCATAATCGCCGACTGGCTCCCTGTGTTCCTGCTGCAACATCTTTATTTTGGCATGCACCTCATCGGCAATTCCTATATTGCCGTACTGCATTGTGAGGTCAGCCAAAAGCTGCCTCACCGACTTATAGCTGGTAAGCCTGGCTTGATATCCGTCAGCTGCTTTCCCCGTTAATTTATTGGCCAATGCTATTATTAATAATTTCTCTAATTCGGGGCCAAACGAGTCACGCAGCTGTCGGACCGACTGGCAAAATAGATTTAGTTTGTCCGGGTTGCCGTCGAACGTTGGCAATAAATTTACAGCTTGAGTAAATGAGACTTTCCCGCCGAATCCTTGTCGCCGGCGGTGCCTATCATTACTACGGTCGCTAGGCGCTGAATCACTCTCGTCGTCGTTGTCTGAGCCGACATAATACGCGTATGGTTTTTGGTCGGATTCGCGCGGTCCGACGGGTTGCGACTGGAGCGGTATCGCTCGCTCTCGCGCCAATCACACTGATCGCTTCTAGTGTGCTCGCTTCGCTTGTAAGGACGTACGCCATGCTGCCGCTCTCGCGGCTCGGGTCGCGCTGAGCGCCTGCATACGTTTAGCGCGCTGCTGGAATCGCGCGCTGCGCCGCTGCATGCTCTTATCGCGCCACTCTCGAAGCGCGCTGTACGGCTATGCGGGTTTATCATGCGCTCCTCGTTGCGCCCCGTATTCGCGCACGCATCTTCCGTGAATCGGTGTAATTCGGTGGCCCGTGCGCTCCTTGATGCTTCTCGATTTTCAAACGATTTCCGAGTACGAACCGAGGCGCGATTGTCCTCGCTATCCGAACCGTTGCGTACGTACATGCTTTTATTTATTTGGGACGGCAAAATTAGACGCCGCTTATTTCTTATTTTTGCGCGATCTTCCTGGAATATTTCGCGCCTCTCGGCGAGTGATTCAGGCTCGCTGCCGTTTCCGGAACCGTCGCTACTATATTTTTGTCGGTTCGTGTGGCAATTTTGACGGCTGTCCATCGCTTGCTTGATCGCCGCCTGGACAGACGCGAGCAATGCGGCACTTACTTGCTCCTGCTCGCTGGAAATTTTCGAGCCCTTTGTTTTTCTGGGCCACTCTGCATTTTTACCGCTGCGTGCACCGCTTGCGCTCCGTGCGCTCTGCACGCTCCACTCTCCTGGACTAAGCTCGCGTTGCCTGCGTTGATTTTTGCGTAAATTATTCGGGTTTTCGCCAACGTTTACGTTTGTCGCCCGGGTCCTGCTGTATTCGATTCTGCCGCGTTCGCTGCTCGCATCGCGATTCTTCCTAGATTTTATTTTTGCGGAATTTGCGCGAGTTAATTCGGGATCTCCGTTTTTCCAAACTATATTTTTAATTCCGAGTAAATTCATTACCCCGTCATTGCATTTATCATTTATAGCCCAACGCTCTGGGACCTCTAAATCGCCGACTACCGAATTTTCGGCGTCGCTGCCGAGCTCGCTGTCGGCCGATCTGGAGTCGGCGGAGCCGCTTTCCGACGGAGATCTCGCTGCGTCACGGAGCCGCGCCAGCCTTTCCTCTAGTTGGCGACCGATTTCAGACGGTGCTTTTTCGGCACTCGTTCCGATGGCACCTGCTGCATTGCAACCTATCAATGCGTCGCCTACTAGAGGATGCTGATCCACCGTCGCCGCTTCCTTCGCGGTTTGATCACGGTCGTCGACGATGCGTTCACCTCCGCTTTCGTGCGATTTTGTACGCGCACGCTCACCTTGGCTTGAGCTGCCCGAGCCACGAGATGCAAGCTCGATCTCGCTGCGCCATAGCGCTCTGCGTGCCTCGGGGCTGAGCTTGCTTAAATGTACCAGCACTTTTTCGGCGCGCTGAAATATTTTTTTATTGCTCGCCGGGTCTCCCGATGTATGCGACGCGCGCGACCATTTGCCCTGAATTAGCAGGCTCCGCATTGCAAGGTCGAATTTACCTAGGCGTTTTAAAATTTTTTCTATTAAACGATCTTCGCGCGCGATGATTTCGGAGTCGCGTTGAGCCCGGATCACTGCTCTTCTCTCGGATTTCGCGTCCGGGTCCGTCTCGTCGGACAACACATCGGATAAGTCGGAGGGCATTTTAAAATTGTTCGCTCGAATCAACTATTAATTTAAAAAAGGAAAAAAAATTCCCGAAGCTGCGCGCTAGGACAAAAAGACGACTTACAGAATTGCAGCGAAGAATACGATGTGGCTGCACATCGTCGGTATTACTGGTGATGGCGTGCGAAGGCGGCTGCTCTCTGCTGCTGCGGCTGCTCCTGGGCTGCGGCTGTCTCGCGCGCGTCGGCGGCTGGTCCGCGCCGACGATTGAATTGCGCGTGGAGGCTGCTGGACTGGCCTCGTTGGCCCAGGCGGGCTTAGGTGGCCCCGATGGGCTTCGTTGGCCCCGATGGGCTTTGTTGGCCCCGATGGGCTTCGTTGGCCTAGTGTAGGCTTGCGGCTTATCGCCAGTGGGCCGCTCTGATCGTTGCTTGCTCTCGTGGCTCGGCGGCCGGTGCTCTGCAAAACCACTGCGCTCTCGATTACGGGTGGCGGCTTCTTTTCTTTTTTTTTATGCTCTGCGACGGCTGCTTGCGCGACGTATTGGCGTCTGCTGAAGAGTACTATCACACTTCGATGTCCTGCTCGCGCGCTCGCCCGTATATATATTTTGTGTTTTTAATTAAATGTTGGAGAGAGAAATCCTCGATTCCACACAGGCCCACGAGGGATGCCAAATGTGACGGATGGTTGGAGGGGTCCTCCTGTGCCGCCAGAGAAAGGCGCGCAGGAATTGAGGAGACAGGGCTTTTGGGTAATCGTGGCTTTATTAGGTCCGAGCACCTCTCGTCGTGAGTACCGCCGGCTATCTGCTGCCCGCTCGCGGTCGCATCGCGACTCGCCAACGGTCCCGCGCGCAAAAGGTGCAAGTACTGCACTTTTGCGCGTAGGAACACTGGAGCAGCGTCGGGCAGAGCTGACTGCGTGTCTTGCGCGCATCCGCTCTGCGATAAGGAACTGCCACGGAAAGCCAGAAGCTCATCCGTGACATCGGTCTCCCTATCGGCCGCTTCCTCTCGCTCTTGTTGGCGCTCCTCCCAGGCTCGTCTCTTTTGTTCGGCAGAAACTCCACTCGCGTTTGCTAATCAACCTGCACGGCGTCGGTATTTGGAATATGAGGACTCGGCTAGCTGCGGCATGCGCACAAATGTGCGCCCACGGAGACGGCCGCAGTTCAAAGGAGAGAACAGTTTCAAGTAAAGAAAGCCGAACTTTGATACCGATTTATTAACAGAACAAATAAATACAATTAACGCAACACTCGCGGTGTCACGTGGTACAAGCCGGTGGAGGTAAGACAACAGGAAGTTGGTCTCATTCGTACGCGTGGGAAAGAGAAGGAGAGCTGAACTTACAGGAGATGCTCTGGCCTAGTAGCTGTTCGCTCGACATCGGTCATGGGGTGTCGGTAACCCTGGTCGCTTTCTCGGTATTCGCCGTCGCGTGTACAGTCCCTGCGCCTAGGTTGAGTGTCAAGCGAAGCGGAACTCACCGCGCGTGTCTCAGAGCGGCTATGACCTAGCCTAATCTAACCTAACCTTAACTCTCTTCCTCTCTCTATCTCTCCATCTGTCTCTGTTACTTACTCTCACGTCATTTGCACTCCCTCCTCGATGTTTGCTGTAATACGAAGTGTTTAGTAATACATATGAATATGTGGCTGTCGTCCGGAGAGGCGTTGTGACTTTTTAGAAATGAGTACGATAATGATTGCATGAGCAATAAAACCGTCACAATATATATATATATATATATAATCGTAAGCATTATTAAATCACTCCGCCCCCTCCACCCCACTCCAGACCCATCCACTCCCTCCACATCCCCTCCACATACCCCTCCACAGAACCCCCATATCCCCTCCACATAATAACGTTAAATTGTTTAAAAAACTACGTTATTTTTTTACATATTTGCCCCTCCGCCCTCCTCCACACTCCCATCTACACTCTTACACGTCCCTCTACATTTGCTCCACTTTAAATGCATTACTTCCACATTGGCCTTTACATTCCCTCCACCCCCCTCCACATTCCCTCCACATAATCGTTTTTATATTTTTATTAAAACTTAAATATAACAACAGACACTCAGTTCTACAAGGTTTATTAAAGTTTAAAAGTTGCATGGGGGTTGGCGAGCGGAGTGAGTATCCGCATAATAACATTAAATTTTTTTTAAAAACTACGTTATTTTTTACTCATTTATATAACATATGTCATATGATAATTGCAAAAGGGGTCATTAAGTTGGTAACAAATTACTTACAGTAAATCAACGTAAATCGCACGCACGCACTGACTACATAGTCTTAATATTTATTGTATTCCTTATTAAATTAAATAAAAGTGATGATATATCTAAAGTAAAAATTATAGACAAGTTCTGGCTCATTCACATAAGAAAACATGCACATTATAATTGTGCACAATTTAGCATTAGTCAAATTATATATAGATATATTGATCAATGTTAAACTGTACACAATTAAAATGTGCGCGATTCTTATATTAAATATTACAACAGACACTCAGTTCTACAAGGTTTATTAAAGTTTAAAAGTTGAATAAGGGTTGGCGAGAATATATATATACATATTCCATGCCGGTATTTTCAGTAAACGGCTGCTGAAACTTAAAAATATATCTAGTCTCGTAATTCTGAATCTTTTGAGCTACAGATTTTTTTGTGTATTCTTCGTGTGATTACAAACAACTTCTAGCATGAATTTTTAGAACAGTTCAGAATTCCGGAAAAAAAATTCAGAACTTCTTATATGAAAAAAATATTTAGCTCCGGACGATTTTTCTTTCACTAAACTTAAACAATTCTGAAAAAAATCACAAGTATTCTACATACCAAAAGAAACGTTGATGCCGACATTTAAAAAAAATTTTTGTTTCAATTTCCCAGAGATATTTTTATATATATACACTCTGCAACAAAATTAACGCAACACCTAATTCCGACTAGAAAAGGGCGCAAATTTGAAGATCGATATCTCAGGTAAAAAATGTCGTAAGGGGGTCAACTTTTTTTTTTAAATTAAAGGTTGAAGCCTCTACTTTAAGATGGTGGAACTCGATTTTCGATTTGACGCAACCCCTACTTACGTGACCTTGAAATTCAAGGTCATTTTTTAAAGCTCAAAAATCCTAATCTTTCGCAGTGCGCCCGCGCGTGGGTAATTTTTTTTTGATAATTCTGATCATTGCATCTTAAAGTACAACTATTTTCCTTTAATTTAAAAATAAATTGACCCGCTACGATTATTGTTGACGATTTTACAGCGTTTTAAAAATTGTATTAAAAAAACGCGTTTTTTCGTGAAAAATTTGATAATTTCGATCTACCCTACGATTGAATCAGCGGTGTAGAATGACTCGACTTCGTAGATCGATATCTCAGGTTGAAAATGCCATATGCACGGGTTCGAATGTTATTTCTTGGTTGATTCTGATTAAATCGAAATGGAAAACTCGTATCCGAGCGAAATGAATATTACCGTCGACTTTAGCGTTACCCAATAAGCACCACGAGGAGGTAGTCGATCGGGTTCAGCTTATATGTGTGTGTATTTGTGTGTGTGCGTGTGTGTGTATTTGTGTGAATGTGCGTGTGCGTGTGTGTGTATTTGTGTGTGTGCGTGTGCGTGTGTGTGCGAGGGGGGGGGGGGGGGGCTTAAAGGGCCGATTACTAATTGTACAGAAAGCCCTTAATATCTTGTGTTGCCACCTCGGCGTCGATTAACCTCAGATAATCTTGCAGGCATATTAATGCAAGCTCTTATCATGTCTTGAGGTATCTCGTGCCATATCTCATTTAGAGCTAGTCCCAGTTCCTCAAGATTCCTTGGCTGTCTCTACCTACTGCGCAATCGTCTACCCGTCATGTCCCATACATGTTCAATTTGATTAAGATCCGGACTATTCGATGGATGCGGCAGTATCTCCAAGTGGTGTTCTCGGATGTAAGCCTGAGTAATTCTTGCGGAATGGCGAGGTGCATTATCTTGCATGAAAATGAAATTTGGACCTATGTGGCGACTCATTGGAAGCACGTGAGGCTCTAAAAATTCAATTTAGAGTTTTTAGAGAGTTCACGAAGGTGATTATACATTATGTAAAAAGGACAAAAAGTCGAATATTTTTCGCGCGGGGCAGTATCACCCATTTATGCCCATCTCAAATGTGGCCACTTTTTGACTTGGAAAGCGGGACTAATGGACTGTTAAAAGACAATATTGTTAAAAGACAATCGAAAATCAGGGTTATTGGTAGAACTTGATGAAATAATGGAATTTGGACTAGTTTCTAGTCAAGTCATATTTTTCCCGCAAATCCGAAAAACTGTGGTCACTTATTGATTTGGAAAGCGGGACTAATGGACTGTTTAAAGACAATATTATTAAAAGACAATCGAAAATCAAGGTTATTGGTAGAAATTGATGAAATAAAGGAATTTGGACTAGTTTCTAGTGAAGTCACTTTTCTCCCGCTAATCATTTTTGAGGGCAAAAAGTGTAATTTTGGTCTCGCTTTTCAGTGAAAAAAGTTACCATTTTCGTTCAAATGGGCATAAAAGTATTTGTTTAACTGAAATCTATTTACCCTTTATTTATTTCATTCAACTTTGTAATCAATCAACTCCACTGCTAATAATAATAAATTAATCTGGAATAATAATCATAGGTTATTTGAATAGGGATTAATAATTATACATATCAAACATTAAATTTTCAATTTGCTCATAAAAGATTATATTATTCAAATTTACATTTCATCAAAAATAATTATTTGTAAATATGTATTATTTGGGGAGGCCGATGGCTCAAGTGGTAAACACTTACTTCTTAAGACAACGGCTGCTCAAGGGACGCGGGTTCTAATTCCCGTCAGTCTATTCTCCTCTATATATTCTCACACACACGCTCTCTATTACAACATGATTCTCGGTAACTCCGTTAATCCTCGCTCCTCTCGCACACCAATTTACTTCTCCGCGACGCACGCAAAGTTGTTAGACTCTCCGCTCTATATATCCTCGTTCTAAGCCACGCGCGCACATGTCGCACCTTCATCGTGCACAAACACGCTCTTATCGATGCAACGTATAACAATGTCCGTAGCCGAACCACTCTCTCGCAACACACTCGCTGTTTCGCGTACTCTAAAATCACTATATTTCCTCTCTCTCTCTCTCTCCCACTGTCCACATCACATTCGACTCGATTCTCGAAAACCGGTTCGCTTCACACGTTTTATCCTGACACACAACACCCGATTTCCTTTTATTATTCACTTCATTTATTTTCTCCTTCAATTATTATTTTTCGCAGACACAAAGTTTCTTCCTGATCGACAATAGTAAAATTTCATTTGTATATAAGTAATAGAATCGTATAATTATGTATCTATGTATCTGACTCATTTCCCCTCTTGTACAAATATAACGATTTCTCTATATGTGGTATTTCACGTCAAGTGTCCTGAGCCGAAATTAAACGGAATAATGGTTTTTATAGTTTATTTCACAAAATTTTTTATGGTGATAACCATTTTTCAAAATTTTCATAATCTGACCTTGAAAAATTAAGAAAGATAAATTTTCATTTTTCTCAAAAACAGTCATTTTTTTTAATACTTTTAAATGAAAGGTCAGTTTTTTTACATAAAAATTATCTTTGTCTCAAAAGGATTTTTTTGGTATTTTCGAGTAACTGAGCTTCGAAGAACTGGAGCAGCGCAGCTTCTACCTCATAAAAAAGTGTAGTTAAAATGTAATTTTCCCTTAACCTAAACGGCGCGCTGCGTGTGCTCGATCTTACCATCTTCACGCGCGTATGCATGTACACACACACACACACACACAAATACCCACACGCACGCACGCATACATGAACGCACGCGCGCACGCACACACACACACACACACACACACATATATATATATATATATATATATATATATATATATATATATATATATATATATATATATATATATATATATATATATATATATATATATATATATATATATATTATATATATATATATATATATATATTATAATATATATATATATATATATATATATATATATATATATATATATATATATATATATATATATATATATATATATATATATATATATATATATATATATATATATATATATATATATATATATATATATATATATATATATATATATATATATATATATATATATATATATATATATATATATATATATATATATATATATATATATATATATATATATATTATATATATATATATATATATATATATATATATATATATATATATATATATATATATATATATTAGACTAGCACTTATTTCCCAAACATATCGACTACTGGCTCCCGTCCCGGAAATCTACTGTTTATACCCAAAAACTATGAAAGCAGCAAAAAACCCGGTTTAGTAGATGAAAAACCCGTTTCAATCATCAAAAAACGCTTTTTTCACATTTTTTAAAATTTTTTATATTCCTACGTACAGATTTCTCCCAACAAAAATTTGTAGCAGGCTAAAATACTCCTAAATTATTTCTATGGGTGAAAATAATGTCTTCTGTCCTGATTTTGGAACGGAAAAGAATTCTTATAATAACGATATAGCTCTCAAATTTTCCAAAACTTCACAAAAACGTACTTTTTTGCGGATTTTTGGAGTAATCGGGTAATTTTCTTTAAAGTTTAAGTGACTAATACTGTGAAAAGGTAGTGTTCAAGACCTATTATTTCATTATTTAGAAAAGTTTTTAGGTGTTTCCATTACCGAGATATGGTCCTTTGAAGTTGGTAAGAAAATCGGAAAATGAAATCTGTGAACAGGGTACCCGGATTTTTACGGTTTTCTCTATTTTTGACTGCAGTTAAGGTTGCGCACTCACTAAAGCTTCTTTCAAATGAATCAATTGATTGTCTTGACATTATATTATTACATAATATTAACGGTAATGTTCTGTACTTTTTCTTAATCTTTTGTTTGATCCCTCCAAACTCGTTCTCGAAAAAATGTATCCATAAGCAAAACTAAATTTTGACCCTTGTAGTATAAAATACTATTATTTAATTTTTTTAAGCTTATTGTTTATTGACAGAGCTGAATGAGTACTCAGAATACTATTAGTTATCCTCAAATAAAACAATTAATATATTTACAAAAATAAAATATATTTTATTACATACAAAATTACAAAGAATATATTACTCAGTTCTCAATTTTTTTATTAAATTCTTTTATCAGCACTTGCTAGTAAATTTCTTACTTGCTAGTATTTTTTCTGCTTTCATTAATAAACTGAAGTAAGTACTGTTTCTGGTCTTCATCTTGAGATCGGGTTATTTACATACTCTTCAGACAAATGAACTGCCCTTTCGGCACAATCATTTACTACAATAAAGTTTTTTAATTTTGTAAAAAAATTTAAACTTAGGTTGTTAGTAAAATAATTAAGAGTTTTATCATACAGTGCCGTGATGCCCTCATGAAAAATATCATGTTTTTTTAAACTATCACCTTCATCATCTGATGAATCTATTTGCAGTGATTCTACTATTTTTTGTTTTACACTGATTTCAACATCAGTGTCGAAAAATGAAAGACCACTGAGTTCTGGAGATAAATACCACAAGTGATTACTGAATTTATGTAAAGTAGTATCTAATATGTCTTTATCTATATCTTTAAAATCAATTAATAATGTTATTAACCTGAACTCATTGTTTGGAGCGGAAATGGCTAAAGGAGTAGTATACCATGAAGTGATATATTTAAAAACAATAAATTTATATATAGCAAATAATTTTTCTGCATCTACCTTCTTTACCTTGAATGATTTTTTGAATAAATAAATTTTTATTGAATAGATAGCTTTAGCCATCCAGCGGGGATGGTGAATCGCACCTGGCTTTTTAAATTTCATTACTACTCCAACACCCAAGAAAATTAAACAGAGCTCTAATAGTTTTTTATAATCACTTCTAGGCTGCTGTTCTTTTAAAAACTTTTTATATACTGAACTACATGAGGAATTTTATTTTTCAAAGACGTCTCTAGTCCAGCTAATCCATCTTCATAAAGTATGAGATCAAAATGAGGCCATTGCTTTTAAAACCTCTTAAACATCGGTACATTCGAACCACTAGTAGTAGGAAATTTCTTTTCATATGCTGCTCTCAATATAAGCTCAAGAATGCGTCGGCGACATGCTAAATAAGCTAAATCTTTCTCCATTAACTGTTCTAAAATAACTGCTACACCACCTTTGTATCCTAAATTTGCATTAGTTGTATCACAGCACAGTGCGTTCGTTAAGTCTATTAATCTCCAATCTTTCAAACATGCTTAAACTGCTGAAGCTATTGTACTCGCCTTTTTTCTACATTGTTGGTACATTTATAATTTTTGTAAATTTATCACTGGATACCAAAATGGACATACGGTCTACCTTCTTGCAAGCCATGTAATCTGAAATAAGTTTGACATCCCAGTGAACAATTAAATAAGTTACGAGAGTATTTTGAATAAACTGTTTAATTTTTTCACATTCCATTATTCTTATTTCAGCCCTTGCTACATTGATGGATTTACGATTGAAAATTAAAGTGTTAATGCCAATATTTAATGCGTTGGCAATAAAACCGGTCAAAAAAACAGCATCCCTGTCAGAAACTTTAGCTTTATCAAAAGCTGCCACAACTTCTGAAGTAATGACATTTATGGTGCCTCTTTCGTTTTTACTCTCACAGTTACTTCCTGTGACAGTATAAATTCTGCCAGAACTTTGCGAGCTAAAAGGTGACTCTTCACTGGATGTTAGTTGCTTTGTTTCACCTATTAGTTGGGCTGTTGATCCTGAAAATATACATAATTCAATTTATAAAAAGCACTTTCATATTCACATTAGATTCCATTTAAATCATAGTTAAAAACGAGTAAAAACCGAAATCATAATTTACAGAAATCTAATCTTTACATATCAATGATTTTCACTAAAAATGTTCCTTGTGCATAGCATAATTATAAAAATTTTTCATTCTAGGTTTAAAATTTATGTTTCAACTATAGCAATGTAAAGACCATATTTTTATATAAATACAATATGCAGGTTTACAAATGATTAATTTTTATTTGGAAATTAGCCTTCAGCTCGTAAGCCATTTTACGTCTCTTAGGTTCTTATGTGATTATTGTTAGAAAGCGTGAGAAGAGCGTAACGTGTCTGCTTTGGTTGTTACGTGGACAGGTGGGTCACACACACACATACACATACATAGGGCAACATACTCTAATAACATAGCACGTTACAATAAATAAAAGTTAGTGTTTGTTAATATTTATAAAATCGAAAAGTTGTAGTAAAACTATTTTACTCATAATTTTTCTGATTTTCATTAAAAATATTTGTTAAAAATTGATAAAAATTTTCAATATTAATTATTATTATAACTAAATTCAATTTTTTTTATTGTATAAATATTAACATTTATTTCTACAGCTGAAACATAAATTTTAACACAGAATAAAAAAATTTCATAATTATGTTATGCACAGGTAACATTTTTGATGAAAATAGTTCATTTAATTTAAATATACTTCTGTGCAAAATTTCAAGACCTTATCTATTATAGAATATTTGACTTGACAGATGATTTAAAATTTCATCTTAACGTAACATAAGTTTGTAAACATAATTGACACTTATAGGGTTTGTTAGACTAATAAAGTGTTTTGACCAACTACAAGATTTTTATTATTGTATACTGACAATAAACAATTGTGTTCTTTGGACTAAAATATGAGACGTGTTTCAGGATTTCGTCCAATGGGCCCTAGAATCCATCAAAAACACCACAAACCCTTATTTTAATTAATTATTTAATTTTTCTAATAATACAGCTGCATAAGAATTTATTACGTCTAACCATATCGGTACTAAAGAAATCAAGTATTTAAACTTTTGGTACATTTACTGTAAATTAGCTATTCCAGCCCTATCAATTGTGGTATCGATTTGATGATTATTCTTAAGAATGACAAAAGTTGAATTTATTCGTTAAAAAAGGCATGTTATCTGATAAATTTATATTTTTTTAATTATACGTAAAATTGATTTAATTTTTCTTCTGTTACACTCAACAATATTTTACTCATTTTATATTTTCTTTGGACATTAGTAAAAATACAATGTGGATAAGAACACCAAAAGTAGGTTATTCCAATATATTATCTGATGTTAAATATTAAAATAATACTTTATTCCACCGCAACTCTATATAATCGTATAACCTATTTTTTAACAATGTATAATATAGGTTATAAGATATTCTGCTTATTGTTGGTTTTGCAGTGCAGTAAAATACTTCAAAATGGGTGTTAATAATTTTCATGTAGAAAATATTTGTGTAGACTTTTTTCGTGCAACAAATATTATTGTAAAATTATTTTGTGTATGGTGTAGGGTTATTTTTGTGTAGGGTTTGTACAGTGTTACCTCTTTTTGGTGTTCATCTATTATCCGTATGATACTTCCATTATTTGTCGCAACAGATATAAATACCATTATTTAATTATAGAATTTATAACAACCAGGTTTAACTTATTAATTGTCAAAGTACATGTTTCTAGTACACATAGAAAAGGTACACTGTTCGGACCAAATAACTAAAATTTGTTAAAAAGCATTTCGCTTTTCCAGTCGATTAGATTAAGTATTAAATCGTATTTACTACCAAGTTAATCATTGCACTTTTTTGCTCAGACATTATCTTATCCGTAAAGCATCTTATTTGCTCGAACCGAAAAGTTCTTAACCTTAAATTCAAGATTATTTTGATTGGACAGTGTATATACAAGTTGTGCATATTTATTTTTAAGAACGAGCCCTTTTTGTATTATGAACAACAATTACAAGAAGAAAATTACATTTAAACTTTTCCAGATATGCTCTTGTGTTCAGGTTTATTATTTTGACAAACACTTATTTATAAAATCAATATTTTTCTTGTTGCTAAACTGTCTATAACTAAATAAAAGCGTCTAAAACTGTATGAAAATGTACTAACGAGTTCGAAAGTATTACGTTACATTTGGAACTTCTGTCGATGCAGTTCAATTCATGCCGTTTGCTACGCATTATGTATAAAAATGTGTGAAAATATATATAAGTGTATCAAGATATATGAAAGTGTAATTAATTACATCGACACTTTTTCTTCTGTGACAAATTAAAAAATTATATAAGCTATATGTGCGTTTAAAAAAAATTATAGAATAAAATGATTTGATATGGTTAGGTTTGTACAACAAAATAAGAATTTATCAAGAGCAAAAGCCAATAAAATTCAATAATAATGAAAAAAGCTCTGTTGAAAATAAATATGTATTTTTGTTTTATAATTTTTGTATGTAATTATTGTATATAATAAAATGATGTACTTCCTTATGTGCCAATTTGAGACGGCAGATTATTACAAAAATATGTGATAAAATAAAGTCTTAATAAAATTAACTTTTTATACATTTAATACATATTAATGGAAGTACCATGCGGATAATAACACCATAAATAGGTTATATGTGTATGTTGTCTGTTGGTTTACTTTTAGTTGTTTGAAGAATTTAGATTAAAATAAGAGATAACATACACATATGACCTATTTTTGGTGTTATTATCCATATGGTATTTCCATTAATATGTACTAATGTATGAAAAGTTAACTTTATTAAGATTTTATTATTAATAAAGTACCTAAACGTTCCACAATTTTAGCATGTATTTTTATCATGTAATTTTATCACATATTTTTGTAATAAACTGCAGTCCCAAATTGGTACATAAGAAAGTACATCATTTTATTACATACAAAAATTACAAAAGAAAAATACGTATTTATTTTCAGCAGGGAGTGATAACAACGCAAAAAAGTATAAATTTTAAATCATAAAATTGATACCATACAGGGCTGAAATAGCAAATTTACAGTAAATGTAACAAGATTTTAAATACTTGATTTCGTTAGACGGATATAGTTAGACGTAATAAATTGTTATGTAGCTATATCATGAGAAAAATTAAATAATTAATAAAAAATAAGGGTTTGTGGCGTATTTGATGGGTTCTAGGGCCCATTACATGAAATCTTGAGACACGTCTCATATTTTAGGCCAAAGAACACTCTCCTAAAGTTGTAGCCAAATCCCTCACCCAGAGGTTACGTCCTCTCCTTGTGAGTTGAAATATATTTCTATGTAAATGATTGGAATGTTTATATGATGTTAATACGAACACTCGTTTCTTAAAAATGATTTGAACGTCTATCTTTGATAAAATTTCGATGATTGCTTCTAACAGCAAATTGTAGACGAGATTTTTAGAGTGTCTCATACACTCTTTAACAAAAAATGTACTATATTTATTAGAACAACAGAAACAACTACTCTGCGGGCAAATACCCCTCCCAGCATTAAATTAAACTGTTAATTCATAAAATATGTAGATATATTTTAACATTAAAAACCCAAACATTTTTTGTATTTATCCTGCAAATTGAAGTTTTTCTCTCTTTTTTATATCAATAAAGGGAAAATCATTTTAAAGTAGGTTTCTGCTAAACCTATTAGATCGTATTATTAGTTTTTCACTGTATTTATATGTAAGCATTATATATCATAATATAAATACCTTCCATTTATATACATTATTTTATTGCATGTTACACGCTTAGAATTCTACTGATATTTTGTACTACAGCATCTTATTTGCATGGTAAAGTTAACCATTTAATATAACCTCTAGAACTATAGTACACAAGTGGAACTGTTTATATTATAATATATAAAAAAATTTTATTATATCCCTGGTAGAAAATTAATCTAGAACTATGTAGATCTATCTAGTTTGCCTTGGAAATAATCGAGGGCCTCGATAAAACTAGATAATTTTCTACCAGGGATTTTAATTTTATTATTTAATAATGATAATGATAGATATTGTAATTAAAAATAAAATCATACAACTTTAATAATTTAGAACATACTTATATACAAAATTAATTGTTTCAACTTAAAATATTATCCGTAAAGTGGCTGTCTTATAATCGCTGGAAAAGCGAAGAGGGACAAATGGCGCACACATGTGCGAAAGAGAATGGAGGGGTTTTATGGACCTTTTTATTTTTGTTTTGCTGCCGCGCGCGGACGACGAAGTCTTCGCCCTGACCATTCGTAGAGTGTTAAGGGGGTAACCCTATATAGATCGATCAAAAAATCGATTTTTATTTATTGCATAAATCGAAAGTACAACATTTCAAAAGTATGCTCTAAAAATTTCAGAGCAAAATTCGAATCCGTTCAGCCGCTATACGTATATTTGCTAACGTTCTTCAGCGCGCGGTACGCCCGGCGCAGGTAGGCAGGTAAGCGTTCGGATACAAGTGCTCCCCGCTGAGCTGGGATACTTATACAATGAAAAGAGCAGATGTTCTCTGATTTATGAGTGTGTTTGTGTGTACCCTAGCAAGAATTTTCGAGTTAATACTATAATAGGACAGGCAGTGTAGAGTATAGGTATAAACTTGTTTTGGAGCGTTGGTTCGCTACAGTCGGCTCAGTTGTACTGTAACTGTTGTGTAGTTTACAGCGCTCTCACAAAATACATCATGACATCTTACCCGAAAGGTCAACACAGCAAAAACTATCGTGTCAGTGCCAGTGCACGAAAATTAGCAGCAGCAACTGCGGATGACATTCTAGTCAATCAATCTCACCGATATCGGATCATCGAATTTGTAACTATTTTCTCGGTACTTTCCGAGATGCGGTGCTGTAAAACTTGTAAAGGAGCTGTGAATTTTGAAGAGGCTGGCTTCCGTGGTTTCGGCTGGAAACTTACTGTTTCGTGTAAATGTGGCATGATTACTATACCTTCTGGCCCTCACATAAACAATGGGTTTGAAGTAAATCGTCGTATAGTGTTTGTGATGAGACTTTTAGGCATTGGTTTGCAAGGAATAAATTTATTTTCGAATTTGATGGATTTTGGTGAAGGACTTAGTAATACAGCATACGACAGTATATTGGAGCACATTCATCAAGCGACAAAAATTTATTTCAAAATAACAAGTCAAAAGGCTGTCGAAGAAGAGAAAAAATTGAACGAGCAAGCAGAAAAGCCATTACTTGAAATGAAAGTATCCATCGATGGATCGTGGAAAAAACGAGGCTTCTCTTCGAAAATCGGCGTGACAACGCTGATATTATATAACTGTGGGAAAATTGTCGATTTGATTGTCAAAAGTACGTTCTGCAAAATGTGTCTATCATGCCCTCATAAGAAAAATACTCAAGAATATGTCGATTGGCACGAAAATCATGCTGACGAATGTGCTGCAAATCAAGAAGGCTCTGCAGGAAAGATGGAGGTCGACGCCGTTATAGAAATGTTTGAGCGTTCGTTCGATGACTACGGCATACGATACAGCGTTTATATCGGCGACGGCGACTCGAAGACTTTTTCTGCCGTTTTGAAAAGGAATCCTTACGGAGATGAATTCCCGGTGGTAAAATGTGAGTGCATTGGCCACGTACAAAAGAGAATGAGAACGTGTCTTCGTAATTTAAAAAAAATGAAAAATTGGGAGGTAAAGGCAAACTTACCGATGCCCTTATTAAAAAGTTAAGTACTTATTACGGACTTGCCATAAGAAGGAACGTGAACTCAAAGCAAGATATGAGAGACGCTATTTTGGCTACATACTATCATATGTGCTCGACTAACGAAACAGCACAGCATCAGTACTGCCCTCCGGGAATCGACAGCTGGTGTGAGTGGCAACAATCGCAGGTAGTCGGAGCCAACGTGTTTGACCATCCCCCAGCTCTTCATCAAGATTTACAAAAGCATTTATTGCCTATTTATGAAGATTTGTCAAGAGAAGATCTGTTGCAAAGGTGCTTGGGGGGACATACCCAAAATGCAAATGAAAGTTTTAATGCTCTTGTATGGCGCTTGGCTCCTAAGCATCTGCACTGTGGTTCAAAAACTGTTGAAATTGCAGCTTGGATTGCTGCTGGATTATTCAATGACGGCTATAAATCTATCCTGCAAACAATGAAGATCCTTGAGTTCACCATTGGAATGCCAACTTACAACCACGCGAAGAAAATGGATGAAAAGCGACTCAAGCGTCAGGAGCTGAAGAGTGCGAGTGCCACTAAAGAAGGCAGATTGGCTAAAAAATCAAGAACTGCTGCTTATAAAGAGGAAGAAGATGACCTCGTCTATGGCCCTGGCATAGCCGATTAAGGAAAAAGTGAAAAAATAATGGTGAGTCTATCAAAAATGCGATTTCAGCTACTGCGAACTTTAAAACGCGTTTTTCTCGAAAAGAAAATTTCTTTATTGTCCGTGTTTGTGTGCACAGTTTCTCGACGAGTTTTCAACTTATCACAAAAAAAAACGCCATTTTGAAGGTAATTTCATAATCTAGTCAATGAACCTACTTGTTTTTGAAATAAAAATTTATTTAACCACAATTTTGCAATAATAATAAAAAAAAATTACAGTTTTTTTTCAAAAGTCCACCATTTTGCTATGGAATTTTTTTATACTTTTAATTTAGGTTAGTCGACGAGATTTAGACCTAATAATAACAAAACTTTTTTTTATGTTTCAGAGAGATACGACGACGACAAGTCTGCACACAAAATTGTAGGAAGAAAAAAAAAGTTCATGGTTCATCATTTTTTTATCACTAGCATAAACAAAATAATGTAATAAAAAAATAAGAAATGCATATTTAATGTTTGAATAATAAACCAAAAAATTTTTAAATAAAAATTTTGTATACTTTTTTCAAAAAAAATTCGCAAAGTTTCAGTTTATTTTTGCTCATCTATATAGGGATACCCCCTTAATGCGTGTAGCGGGTCGTTTGGCTCCGAATGTTTCAAATTTTACAAAAGTCACCTACCGATTTGAGAGTTTGTCTTTATTTTAAAGTCAAATTTAATAATTTGGTTTTTAATATGATTTTTGTTTGAATTTATCATTCTATTGTAATTATAAAATTTGCAGAAGAAAAATGTGGTGTTTGTGTTACATTGTTTCTACAAAACGTTACAGGTATGGAAAAAGTAATTAAATTTGGTTGTTTTCTTTCATATACTGTTAAAACATTTTTTTTTATTTATTTTTTAAATATACGTGCGTCTATGATAGAGTCTGCCTGATCATACTGATGAGGCCTACAGGCAGTCTTGAGGCCGAAACGCTTTTTAATCTTTACATTTATAATATTAAAGGACCTATATATTTCTTGCTTTGAAGAGGTAGACTCTTCTCTGTAAGAATGAGCCTTACATATAAATACAGTGAAAAACTAATAATACGATCTAATAGGTTTAGCAGAAACCTACTTTAAAATGATTTTCCCTTTATTGCTATAAAAAAGAGAGAAAAACTTCAATTTGCAGGATAAATACAAAAAATGTTTGGGTTTTTAATGTTAAAATATATCTACATATTTTATGAATTAACAGTTTAATTCAATGCTGGGAGGGGTATTTGCCCTCAGAGTAGTTGTTTCTGTTGTTCAAATGAATATAGTAGATTTTTTATTAAAGAGTATATGAAACACTCTAAATACGTAACATCCCCATTAACCAGGCTTGCCGCGGCAAAATCGCGGCAATAGTTGCTGTGAAATGTTTGTTAGCAATTTGCTTCCAACTTACGCTCAAGAAATGACGAATATCAAGGATTGATGTCAATGTGCCGTAAAATTGACTGCACATGCTAGCCACCAAACTGCTGCCATATACGGACGCAGATTTACTTACATTTGATGTGTAACTGTTGCTGCAAGTTTTGTACATCAATTTGCTTTCAACTTGTTTTCAATATTATTAATATATTATATTATTTTATTTTCAATATTATTCACGTAATATTCAATAAAATTACTCATATATGCGACAGTGCAAGAGAAAAAGGGAAGAAATTAATAACAGCATATTGATGGAAATTTGTGTAACATAAAATCGAGAAATGTGACGACAATATGGTGTCAATGTATGCCTATGATACGCCTGCACATCATGAGCAATAGTTGCTGTAATTTTGCCTTCACTTTGCCCTCATAATTTACTTCAATACTTGATACAAAATTTACAGTATATACGGACGCAGTTTTACGTCAAACTTACGGAAATCGATAGCAAAACGTGTATGTCAAATTGCTAACAATTTGCAATACATCTGGCTAATGGGGATGTTTTATCCGTTTCACAAGTTTACGAGAAACTTGCAGGATAAATACAAAAATATTTCAATTTTTAATACTAATTACATTTACATATTTTATGAATTAACAGTTTAATTCAATGCTATCAGGGGTATTTGCCCGCAGAGTAGTTGTTTCTGTTGTTCTAATCAATATAGTACATTTTTTGTTAAAGAGTGTATGAAACACTCTAAAAATCTCGTCTACAATTTGCTGTTACAGATAATTTAAAATTTCATCTTAGCGTAACATACATTTTTGAAAGAAATTGATGTTCACAGAGTTCGTACAATTCCAACCAGCAATGCAAAATAAATAGGTTATGTCGTTTATTTAAATTTTCTTACAACTGCAATTCATTTTCGGTTTTAATCTAACTTTTGTAATGCTTTCTAGGAAATCTGTAGAACTTACACATAGGAAGTTGTAAACACTATTTTAAGCAGTAGTAAAGAAACAAAAAACGTCCCCCAGTGTTTATTTTACTAACCCGACAGGTAGCAGTTCAATTGCTCTCTGCTTATCTCCCCAACAGCCTGCACGGAGCGAATAATGATTCGACATAACTTTGAAAAAACTTCTCTTACTAAAATTTTAAATACTCTCTTTTGAGTTGTTCCAACACCTTTATATTCTTTAAATTATCCAAGTAGACTTAGATTGTTTTTAAAACTCAAAGATTTTTAAAAAAATGACAACTTTAATATCAATACAATAATAATTTAACGAATGAGTTTAAAAGTGTGCATCATGAAAAAATGATTTCATTCTGCAAATTATGGTTTACGGCCTCTCTGCTAATAACTTTCTCAATAAGTTTAATCTTTTACGTACTAATAGATCCTTTGCAGATACTAATTAATAGACGTAACCAAAATAAATACAAATATTTTTTAGATTTGCCTAAATTTAAATCAAAAAATAGTTTTTGGACACATTAGTCAATATTTCGCATAAATGTAAAGAAAATACTTACTTGTCATTAAATTCGTCTCTGAGCCAATATTTTCATGGTTACTACAATCAGGACCATCGGGTGGCTGAGGTCGTAAAGTCACATTAGCATATTCACTAATTGATGTTTTTTGGCTAAACGTTTGACTCAATTCTATTTATGACTCAGTTAGTTCTGGATCTGAAGATTCTAAAATATCTGTATCTGTAATCAAATGAACCCCAGAAGACGACGTCATCCGCTTGCTCCGCAGTATTCAAGTCCAGAGAGATAGAGACAGAGAGAGAGAGAGAGAGAGAGAGAGAGAAAGAGGGAGAGAGAGAGAGAGTCCTGTCAATTTAATTTAATATAAAGTAAGTCAAATTTATAAATTTAACTATTTTATTTCAGTAGTTTATTTACCTCTTTTCTGCTATATCTTTTATATATATCTTAGAAAATTTTTCACCGTGCCCACAACGTTCCGAAAGCAGTACTTGTGCGTGTTTCTATCCTCTCTTTCCCGCAACTATTTTCTAGTTCCGTTAAGCGGTACAGGAAATAGTTTTCCTTTCCTTCACCAACGTTTCCCCTACGATTATATAGGAGATTAATGATTTGCATCCCGCGCTATTACACGGAAGTGTAGGCGTAAAAATGTAAATAAAAAAATACAGACGCGATGTGCCTCACGGAGACGTCACACATATATATAAATTATAATTTTAATATGAAGTATAAGTATATATATATATACACAAACAATCGCAAAGTATAAACTCCAAAATATGCGGCCAGTTTTACATAATATTCTTAGACTATATGAAGCGTGGTTATTCAATAGAAAAATTTTGTAATATGTTTACATCTAATTATTTAATGATAATATTGTAGAACGTTTCTACAATCGTATTAGTGATATTTCTATGAAACGTAATTATAAAAATAAATTTTAATTTCATATAGGTAATGGTCATAAAAATGTTCAAAGTATTGTATTCAATCATGTAAAGCTAAATCTTGTTATTTGTAAATATTTTACATAATATATTTAACATATTGTTAGTACTAGGAAATAAATATTGTAAAATATTGTATTCACTTTTAAACAAACTCTTAATTTTGTTTATTATTAAACAATATTAAAACTATTTTTCCACATATTATTTAAGTATTCCCCTCCCTCATTCCCATGCGAACTGGACTCCAGCGAGCACCCAGCATGGCTCTAATTTTTCTGTGCTCTCTCTCTCTCTCTCTCTCTCTCTTTCTCTCTCTCTCTCTCTCTCTCTCTCTCTCTCTCTCTCGGAGAGTATTTTATGGGGTTGCTGCTTTATAAAGCAGCTCTCTCTCTCTCTCGGTAGGTCGCTCGCTCGCTCGCACTATCGTCCCTCCCTCCATCTCTTTTACCGGACCCAGCACATACCGGGACCCCCACAGACGCAGGGCCAGACCTTGAAATTTCCATACACCACCACCTCACCGACCGCCGCCAAGCTCAGGACTACGATTCTACGATCAATTTGAACATACCAAAAAAGCATTTCTTCGATTTTTTAGAAACTTTAAGAAAAAAGAACCGCTGCTAATTCGCTGGCACTTAGCTTACTCAAACTAAATTAATTGTTCCAATATGAAATTCTTTGTTTTTATAAGTTAATTTTAAATTGCTATAGCTTTTAGAACTATAACAGCTTAAATTAAATATATTTTTTCCAATTTTTCCAATTTCCAATATGAATTTCTTTATTTTAATACATTTTTTTTAAATAGAACTATCTATCTTTCTTATTAATATCTCAAAAAGATGTGTTTTTATCATTGGTTGTTGTCAAAAGATAAATTACAAAAAATTATAAGTTTATGATTAAAAATTGCATTATCGATTTAAAAATACCGTGAATAGAATAATCATTATAAAACAAAAACGAATCGAAGAATTTTTTTTTTATTTCGTATGTTCATCAAGAAACGGATAAAAATTCGTCTTATTTTTCAATTTAATTATATAAATATATGGAATATTCTACATAACTTTTAACTTTTAAGAAACTGCACATGAATTTCACCGCTTTTCCATCACAAATTTTCCAACATATAACCACTTAAACTAAAAATTACTATTTCGGATATAGCAAAAGAAGGGGTAAGAGCAATAACAAAAGAGCCTATTCAAAATTTACAGTTGTAAAAGATAGGTAATTGTATGCTCTTTTTAATACATTTACACTTAAATGATCATAATATTTCTAACATACCAAAAAACACGAAAATCTGAAACACAAAAATCGAAAAATCGTTATAATACAAAATGAAGTCGATAAATCTTGAAATTTCTTTTAATTTAAAAACTTAATTTAAAAACTAAAAAAAATGAGCCTGAATGGTAAAAAATGACGGCGCCGTTCTCAAGATATCAAAGTTAATGATTTTGATAATAAGTTATCATAAGTAATTCAACTAGTTTTTGTCATTTTTGTATAGACAAGTTATTGACTATTCATCGTAGCCCCAGAATAGAGAATCAAGTGCGTTCTTTCCACCAGAATATTTTTTTCTTCAAGAGAAACTGAGAACTGTCTTAAAACCAGCTATATTTGAACATTTTTCATCAAGTCAGTTTTTGGCCATTTATCAAAAACGAAAATTATTTTTAATCTATGTATGGAATAGAACATGTAAAAAGATAGGCAAATATTAAGATATTGAAATATACATTATTCCAGTCTAAGTGATTTATAGTTTTATCAACATTTTAAATAGCTTCTGTTGTAGGTTGATGTAATCTACTACATGTAATTTACGTTATAGGTAATTTTTCGGAGTTTTATATAAAAGCTGACATTGAGATCTTTAATTTGCGTGGTCAAAGCACGTTCAAGGACATTCTGGTCAAAATTTATGCTCATTTGAAATATATAAAAAATTTAGGTTGTAAATTTGAAAACCCAAATTCGTGAACCAGTTTCTTGAATATTTTGCAGTCTTCCATTTACCACATAATTTTTTTATAAATTTCAATTTACGACCTCTTAATGTTAACTTTAGGAAAACAGCGAACGATATATGTCATTTTTAAGCTAATTACAAAATATTGATGGATTGGGGAGGTGTTACAAGAAGAAAAATTGAAATGTGGAAAATTTTGGACCACCCTAATATGCACCCTTGAACTGGCCCAGATCACGTATATAATTTTTCTTCAAAATCGGTTGGATAGTTTCGGAGGAGTATAATGAAATATTTGTACTCTGTGGGGGATAAAGGGCTTCGCCTGATTCGCGTTACTCAATAAGCACCGAAAATATAAAAAAAAATATCTCATTGCTGTTTTTTTCTTATGTAGTTTTAGCAAGTTTTTATTTAGACCTAAAGTTGCTAAAAGTTGCTTTTTCAGATTCACGTAGTCAACTCTAAATGATGTTAAAAAGATAATTTTTTTTATTTTCTGTTTTAATGGGGTTACATGAAGGAAAACAATACGAATACGTGTTTTTATTTGCGTTGCGCGGTGTGCGGTACAACGCGTGTGCGCGGCTTATCGCAGCTCATACCTTTGAGGTGACCGAATCCACGAGGATTCGGCTTCGTGCGGAGTTTCCTCGACGAACTGGTATTCGCGACCAAGAAGGAGTGCGAAAACGCGAAGACTAATACTTTTGCAACGCGAACAGCGATGTAGTCTTGCTTCGGCCTTAACTCGATGCGAGGAGCAGGCGGGTTCGGGTTGATTAATGGCACACTGATTTAACAAAAACAACAGAAGCTATATTCTAAAACAATAAATAAATAAACATTCTACAATTACTTTAAGTACAAACCGTGTCACTAATAAGAAATAATAATGCGCGTAGGTCGAGCGTCGCTTGCGTGTTCAACACGACCGTCGCTGAACACGCCGCCGGAATCGGAGAGGGTTGCGATCGCGCGCGTTCTCCCTTCACTGTGGGCTGTTCGGACCCTCGTTCCTGAGGGCACAGCACACTATTCGTTTTGTGGCCCTAATAAACGTCTGCGGTTGCCGCGGGCTAGCCCTTACCTCTATTATATAGAGAGCGACGGTAGGAGGAGGTGACGCGCCGCTGACGATGATGTTTTCGTCTTTCTTTCTCGCTGCAATCTCGTTACAGCTGGTCCGTATGCGGGATAGTGGAGTCTACTCTCCACTCCGCAGGCAAAGTCTTGCACTCTCCTTTTCTCTCTCTTCCTCTTTCGTCTCGCACCACCAAAACGGCAGAACGTCGGCGTCCTCGGTGGCGTCCTTTAAGATGACGGTGGAGCGTTCCTATTCTCGAGGTACGCGGCGTGAGGAGTCGAGCGGTAGTCCCGTTTCTTCTCTCCGACCGCGTCCCCTCGCTCCTTCACCGCTCTCGTCTTTCCACCTGTTGCCGCGCGCGGGCCTGGCCTCATGCCTCTTTCGCGTCGTCTCGTTCGCGAATTATACGCGATTCGTTACAATATATATATTAACATGAACTACGCAGTATTATATATATATATATATATATATATATATATATATATATATATATATATATATATATATATATATACACATACACACACACACACACACACACACACACACACACACACACACACACACACACACACACACACACACACACACACACACACACACACATATATATATATATATATATATATATATATATATATATATATATATATATATATATATATATATATATAATTTCAAACACTGTTCATCTCTCTTTACTAAAACGAACTTGCTCTAATCAATAGAGCAACAAAAAATTAATGTTTTCAAGGGTTTTTATGTGAAACTGCAGATACGATTATAATTGGTTCTTAACATCGACGAGAATACATATCAAAAAGTGTATCTACGCAGATACGCTTTTAAGCCAAACAAAGTCTCCAAGACTCAGCCGCTTTACAAACGAAGAAAGTGACTATATACACCTTCAAGAAGAGATTTTATAGAATAATTCAGTATTACGTTATCGCATATAATTCATTCTTAAAATTTTAATACGATTGTGAAGCCAATATGTTTCGTCACTTTTATCGATATGATTTTAATATACATGTAAGGCATGTATATCATACCAGAATCATCAAAAGTTTACTTAATTATATAAAAATTTCGATAGAAATTGTTAAAATTTTGTATACCAGATTTTTCGGGGTTGCTGATTACGATTCAAATGTTGGAATTTAAAAAAATAAAATGGCGGAGTCAGTTACTATAGCATTTACTTAATTTTACGCATATTTGGATAAAAATTGATAAAATTGGATATGCAGGGGTTTTTGAGGTCACTGATTACGAATAAAAACTCCGAATTTAAAAAAACAAAATGGCGGAGCTGGCAAGAGGATATCGCGAGGGCAAATGAAGTGTAATTGGGCCTAAACTACTGATACTATGGCCTGCCGATCTGCCTCGGCATAAATCATAACAGAAGGAACTGGTTACGTTGCTTGACGTTGTGTTTGTGTTTTTAGTCTATGCAAATAGTTCTACACAGAACTAGATAAACTTTGAAGATATATAAAATGATTATATGAAATGACCATTAAATTCTTTAATAAATTTACACAAGCTTGTATAACTATAATTCAATATTTTTATTTATTAATAATAGTAATGTTAAAACAACTCTTTAAGTTACATATTTTTTCCAGGATGTATGAATTTGAGCCTCAAGGAAAATAATAAAAATTATTGACAGACGTAGCTTTAGAAGAACTATTTTTCGAACAGTTGTTGTAGGTCTTATTTTCTTCTTGATTCTCTATATTATTCTAATTACAGAAATAGTGCCAAACACTTGCCTTTAGTACTACATACTGCCTTTAGTATATGAACAGTATACTCGTATATAATATATAGATTGACAAGATTAACACCAGATGCAGACTACAATCTGATCATTGTTAGTGTAAAATACTAATTATATTAAATTAAATTAAATTGAATTAAATTAACACATTTCTTCCCAAGCGGCCATTTTATAGTCGACTGGTTTTTTGCCTAAAAAATTGTCGGAAAAAAAATAATAACCAATAGCACTTCTCTGAAGTAAAATTGTCCGCTGTTTCCGATTCTAAAGTTAGAATTTTTAAATTTCCGTTGGAAAATTTCAAAATGGTGGTTTTAGGCAAAAAACCAATCGACTATAAAATGGCCGCTTGAGAAGAAATGGGTTAAATTAAATTAGAAAAATAAGAGTTTTTTTGTACTACAAATAACTTGTAATGAAACTTTGAATAATAAGATAATATTTTCTTATATAATTCAAAGATACATTGTTTAATTAAATTTAAATCATATTACCATTACATAGTAACTTCTATTGTGCTCTCAATTTTCGTTTGCTTATATATCTGATGTTGATGTCTTAGCCTTTTTAGTTATATGTGATTGATCATCATCCTCAGTTGATATTTTGACACAGACAGTACTCGGAAAATTATCTTCAATCAACATTTCTACATCAATTCCTTGCAATATACTTTGATCTATATGACCTATTTTCAATATCTTTTTGTTTCAATATTGCCCAAAGTATCAAAGTAGATGTATTTATTATATACTCTCAGACTTTCCTTTAAATTAATCTTTCTCGGGCGTCAAATATGATTCATCATTATTAAAAGAATTATTTAATCTAGAATTACACACCACTCACGTTTCCGATTGTTGAACGATTCTGAAAACTTGTAGTTTATTGATATATTCTAGATTTATTTGAAAACTACTTATACTTATTTTTTAATTAAACGAGTACGAAAAGCCGTCGTTTGAAAATATCAATTTGTCCGTATTGGTAGAACAGATTTCAGCGCCACTTGTGATCAACTTTGGAACCCTAGATGGTGGTATATCCGTATCTGTGAGACCTACACAATTATACAAAGCATTTATATGAATGTATGCGTGAAAACGGATGTCAGTTCTACAGTCGATTCACCAATTCAAAAAGCTGTCATTTGAAAGTATAATAAAATGCATAATAAAACACAGAAATTACATTTTTTAATACAAGGTTTTCCGCGGCTTTATAAGAAAAAGCACAAAGACTTTAAAAACACAACAACGAATGAAAAATACGGCTGGATATTTCTTTCAGAGGCAGTAAAATTAGACAGTAAGAAATGTATTCAATAACACTTGTTTTTAAATTTACTTTTTTATTTTATAATGTAATCTTTTATTTTATAATGTAATCTTATATTTTATAATGTAATCTTTTATTTTATAATGTAATATTTTTTTTTATAATGTAATCTTTTATTTTATAATGTAATCTTTTATTTTGTTAAATATCGAGTGTTCAATTTACTAAATATTGCCGCAAAGTGGCAAAACTTTGTCTAATTTTAGAAAATGGAATTACATATTCGCAAAGTTAGCCAATGTTATGTAAAATTAAACAATCTTCGGTAATTGTATATCGCAAAATAGTTCAAGATTGGCATAAAAAGATTTTAGTCAACAATTTTCCATGTGATTGATTTTGGTAAAATTGAGAAAAGTTTGTTAAAACAAAACAATTTAATTTGCTGTTAGATTTCTTTACCTTTACCTATAAGATACTGTGTTATCGACTCAGTATTGAATAATCGATTATAATTGTAAAAATACTTTAATTTTACCTAATTTGGCTTACAAACGTTGCCAAGATTGCCAAAAAATTTTGTCTAATCTTGCTAAACAAGGTCTGTACCCTCATTTATTATATAGTTAGGAAAACTTTTGGCTATCTTTGATAATGCTTAGGAAAGTTAGTTTAGTTAAAATATGATATTAGCCTTTATGAAAAAAAGTTTGCAGGAACCCCTGCAGGGAAGTCAGCACGAACTCCTGCAGGAAACCTGCAGGCATTCCTGCAGGAATTTTTCTAGAATGGAGTTATTGCTAACTTTCTTGCATACTTTTTTCATAAGGGAGAATACCTATGTATAAATAATTTTGAAATATTTAACAATAAATTTTTTAGTTGAAGAATGCAAATCAAGATTTAATAAATATAAAAGAAAATACTTCGGTATTAAGGACAAATTAAATTGTCTTAATGAACGTGGAACAATAACATTGAATACAGAGGATACTAAGCTATTAAGATTATTGAACTTTTTAGACTCTGCTAAAATTGACAGATAGTAAGTGTTTACATTCGTCTAATTGATTATAATATAAGAACAATATTATATGTTTTGTTAATTAAAAAAAATATAATTGAATTAAAAACTTTTACAGTATGATAGGAGATGAATTTTCATTGCCAGTGTTACGTATGAAAAAAGTGGCGAGATTCGGGCTCGAACCATGAGCATCTGGATTCGGAAGCAGATACGCTCGGCACTAGACCGATGCTGCCACCGCAAACTGCAGTTTCTTATCGTCTTCATATGCGCTATTGCGTCACGCTCGGTGACACTCCCCTCGGCCGACAGAACGGCGTCTTCGTCGTTCGAGTAATGTGGGGAAGTTTTTTCTTTCTTCCATGTATTGGAGATTCATCTTTATGTGTATATGTGTCTTATTAATGCACGGGACTGGAGAACACACGTACCTCGGACCTCGACTTGTATTGCGGGCGATACCATAATTGTCGACTGCGATAATGCAGGAATCTTCTAATCCAAAGGTGTGGGTAAGAACACTCGAGAGAGTCCCAACCGACCAACCTCACTCTCCCGCCCAAGGGATGCTAGTTGTTACGTATGAAAAATGTGGCGAGACTCGGGCTCGAACCATGAGCATCTGGATCCAGATGCAGACACGCCCGGCACTAGACCGATGCTGCCGCCACAGACTGCAGTTTCTTATCGTCTTCATATGCGCTATTGCGTCACGCTCCGTGACACCAGTTATTAAAAAGGATTGTGAAATTAAAAAGATATCTCAAAACTCTTTTAATATTAATAAGGTGATAGCAATTGATGACGACGTTGATTACAGTGTTAATAATGCACTAAAGAAAAATTTAAGCATTAAGAGAAATTTAAGCAATTTGAAAAAAAAGCGAAATTTGAAAATAGGTTATATAATTAAAATATTTTACAAGTAATTAATATAGATATTACAGGCGAAGATAATTTACCTAGTATAAGCAATATCAAAAGATCTGCAGCGTTCGACAATGATCAGTTACGAATAAGTAAGAAGCATAAACCACGTCTCTGACGCCCAGGAAAGTTAGCACAATCAAATTTAACCAACATTAACAATTATAGCTTTTTTATAGGTAATTTATAGCCAAATTTATATATTTATAGCTACCAGCATTGCTGAGATAACACTGATTTGGCTAGCGTCAATTTTGACCATTCTTGGCTACTTTTTTTATAGCTTTCAAGCAATTTTAGTTAAAATACATAAATAATAAGGTTTTTACCAAAAAGTCAATGATGAAGGTTGTAGTGTTCAGCAGTGACTGTGTATCACTGCAGTATATCTATATACATTGAAAATCCGTAAAGTTTAAACGACTGTAACTCTTATAATTTTCACCTATTTAAAAAAAAGAAAGACAAGTATCCTTTATTTTTTTATATTCTACATTACGGATCTACTGGATACTTTTATAATAAGTGCTAATTATACACAATTATACGCTGTCGTATATAATCATATATTGTATAATCACATAAAATTATAATTGAATACTTCGAACTTTTGTCTCTATACAACTTCTCTTAAAAACTTCTGATCATACGTGATCGATTAGAATGAGATATAAGTCATAAATGGTTATATATGACCATATACAATTATATACAACTAAGATAATTGTATGTACCTCATCTGGCCAGCCTAAGTTTTGAGCATTTACCATAGTTGATGTATTGAAAGAATTTTATTTAGACCGGTTGGATATTAAAATATAGCATAAAAACTATGGTTGAACTAATGGGGTGAACTATAAATTCAAAAATATTTTGTTTTAATTTTTACATATTTTAAAAATTTTAAATTGTAACTCTTTAACAAAAATAATCTTAAAGTAATCATAACATACGCTAATCGAAAGAAAATTACATGAACTTTATGGATATATACATCAATTTGACATATCAGACGCATAAAATGACTAAAATAATTTTCTTTTCAATTTTTACAAATTTAAAAAATTTAAAATCGCAATTTTTTAACAAAAACAAACTTTAAAGATATTGTAAGATACGCCAATCGAAGGAGAACTACGTTTATTTAACGAATATATGCATCTTTCTGACATAATAACGTATAAACCAATTAAACAATTTTTTTTGTTTTTTAAAATTTTAATTTATCTAAAATATAAAGCTTTCTCTTGAGAAAACAAAAAGAGTCAGATATAGTTATATATTTATATATAGTTATATAGTTATATATAATTATGTATAATAAGTGTTGGATAGGATCTCGTTCAATTGAACTTAGTTTCGTGAAAAAGTTCAGTTCTTTGGAACTTTTGAGCGAACTTCGAACCTTCATTTAAAAAAAGTTCAGTTACTTAAAAAGACTAGAAAAATAACTAATTTTCTTTTCACAATAAACGTTTAAACAATAAAATTTATAAAGCATAAACTGAGATACCTCATGGCTACGGGGATAATAGTTTTATTCATAATTTTTAATAATAATCAATATTTATAAATAATTAAAATTTTGACCAACTGAGCAGCTTGAAAAAATTTATTTATAGTTTTTTTTACATTTGACTTAATAATACGTGGGTTACGATTCACCTTGTTAACTGCCATTAATGCCAAAGGCCCATGTAGAAATAAATGAAATGGCTAGATTTGGAAGTAGTCTTTTAGTGGTTAATGCACTGAGAAGTTAGGAAAGAACATAGTTCTTCTTGATTTATCTGCTAACCGTCAGACTTAAAGCAGTTATTTTATAACTTTATGAAATATTATGCAAGTAAAATGTTTTTCCAGCGAAATATTTATTTATTTATATCATTATATACTTTAATTTATTCAAATAAGCAAATAGCCTTTTAATTATGCCTACCACCAATAGACTAGTTCGAGTTTGGTATTCAATATAATTTATTCATTCTAACTGTGAACTTAAATGTTAACTAAATTAAATATGATTCCTTACAAATTGGATTGGAAGAGAAAACATAAATAATATATCGAATAACTAAAAAATTATCTACAGTCTCCTCTTACTTTGAAACTATCAAATAACAATTTCTTTTACAACAAGTTATCGGAGTAAACGCATATTTTTGTGATAAAAACAGGGGTTCTTAAAAAATGTTCTTTATGCACACCTATTAGACAACATCTATTTTAAATAATTCAAGAAAATTTTCAACCATGAATGAATGAAAGTTCATATTTTTGACTATGTTTAAACTCAATTCATGGTCTGAAATAAATAAAACATTTTTTAAACCTATGCAAAAATATAGCATAGATTATAAAAAAATATTTAAATTGTGTAAAAACTTAAAAAGTTTTTGCATATCAAACTACATTTTCTTCAATTGTCAATAATAAATTTTGCAACAGTATAAATGTTGATTAAATTTTATTTATGAATATAATGTATAGTACTGCTACAAATAACGTTTTTACGTGTTTTTGTAACTTTGTTCGAGTTTACGAACAATGGATTAAGAAATCAGCGATCGAAAATTTTTTGAAAAATAAAATATACAAAATTAAAGAAAGTTATACAACCAATACGATTTGATGAATCTTGAAAATTTTTATTGATTTAAATTCTTGATAAAATTACCGTATGATACCCAAGAAATAAGCAACCAAAAATTAAAAAAAAATATAACCTCCAATATCTTAAAAATTAAACGTTCTCATCTGGGCAAATAACTTAGCCAAGGGATAGTAAAACTCTACTTTTTTCGAAATTTTCAGAAGGAATAATGACGTTTTACTCAAGTTATCGATTGCTGTAGAAAATCATTCTATTTTACAAAATGATTTTTTCTGAAGTATAAAAAAATAAAATGACTCAAAAATTTTTTAAAAAGTATTTTCCATGATACATTCAAGATAAATCATTGTTCAAACAAAAAAGAACGTTTCCGTGTATAATAAATAAAAAGAAACACCTTATCCAAAATTTTAGGTGGTAAAAAATGGAAATTTTATGCTCTTTCAAATGCATTTTCGATGGGTCTATAATATTATTTCTAACGTACGAAAAATCAGAAAAACGAAAACCAACAAATCAAAAAACCGCTAAAAACAAATAACTAATCCAAAAAACTAAGAAAATTATTGTCATGCCCCTTTCGTGTAAAAAAATATAAAATGAGCCCTGGAACATTAAATTTTACCGTGCATTACTTGAGATATCGATGCATACACATATACACACATACACACGCACGCATCCACGCACGCACACACGCACGCACACATACACACATCCATACGAACATTTTGTAAAAGAAAAACATTTTTGTTTACTATCACAAGCTTCGTCTTTGAGCAAGTAATAAAGGACATGTATTTTTTCTTTTTTTAAATAGAATGATATTAAAAGAGTTCGGTATAGTCAATTAAAGTACACGGATTTTCGATGCACATATAGATATACTTCAATGAGTCGCTGCTGAGTACCTCAACCTTAATTATTGATTTCTTTTTACTTAAAACCTTATTATTTATGTATTTAACTAAGATTACTTTGAAGCTATAAAAAAACTATAAAGAATGAGCCCGGAATGGTTAATTTTGGTCAAGATGGTTCATAGTTATGCTATGCCTGGGCTAGCATAAATTGACGCCCAATAGCTCAATCAGCTATATCTCAGTAATGCTGGGAGCTATAAATATATAAAATTGGGAATAAATTAGCTATAAAAAAGCTATAATTGTTACTGGTAGTTAAATTTGATTGTGGTAACTTGCCTGAGCTAGATTCAGGGACGTGCATAAACCATCAACATTATTATCAAAAAATTATTCTCTAAATGTTGTATCCAATAGCTTACAAGACAATTATTGTGAATCGAATAAAGATAACAGAGTTAATCATAGTGATGAAGCCATACGACATTGGTTGTACGCACATAGAGCACCAGCGACAACGCAAGTAGTGCGCGCAGCCGCCGTGTGTTCAATTGGCGCTTGCGTCGGTTCGCGTTGCGCTCGCGCTCTACGGTATACCAAGACCTTAAGTGGCCCTCCCGTCAGGGTCTGTGTTCGAATTCCCGTGTTCTTGACGCGCGTTCATCAAGAACCGTGATCGGCGGGGGAATATTGCCTTCCTAAAAAGGCGACCTCGAGAGTAACTCACCGGGAGGCCTGTTCGTTGCGACAATACCCGAGCCAATTATTATGTGTTGAGTGTGGACTGTACCTATGCACCGCAGGCTGAATACTTCGGGAGTAAGCCTCGACCGAAAAGGTCCAGCACATGTGGAGCGCAGCTCCGACTCACTCCCGTCGCGCAAAAATGCCATTCTGCTTTGATACCAAAATCATTTTCATGATTACATAAATTTTGGATATTAAATCGATTTTTAAAATGTTGTTTTTCATGATTACATAAATTTTGGATATTAAATCGATTTTTAAAATGTAGTTTTATTCCATCAGAAAAGTAGATAATCTTTGTAACTTTGTGTTGTTTCTTTAGGTAATCAATTATCATCGAATTACACACATACACCGCTGCAGAGTCATGAGTATTTGATTCAGAAATCATGATTATATTTCCATGTTTTAATTCACCTTCATCTCGATAATAATAAACTACAGTATATACTGTGGCTTGATTATTATTATAGTGAAAAGCTTGAGCTGCTTTTTGAACAACGAAAGCAAAATTCTCTGAATAATCTGGTAACACAAGAATTTCTCCTGGCTTTAAGCTTCCCTTCAATTGCTTAAAATATTCTGATTGTTGTTTGTTAATATAATCATGAGGTTTTAATGATTTTAACCGATGACCAAGAAGTTCGAGGAAATTTTTAGTAGTTGTGTTTGATGTAATCATAGTTGTTCTATCTGTCGAATGCCAAGAGCTAAAAGTTATATCCTTTACGTCTGCTTTTTCCAAACCTGATTCAAGCTGGGATCTGAGCTTATCGTAATTAGGGCAGTTTTTGCATTCGTTAAGGAAACATTATCTATTTGAGTTACGACATACCATGAGATTAAGACAATCGGTATAGTTTTTTAATGGGAATTCCGATTTAGCCATCAGGTCAGATAAATTGATGGCATCGAGCAAAACCTTGACATTCTCATGAATCACACATACGCAAACAATATGAGTACCATTACTTCCGGGTAAAACACAATTTTGAGGTCGTAATTGGCAAAACTTTGAAAGACCTATAGTAATATCTGGATGCTCTCCACAGAATTTGAAATATAATTCTTTTAAGCTAAACAATGTCAGTCTCTTCTCTTTGAGGACTTTTTCTCCATCAATCTCAACAGATTTTTTATTTCTATATCCTGGGAGAATTCTGCTGTTAGAATCACATTCATAGAATTGTTTCACTCTATTAACCGTAGTTTGTGGCAGCGATTTACCTATTTTTGGGGGTGGTCTAGAAAAACAGCCATTCGTGGCTTTTAATTCTTTAGCTTTTCTAATGGAGTAAGTCGTAGTATTGAATAGAGAAGAAATCTTCTCTATTGACCATTTTGATGGCAGTATGGTTAGAATAGCTATCCTGTCGGGATCGTGCTCTGACAACGACGAAAATTTTTCTCTTAAATCTTCGATGATTTCATGGAGGTTTTCCTCAGCATTTGAAGAAGTCGAACTGTCAAGATCTAATTGCACATTCTTCTCTAGGCTATCTTCATTTACACTGTTAGATACAGAAGTATTGTTCAAATTGTCATTCACGTTTTCATCATGAGTATCATCATTGTTGGAATTGTGGTTCACGTCTTCATTATGAGTATCATTACTAGTATATGATATTTTCCTACATCCACTGCAAATCATATTCTCTGCAGAAGCAAGTCAGAAATGTCTACAAAGCCTAGCTGGTAGTGGTCGTAATGATTTGCCTATGTGAGCTACCAATTTGAACGGATTGCAACAGCGATCTGTTCGAAAAGAAACGGACCTTAGACTTAAAATCAGTGATCTCGAAAACGTATAAATTTATGGTCACGATCCTTAATCTGGCCGTAATCATGCCTATTTGAGTGTTTTTGAAAAATATTTTGAGGCTAGGGGCAAATTTTGGACTGAACGAGCTGAACGGACCTTGGATTTGAAATACGCGACCCTTGAAACGAACAAATGCATCGTCACGAACCTTTATCTAGCCATAATCAACCCTGTTTGAGCGTTTTTGAGGTATTTTTTGAGGTTAGAGCAAATCCTGGAGTGATAAGGTTAAACGGTCAGCGGATTCGGATTCAGCGTACCCGAAAACATATAAAATGACCTTTACTCACAATTTTCGTCTTTTATCTATATTTTTATGAACGATTAATCGGAAAATTTTCGGAAAACTGGTCAGAAAATCGGGTTTTTGGGACCGCCATTTTGAAAATTTTGAAAAGCGCAACATAGCTATTGATTCTACATAAAAAACCCTAAATTTTGACCCTATACAAGTTTTTCTAAATCTTTACTATTTTTGGGCAGAGCCGTGTGCGTTTTGGCATGGATTGACTCATATATATATATATTTAAATCTAAGATATGTTTGACCTTTTGGAAATTTCTAAACAAATGTAAAAGAGGAAAATAAACGAATATATGAAATTAAATAATAAGATTGAATAATGAAGAATGTTTATAATATTGAGCTTAGACAGAGCAAATTTCCTATCAAATGCATTGATTCCTAGAAATGCATTGAGCAAATGATTATCAATTATATATCACAAGGAGTTTTTGATACATTGGAATTGTCGAAAAGTTAAGTTAATTAATGAACATAATTATTTAGTTAAACTAAAACAATCCATTGTTGCATTTTCCCATTTGAATATTTGAATTCATACAGTATAAAAATTCGAAATTTAAAGTATATTAAAATATACTAAAATTATTAAGTTTAATTCATAGAAATGACTTACTTAAACATTATTTGCAATACTTCTATTTATTTTAAATATAAAAACATATGTATATTGATGTAAATAAATAATTGATTTTCTCTATTAAAATGTACTTTTATTAGTTTTTTATTCCATTTATTATTTCTTATTTTTAGTATAACCAAGCAGCATAGTTTACAGAGAAATTTAATATATTAAGAATGTCAAAATGTTAAATCAAAACGCTATAAACTTAATTTTCATAACAAATGATTATATAAATTATTTAAATTTTCATATTATGAATGATAGAAACTTATTTTATTATTATATGTTTGGTGAAATTGATCAAATCAAAATTAGAAAAATGTATATTTCGTTTATCTTAATGATAAGGAACAACTCTACCGAGGCAGTTTTTGTCGTTATTTTAGCTAGATTTAGGTAGCCTTCCTGCACGCGGTGAGAAGCATACTTTCTGAAATGGGCGAGCCACGCACGATATTTGGATTAAGCACTAAACGATACCTGTATAATAAACCAGTTACAGTACCATTTCTCGGAAGCCACGTACAATAAAATAAATATGAGACAACCGACTAGCATATGGGAAGCCGCTAGACTGTTGTCCGAGGTCAATGACATTGCTTTGATGAGAACGAGAAGCGTCCAAGTGGCAAGGATAATCTTAGCAGTTCAACACAGAAATATACCCGAAGATACGAGCAGCTAGAGAATAGCGGTAGTTTAAGAACACGAAGAAGCCAAACGAAACGAACCCAGACAGCTCAACACCGCATCAGCAAGGAAAGGTAGTTTAAAACGGTGGGCGCAAGGCGGAGCGCACGTACCACCATGAGTCGTTCAGAAAGATCCGAGTCATGTATGAGGTGGAAAAAGTAGATGATTGGTATGAAACCGTCGTTGATATTGGATATGATCTGCCATGTGTATACGATGAAAATGTATTATTAGAAGATGCGCAAGACTATCAGCTATAGATCATCATATTATAAGTGAGAGTTGCGGGGTAAGGAAAAGGGGGGAGGAGAGGGGAGTTGCTCCGCTCAATCCGTCCGTACGTTTTGATTATTGTGATGGCCCTGAAAAGGGCCGGTTGTAACTAGAGATCTTCTAAGGCTTCCTAGCCTCGCGCTCGGGACTTTTTGGCGGTCTCGGCTGGAGGAGTCGAAGAGCCCGTCGGCGGCTCATACTGCGACTTCTTGGAGCCTCGGGGATGTGAAGAAGACGCACCCTAGGCGTCGACCGCGTCGTAATCGGGCCGAGCCTCCGCTTTACCGCTGCCAGCTTCCGCGGATCCCTCAGTGCCGCGATGCCTCTGGGCTCTCGACGAGCTGACCGAGGGATCTCGGCTACTGGAGGTTGTGCCGGAAAGCGTGGCAAGACGGGCTGCGTCGGCTTGCGAAATAGCGCCTCCTTTCCGTCCGGCAGCTCGTCGTCCGGAGAGGGAAAGAGGCAAAGAACGTCCTCTTGTTCCTCTTCCTTCTCCAGGTCCAGAGCTGCCTGGATTTCCACCGCAGTGGGCAGCGGTGTAGCGGGTGGTGGTACCACGAACACCAAACTGCGCACCTGGGGGGAAGGAAAACCCTCACTCGTCTGAGGCGAAGGAGGCGGTGGTGTCGGTGGCCGATTCTGCTTCTGTCGTCGGGGTCGGGGCCGGGGACGACGGGTATTTCGGCGTTTCCGCTGGCGTTCAGACCGACGACGAGACTTCCGGTCGGTCTTTGGCGTTCGCATCCACTTGGGGTTTTCTGAGTGGTCGGCTCCATTGCTGGGAGTCGAATCAATCTTAATCACGCTCTTGCGCTCTTTTATAGTGAGCTACGCGGGTGGCCCGAGAGGAGGGGAGGAACGCGAGCAGAGGGCGCGAGAGTGTGAGCATTTGCGAATGCTTCTGCCTGTGTGCCTTACAATTGAACTTCCGTGAGAGTTAATTAAGAATTAACTCCCGGAGCGGTCCAATTGTTCGACACTGGAAGATTACAGCCGTTAAAAGGCGCGTGCGGCTCTCGTTCAGAGAACAACGCCTTAGAATGGCTCTCCCGTCAGGACTTGCGTTCGACTTCCCCGTGCTCTTGACGCGCGTTCGTCAAGAGCCGTGATTAACGGAAAGATACTGCCTTCTTAATAAGACTTCCGTGGGAGATAAGCCCGCCAGAAAGTCCGTTCGGCGCGACAGTACCCGGGTTAATTATCACGGGGAAAATGTGATGTGTGCCGACCACCACAGGCTGACTACCTCAGGGGGATCTCTCTCAACCGAGGAGGTCCGGCCGGTGCGGTGCGTCGTGGCCGACTCTTAGAGGCTTGTCCCTGCGTAGCCACAATTGAACTTCCAGGAGTTAAATTATTAACTCTCGGCTCCAGGCTGTGGGATACGAGGAGAAAACTCTGCTAAAGGACGCTATCGACTCTCGTTAGAGAACGACGCCCTTAAGCAGCTCTCCTATCAGGGACTTCGTTCAACTGCCCCCGATCTCTTGACGCGCGTTCGTCAAGAGCCGTGATTAACTGAGGGATACTGCCTTCCTAATAAGGCTTCCTTGGGAGTTAAGCCCACCAGAAAGCCCGTTCGGCACGACAATAACCGGGTTAACCACCACGGGGCGAGTAGGCACTTACCGTTCACTGCACACTAGCTACTTCGGGAGATTGCTCTCAACCGAGGAGGTCCGGCCGGTGTGGTGCGCCGAGGCCGACTGATTCAGGAGGCGCGCGCCCCCTTACTTATAGTTGGCGCGAGAGCTGCTCCGACCGCTCTGTAGTGAGCGCGGCGGTTCGGCGCTGACAGCGGTTAGGCAGCTGCGGCGTGCGCGCGCAGCGTATTGCTTTATTCGCGCTCCCGTCTCTCTTTCTCTCTCTCTTCTTTCCTGCTGCGCCCTTGGAAATACATATATAGGTTTAGGAAATGATAAGGGCGTCGGTAACTTTTGGAAGTTATTTATTATTCTCTTGTACGGTGCCGGGATCGAGGACTTGTCTCTGGCCTGATCGGCCGAGAAGTCTGGAGTCAGGAGTCAGGCGAAGTCTCGAAACTCGATCTCTTATATACTACCCGGCTGCGCCGTGATTTGCTGCAGTTCGGGTAGAAGGGGAATATTACCGTGCGCAAGGCGCTATAGATATACTAAATGTATAACAATCAGGTATGACCAAAAAATCGAATTTCTTTTATTTCTTTTTTTGATTCTTTAAACCTTTCTTAACACAGAATATTCAGTTTGAATATGACATTGCAAAGTACATTAAGTTAAATGTACTTTGTTTAACAACAGCAGCTTTTTCTGCAGTTTTTGTTTTTCTTTATTCAAAACATTCCAGGTACATTGGCTTTTGTCAAAACTTTTTGAAATTAATTTAACATATTCCTTCTAGTATTATGAAGAAATTTTTGCATCAGCAAGGTGCTGTGTACGGATCAAGATCAAATGAAAAATAATTATTTATGAATAAAAGGTATAAATTATGTAAAAACATTTTTAATTATATGTACTTGTATTCAATTTTGATGAGAATGCACAAATATTTTCAATATGGTATAAAAAGTAAATAAGAATTTTTCTATTCTGCATACAAAATTCTATGTGTACCAGGAACATTCGCAATCTACCTCATTTTGAGTAAGAAAATTATGAATTTTTCGCTGCATATCAATATATATACAGTAAAGTACGCAGACATTTTCAAAAAACTTTCATTTTTGGTTATATGACTATATGTGTAAATTAAAAAAATTCATAATCAAGGGGAAATTTTAGAAAAAATGGTAGGGATCCCCCTTAACCCATTTCTTCCCAAGAGGCAATTTTATAGTTGATTGGTTTTTTGCCTAAAACATTGTCGAAAAAAAAATAATAATAACCAATAGCACTTTTCTGAAGTAAAATTGTCCGCTCGTTCCGATTCTGAAGTCAGAATTTTGAAATTTCCGTTGGATAATTTCAAAATGGCGGTTTTAGGCAAAAAACCAATCAACTATAAAATGGCCGCTTGGGATGAAATGGGTTAAGACAGCAATCTCAAGAAGAGGAAACCATCGCGTGTCCAATTATAGAAATCATCATACGCGAGAAGCAAATCTACACCTTCGTGGGTACAGGTGTACAAGTGTTTGCAATCAGTAAGGATACGCTAGACACATTACAGCAGCAAAGATACTAGATGCATTCACTCCCAACGTCCGAATGGACTAAAATTGAACGCCAGATACTCTTAACGCACCGTAAAAAATCATCAAATGCCATTCTGGTGTATAGTGGTAACTATAGTGGTTCATACGCCAATATGAAAGAGTGATTGGCATCGAGTCCTACCACATAACCTTCAAGAAAATAAATTTACGAAATGTTGCGCTACTACCCGAAACGATACTGCGGACAATAACAGGCGAAGAAAATACGAAAGAAAAAAATACTACATGCAGCAACCCAATACCCACATATATATAGAAAATATTACAGAAATACCCAGAAGTGACCCAAGATGGAGTTGGGCGAATCAAAAACTATATCCATGAGATATATTTAAAGGATAATAAACCATATAAGTGGCCGTGTTATCTAATACCCAAAATATACCATCAGGAGGTACCATAGCAACTACAGGAGATGGAAGCTGCAGGAGTCATTAGCAAAGAACCCACCGAATACATAAACCATCCAGTAATTGTGAAGAAGCAGAACGACAGCATCAGAGTCTGCTTAGACGCACGGGTACTTAACGAATGAATAGAAGGAGATTAGACCCAATCACCAACGGTAGAAGAAGTGCTAGATGAAATCGATGATTCAGAGTGGTTTACAAGCCTACACATAACGAAGGTTTTCTGACACACTGACCTATCCGAAGACTAGAAAATACACAAGTATTAAATTTAAAGGACAAACGTATGTATTTTTGAACCAACCATTTGGGTTAAAATGTTCGAGTGGAATATTCATAAGAGTTTTAATGGAAATCCTGGGTCCAGAGTTAACCAGTGTCATAGTCATTTCTTTAGATAATTTACACATCTATCATAAATTGAGAAGTGAACTGATAAAATTAGTGGTACGAGTGATAGTAAAGTTAAGTGCGGCAAGTACCCGAATAAATATTAAAAAGTGTCAGTTTGGAATACGCTCAGTATCGTTCCTCGGACGCACGTTATCGGAACATAAAGTAATAATGAATGAAGGCAATTGTTGATTTTCCAACACCAAGGAGCAAAAAAGCAGTTCAAGCCTTTCTCGGGTTAGCGAACGGGGATCGAAGGTTCGTGCCGAGGCTGTCAGAAGCAGCGCAACCGTTGACGTTAGTACTGGTAAAAGATAGATTAAGTTTAAATGGCTAAAATAAATGCAGGATGCTTCTGAGAAATTCAAGTCTCTTTTTACCAGCTAAGAAACTATGCATGCTCAGAAGCGACTGGGACTATGGATTGGAGATGGATACGTCAGGCATCGGACTAGATGCTAGACATTTTCAGTAGACCAACGGTTGCGAACCTTTGTGGAACAATACTCAGAAGAAATCATGTGTGAGACAGATGGTTTAATAAGAGTTTACATAGAAGACCAATGGAAAACTGTTATTCTACCACCAAGAGAAAGAGAAAGATAGAAGAGAAAAGAGAAAAAGAGAGAAGAAGACGAGAAGATAGAAGAAGAGAGAGAGAATTCTCTCTTTTTAGAGAAAGTTTTTAACGCGGATACATGTTTGGTTACTAAACGCGGGCAGTGAAAAAATGAAGATCTATGTGAACGACCGCGCGGTAGTCATCAATTATGATCGAATATGCAGAGACATTGCACAATCATGTGAACTGTATCACAGAACAAAGCTTTACATCAGATGCATAGAAGGCGAGTGGCTATACAAGTTACCGACACAGCCAAACATGGCGTGATCGCTTGACTTATACAGACCATTACCAAAAACAGAAAGAGGAAGAAAATACTTATTAGTGTTGATGGACAAGTTTACCAAGTTGGTAATAGCGTTAAATAGTATAATAGTTAAATTAGGAGTAAGAGCAGTAGAGCTCAGAATCAATTCCAAGAACCAAGAAACCGAAAGAGATAGTGACCGATCAAGGAAGGCATTTCATCAGCCGAGAATGGAAAATATGGGAGATTTTGTAGAAGTGCGGTTAACTACAACATTATCATATAATCCACACTCCAATTTGATTGAACCAGTGATGAGGGAACTTGGGTGCACATTCCGGGCATGGTGCTATTAGACACAAAATAAATGAACGCATACATGTACAGGCTGCGCACCGTTCGAGCTACATGAGGTACAGACAATGCAGTTACCCACTGGCGTAGGCAAACCGTTACAGAACATCTACAAAGGAACAATAAGAGACTATAAGCAGTACATAAGTTAGATGAAGCTATGAGAAACAGAATCGATAGTCAGAGAGAAAAAATGAAACACGCCAAAGCTTTCAAATTAGGAAGCAAAGTCCTAAAGAAAAGACACATACTATCAAACAAAGGGGTAGGTACAACAAGAAAACTTGGGTTAGTGTAGGATGACCCATATTGAGTTATTGAGCGAAAAATGAGGAACGCATATACACTGCAGAAAGAAAATGGTACAACGTTATACCTACGGTCAACGGAATACAACTGAGACCATATCGTCAGAGTAGAGAGAATAACCAATGGCAACCACAGAATACCGATAGCAGCACCGAAGAGGAATAAAAGAAAGTGTAACAAAAAGATGTACGTTAAAAAATAATAATAAGAATAAAGAGAAATAGTAAATAAAAAATCTAAAGGTGAAACAATTAGTGAAAGTACCTACGGGCTATGCAGGGTAATAAGACAGTTAAGGATCAACACTAATAAAAAACTTAAATGTAGGCACGGGTCACACAACGTAACAGTCGAGTTTAATACGAAATAACAATTTAAACCTAAAAGCAAACAATCATTGGAAGTGCATACGGACCATACAGTGACACAGTGTAATGCGACAAAAGCGTCCTCTTAGAGTATTTTAGATACGGATCAAGTGTGAGTCACACGGCATGAGCATAGAGACCGACAGATTACCACGGGAGACGCATGGCAACGCGCGTTGAGACGTGCAGTTCAAAGCATGCAGTTCAAAGCGTGCTAGCTAAGTAGCCGGACTTCCAAATAGTAAGAAGCCAACACAAGTAGAAAAATGGATTAGCTGAATATTTAAATTAAACATCTAAGGAAGAAAAGAGCAGAAACGTCTAGCACGCTAAAAGGCAGTCTTACAACGCCTTACTCAAGCCGACAAATAATACGAAGACGCCATCAACGTGAGTCGAGAAGCAAGTGACAAGCGTCAACTTATTTACAAAGACATAAATATGCACCTGTATAACAAAATTGCGAAGCTGGCGAGTATTAAAGAACGGATATAAGCAAAACCGCCTACTGATAAAAAGTGGGAAGTGTTGGTGGATGAAATTCAACAGTGTCTCGGCGGATTTTCAAGTGGGGGAAGCGTACTATATGACAAAAAAGAGATATATGTCACGAAAAATGAGGAGCCATCGCCGGGCCAAAGTCAACTGCAAAAAGCAAAGCCGTTGATAATACGAATTCAGAGAGTGCAAACCCCGTTTCGAGTGAAGGTTCCTACGAGACAGACGCACGCGAATGAAGAAACACAACAAAATACATAAACTAAAGATGGCAAAAATGATGGAGGCTCAAACGAAAAGATTACTGAAAAGATGGATATCAGCGAGATTGACCGACCGATAAACAACATGGCCAGCCCAGTGAGAAAGAAAGACAAGAAACAAATCATACATGCTAGATCAACGGTGAAATTCTCAAGCCTAATACGTACAATCGTACCAGACAAACAAACACAAAGCTCCGATCAGCCAAGAAACAGCGATGGGACGTTTGGAATAAAACCAAAACAATCAGCATCAGAGGAAAGATAATTCCACGAAAAAATGAAAAAGCGTAAAAGAGAGAACTGGAATCGTCACAAGAGTCACAATAGACCGACCAAAAACCCTAGAAAGTAGTCCGGGAGAGCAGACGCATCAGCAGAGGACTCAGATTGCTAATCAACCCCAGAGCGCATGTGGATCAACGAGAAAGAGCAACAACAAAAACACGCACCGGGAACAAAACAACAGTACGATAGTAAACCGCATAAGTATAATAGGTCAGATCCAGCTAAGATAGCATCAGCTCAAAAATAGAATATTATTTTGCTACATAACTTTGACACATATATAGTATAATTTTGAGTTTTTATAAAGTAAAAATAGCTACATAATACCATTATAAGTAAATACAGTCTCGATTAACAGGTACCTGCACCTTGGAAGATTCAAAAAATCTTTTTTCTTTATTGTTTACTTCAATAGTTTTCATACAGAGAAATATGATGCTGAAAGTTTCACATCAAAATTCAATTTATTTTAAAGCTTTCTGAGGCTTCTAAGCGAAGCGTTAACGCGCACGCTACCGAATTACGAAAATTTAAACGCGTTTTTCTCAAAACATTCTTTTTTAAATTTGCGGACACGATTTCTCATACAGTTTTTATCCGATTGACCTGAAATTTGGCCAACCTCTTCGTATATGTATATACTGCACTAAAGTACCCATGCTTATTTAAAAAATTTGAAAACTCCACTTGCAATTAGCATTTATTTAAAATAATTTAGGGATAAAATTAAACTTTCCAGAAAAATAGCTGCCGTATTGCAAAAAAAAAATATTTTCAAAAAAGGATGGGTACTTAATTAGGTTTTAGGTATAAATAATGTTTCTTTCTTTCATTTTGCTCGATGATGACTAGTGGACCAGTAATTGTGTCCGCAAATTGACATGCTCAAAAAAAGACGATTCCGAAAGTTGGCCAATGGGCCACCATTTTTATTAGAAAATAATTTTTTTGTATAGTTCAGTACATGTACAATAAAGCCTTCAAAGTTATTTTGAAGCATAGCTTTCTATTTATCCACAGTAAATTTCCAAACTTTGGTTCATTTTAGAACCTCTAAGCTGGCGTTACCCCTTAAGTAAAATAACGGACATTTTAGTTCCTACTTATCTCGCGCGGTTAGGTCGAGTACTCTAAATGAATAAACAGTAGACTAGATATCATAATTTTCTTTATTTACGAGTAAACACAAAGCGTGAATATATATTTTGTTATAGTTTTAAATAACATTTTTTTTCTTTTCTCGTTTGGTACTGTATATAAGAAGAATAGTATGCCGCGGTCGTCGGCTCCTTCTTTATTACATAGCTACATGATCAGTATTTTCAGATTATTTCATAAAAAGTCATATCAACACAAAGTTACAACGTTTCCCGGTTCGCGTGGTGCTTAAATGGCATACTTTCTCTGTCTTTTTTCGTTTTCATGGAAGGAGCCAATAATAACCTATGAAAAGTGGCAGATAACTTAGTCTCTGATTAAGATGTCTTATTGAGAGGCAGCGTAATCAAAACGATAAGACTGTTAATTTTGTCAATTTTTCTTTTGTTTTTAGACTTTGATTATAGACAACGCGAGAAACCGTACATGTGATATATACACGATTGAAAGTCAGCTGGAATCACGATCATCGTAATAGTAAAAAAAGATGAAAATAATCACCGATTGTGGTTTATTATTTAATTAAAGAATTCGAGTAAAAATAAAGCTACAAAACAGACGCGAGTAATAATTAGAGTAGAATTGAGAATAAAACGGTGTTTTTTTTCCTTATTTCCGTATTGAAACATTAAGAAATCTTTTCTTTTTGGTGCGATTCTTTTTTGTACAACGGCATGCCCCCTTACATACTGCCGCCGTTACATAAACTTAACAACATTCGTTAAATATTATAAGCATTTTCCAAATATTGAGTGTGAGTATGTAAGGGCACATACCTCACGCGCACGCCAATAGATGACATTCTCACGACATTGGCGTATAGATCAGGAGGGGATGAGAGCAGCGTAAGTGTCTATTTGAAACCTCTGGCCGGCTCCTTAACACTCGAACGCGACAAGCAAGATTATAACTTAGTGATAAATAAAGAAACGTTGGTTTAGCATAAATCACTGCTGTCAGCACTTATTTACGCGATCCTTAACATTACAGTCCAGATGAACGTAATAACCCCATCCACAGCTAAGAAGACCACGCTAGATGAACGGCCGGCAGTTGGGATATGTTTGAAAGCAATCATTCTGAAAATCTTTATGCTATCAATACTTAATAACGTCTTAAATTTTACCGCTGTAAACCCTAAAAATCTTGACCCTACACATCACTATAAATCACTATTTTCAATACCATATTTATTAAAAGAACGTTGTTCCTCACACGATTCTTGGTAACATGATGAACGAAAAATTTTTTTTCGTCGGTTATTCGACTCCTTTTGATATGTATTACAAAGTAAGTGTAGTTTTAGCATGTGAACAGCGAGAACACTCGCACCACACCGTCGTTGCTAAAATCAGCTGAAATGGTCCATAAGACTAACGTCCAAAGCTCTGATCATCTGTATCCAATAAATTCTACGAATATACAAGAAGCGTGTACAACTAATGGGTATTATAAACATCTATGTCTTGAATCATTTAGGCAACCGCCCACCATAATCAAATCATCGATTATACAAGATGGCAACGCATTAGGAAAGAACGTAAAATTTCTCTAATATACAGCAGGATGCTCGAAGAACATACAATAAATTAAGTTTAATCTAATCGATGAAAACAATACGAATTTGCGACTCAAATGAATTTTGTACTAACAAACTCGAGAACAAACCAAAATATAGTTAGATAACTCCTCAAGAGTATAAACAGTCCGATGCAACTACCAAGTTATGTTGCGTCTGGATGTAAATGAACAGCACAAAATGCAATAACTAAATTGTTGCAGCTGCAGAGAGAAAATCAGCCCAAAAAAACTAATCTTGTTGCTGCTTAAAAAATAGGATCAACATAAGTGCAACAGCTACATCGTTGCAACAGTATCACTATGAATAGATAAACAAAAAGCAATTTAATTTTATTATCTACCACTCGAAAATTCAGCACAAGTATCAGTGAAATAACATGAAGTCTCTACTCTAAATCAAGGTTCAACTTGTGGTCAGTATGATCCTCACAAACTATCAAACACATCTAATCTTGATTTCTAATATTCAAAAATTAAGAAATAATCAACAACAAAACAGAACCGCATTTCCATTCGTCAAATTCAAGACTGATGGCAGTTTTGGTTCCCCAAACACTGAAAGATTTCCAAAATTATCCACAATTTTTGTTCGGCAACACTATAAAAATTCATGAAATGAATAAATAAAATGTTGAAAAATCTCAAACCATCTATTGTTGCTTATATATATGTAGTTCTTCCAATAAAATCCTCCAGTAGATCCCATAACACTAAAAGTTTAAGAGAAAGATTTTCATTGTACCAAGGAATTTTCAATTTAATAAGTGTGAAAATAAAATATTTTTTAAATCAAATCTATTAGTCAAATTATTAGCTAAAAATAGCCTTACAAATTTTTTTTTTTTTCAATACAATCCATCCCCATTTTTAAATTGAGAGACTAGACAAGTTTATTGTAGAACATCAAGATCCTTGATAAATCAGCCTGCATATTTATTTAACACAAGCGGATGTAACCTTAAACTTATTTGCAATACGCAAACTATCCGATGAGCTCAAGATTTTAAAGCTATATTTTAAAACCAAATTCTCGAAGCTCAAATCTCAGGTAACCTTTATCGGGAAGACAGTATGATTTTAGCCCAGCATTAATAACCGCTATCCAGATGATTGATAAAATGTCTGATGAAAATAATCAAAAAGTTAACCTATGACTAAACTCGAACAATAAGATTTAGCCCAGCAAATCAAACTTACAAATTTTGGGTTTGCTTAATTATAATTATAATAAAATATCTAAAGCAAACAATAAACTTGTAAGCTCAATAAAAATTAAACTGTAATAAATAAAGTTCCCAAAGCGGTCATAATTAAAGGATACATACCAAAAGAAACTCAATAAACCAGCAAAAAAAAACATCTTATAACGCTTTAAACTCAGCTGATAGTCAAAATCAAATTCAGAATAAAGCGCGAAGTGGACTAGAAATTGCCCAAGAACTATGTTTCGCCTTCTATGAACTTATTTATACTTCAATAAACCGTATTATGGGTCAACACGATACTACTACAAACTCTAAATATGGTTTTGAAAGACCGTTGAACCTTTTCAAGTATGAAATTCGGAATAGAAGATCGAGGCGCGGAGCGCGCACTCAAATCTGGCCGAGCGTTCGTACACCTGATCGACGCCCCTCTGCTTTCGGTTCTGTATCTTCGAAAGAATTTATAATTGGACTTTGTACCTTTGTGTACATATTCTTGAATTTAAACAATAAAAGAAAAATCGATTTTTTGGACCACCTAAAGCAGAATCACCCCTTAAAAATAAAGTTTTATAGTTTTTTTTTTCTTTTTCCAATAGAATGAAGACTTGAAAGTCTAGTATATTTATAATTAATTATTGTTTACCTAATATAGTACCAGATATAGTTTTCTGATATAGTATCAAATGTATTTGATACATGAAAGATTATTTAAAAATTAATAAATGTAATGTAACGATGTAATACGTAATATATCAGAATTTTAGTCTTGTTTTTCAAAAGCTCGATTTTCTCATCTTCAATTTTTCCAGTATGCTAAAGTTGATTTGCGTCATCATATTCAGTGAATCATTTTAAATCTGTTTTTCAAATATAGTTTAATGTATTTTGAACAAAAGTTAGCATTTTTAACGTACTTTTATTCAATTTCTAATGGTACATAAAATATGACATTTATTTACTATTTCAATAGAGTATATTTCTAAAAGTAAATAAATAGACTTAAAAGTGTAATAAATGCTAACTTTTCTTCCTTTTAATGTTTAGAATGATGATAAATTTTTCTAAATCTGTTCGATGAATATTGAGCGAGTTTTGTGCTGTCTTGTGGAGGGAGGTTTAAATAAATTATAAGGCACTGATTTTCTCTTTAAATTATATTCTAACCTTACAAAATATACAAAGGCCTAAGTAGGCAAATAAAAGTAGTGTCGTGTATGAATTAGGTATGGTCGCGTTCGGGTCTCGCTAGTTACTGTCGCGGTCGATCTGTAATCGGAAAGAAAATGTGTCGCTGAAAGGTGTGAGAGTATGTGTGTGTGTTTGTATATGTCTGAATCCAACGGCGGTAGAGGCAACTAGCCAGTATTCGGAACAAACATCTTGACGCTAACCAACTTTACAATACTTATCTTATTCTGGTTCAAAAATTACCTAATGTGTGCATATTTTAGAATCTAAGAGGGTAAAAAATCTGAAAAATTCTGGAAAACATACTTATTACCATTGTTTAAACAAAAACTTTGGAAAATCACCAGAAAGCCACCTTAAATACCGATACTATTAGTCGAGAATTAGTAAACAATTTTTTTAAAAACGAATACATTCCATGTTTTTATAGTATAATAACAACTTATGTTAATAATGCTAGTGAAACGTGCATTGACAACATGTTCATACAAAGCAACGCAATCAAAGTTAAATCGTATAAAATTGTCAATTTATTTACTGACCATTACCCACTGTTTATATATAAACAGAATAGAATTGAAACTGAATAATAATAATAAAAGCAAAACTGTTATAAATTATAACAAAATGAAAAAAATAGCTAGAAAAATAAATTTTAATTATATTGTTATGATCGGGTTCGGGTAATGAGAATGACAACACGTATTTATAGAAAAGCACACTTGAACTCGGACTCTTTATTCGAACACAACTGTTCTCAACAGCTATCAGAATCAGACTAAACATAAACAATAACATCCACGACGTCGTTGATCTCGTTGCTAGGGGTTGCTATGCGCGATTCTCGGTGTTCGAATCGCGCAACGTTCGAGCTCGATCACAACAATATTATGGCAATTCAGAATCCAAATCATGTTAACAATACACTATTAAGCGAAATTAGAAATTGTAAGCATAAAGCAACTACTAAAAGAAGGTCAAACAGAAATTCCTTATAGCCAAGAAAAAAATGGATAACTAGGTCATAATTATATCATACAGTATCAAAGAATTACTGTATAATATATAGAGAAGATACCCTACTAACTTAGCACTCAAAAATGAATATTTAAATTGTCAAAATCCTAGACAAAGTAATAAAAAATGCCAAATTTATTTATGAAAATGCCGAGTAAACAAAAATAGTAATAATCCTAAACAACTGTGAAAATTTATAAATTTGAAACTAAACAAAAAAGAAAAACAGAATAGAATCAATATAAATCACATTTATGATGATAATCGTAAGATTGACAATACAACTAAAACACCAAACTCGGTCAAATTGAAAAAAGTTGATAAAGAAATCCAGATAAATAGATATATAGGTTTTTGGGGACGCACAATTCAAATCAGGAGATCTTTTTATCACTTAAGATCATCTAGAGGTTTTTAAGGGGGTGGAGGGGGTGAGTGATGAGAGTGGGAATTATCCATTGAAAGTGAAAATTATTTAATATTACTAGCAGATAGAGAAAAATGTGTATTAACATTTAATTAGCAATAATAAATTGATTTTATGCGGCATATTCACGATTTTCGTTTTATCTACTAACAATAGTAAGTCGTTTCAACCTAAATGAATTATTCACCCCCCCCCCTAGTTTCCCCTGCCATCCCATCAAATGCTGAAAGTGCTATCATTTGTGAACAGCATTTTTTAAAAGAATTGCCGCTATGAATCTTCTACACATGCGGGCATGTATACTGTCGATCTCTTCTTATTTACTTTGTCCCTTAAAAGGGCCGAGGGGAATAGGAAGAACGGGAGTGATCCATGTAGGATGGAAGTTTCTGCAATTTTATCGTTATTCTTGATCATTGTAACTAATCAAGAATTATGTCATTTGTAGCGTTAGGCTAGTATACTAGATATGCAAATGTTAGATAGAATATGCAAAAGTTACCCTAGACATAATGATCTACACTTTGCGTTACCCAGGAACAGAGACGTGGACGTGGTAGATTAATGTTCCATTTGGGGTGCTTTTTTAACATGAGTACCCTTGCCCCTCACTTATTTTGTGTTTAATTGTTTTATTGCATCTTTTCTTTATATTCTTCTTTCTCTTCTTCTCCTGATGCTTCATCTGACTCTTCAAAATCAGCATCTAACAAAACTTCTGGGTAGTTATCACTGTTGTATTGTGGAGTGTTTTCTTGGTGTCTGTAGTGTCTCAAATACCAAAGCATAGACGCTATGTGAGCAGAACAACCTACTACTCGGGTACCGCTTTTGCATTGGCAGTACCAACCTTTAATGGGGTCAAAACTGTCCTTTTCGTATTAATCCAAAGTTGGTACTGCTATGAGCTTGTGTGACGAGATTACACGTTTACCCTTAGTATATCGTGCTCGTCTTTATGTACATACAGAACGTAATTTTTATCATCGTCGATATGTTCTCTAGTGTAGGATGCCACTTGCTTCAATTGATAAACCCCTATTGTTAATCTTAGGAGATTATCTATCGTCAAACGAGGAAAATCTCTAAGAGAGGTTGTTTCTATTTACTCCCAGATCACCTGTTTTCTGACCCAGTCATTGTCCTCAATCAGTTTCTGTAAAAAAATTTGATTTCTTACTTAAAGCAAGCATTCTCTCAGCAATGACAGCATCATCAAGTGATACTGCTGAAACTCTTGGTTGTCTATATACATTGCAATGGGTTGACACAATCCTAACGTAGTCAAGATCAAGCATTTTCCATATTTTTAATAAGCCATTTACAGATTCTACGACCCATCTTATTTTTGTGACCAGGTGAGATTCATTTGCACTTGTTGTATCATGTTGAGATCATTTCTCAAGAAAGCAAGGCATAAAGTGACAATCCAATCCATTTTGTGAAACTACCCATCACTATAAGGAGGTATTTATTATAGAAAGATGAAACTGGAAATGGACCTAATATATCCATTTGAAGTATTTTAAATGGAACGCCTGAATTATAAATTTTCATCTCAATACACCCTTTATCTGAAGGTCCTTTTTTTTAAATACAAAGCTTAAATGATCTATACCAATTTTCTACATCTTTCTTAGAAATAGCCCAGTAGAATATTGTCTTAGCTTTTTCTAGATTCTAATTTATCCAAAAATGACCTCCAGAAGGAGAATCATGTGCTTTTTCTAAAATCTCTTTAATCTTTTATCTAGGAACCACTAACTGACGAATCTTATAACTTAAATCTGGTGTAATCCATTCCCTAAATAAGATTCCTTTATCTTCAACAAACGAGTTCCATTGACAACAATAAATGTTCGTAAATTCGTCGATTGATGAAATGTCTTGCCAAACCATTTCTTTCTTCTTTCTTACTCTGAAGAATAAAAGAAATAGCCCTATCTTCTTTTGATCATCTCTCTAGTTATCTGGCGTATTTTCGTCAAAGATGATTCAACAGTTTCTTCAATAACGTTAAATTTTTCTTCTACTTTTGAGCAGTACCTACAGGATGATTCTTCACATGGCCGTCTTGAAAGTCCATCAGCATTTCTATAAGAGTTTCCTATTCTGTGTAAAATTTTGTAATTGTATTGATCTAATTTTCCTAACCAATGAGCTAACTGTCATGTTCAAGAGAAGGAAAATCCATAATAGGAGGTGTAGTAAGTACTTCTTTTAATTTGGAAAAGGCTTTTTGACATTCTTCTGACCATATACATTCAGGCGATTTTTCCGTTAACTTATAAAGAGGTTTAGCTATAGAAGAAAATCCTTTAATAAATCGCCTTTAATAAGAACAGAAACCTATAAAACTCCTAAGATTCTTCTTGTTTTTTGGAACGGGCCAATTTACTACTGTTTCAAAATTCTTCGGAACCGTAGCTACACCTTTCTCTGATACTATATGACCAAGATATTCAACTTCTTTCCTGAAGAAAACACATTTCTTCGTATTGAGTCGAAGATTTGCCTCTTTAAATCTTGTAAATACTTTTTCTAAATTGCTCAACATTTTGTTGAAAGTTTTAGCCATAACCATGAGTCATCAAGATAAATTAAAACGAAAAAGAAATCATGTAATAATTTTTCCATCAAACGTTCGAATGTAGCGGGTGCGTTGCATAATCCAAAAGGCATGACTTTAAACTACCATAACCCTTTACCAATTGAAAATGCTGTTATTTCTCTATCTTCAAATCAAATTTTAATTGGCGAATAACCACTCTTTAAATCTAAAGTACAAACCACAAATATCCTGTTAATTTGTCAAACGCATCATCAATTTTGTGTAAAGGATAAGAATCCTTGATAGTGATATTATTTACTTCTCGAAGATCAACACAAAACCGTAGAACAGTCTTTCTTTTGTTTTATAACAACTGGAGAACACCATGAATTTTCAGATTCTTCTATAACATCCTGCTCTTACATAGCAGTAATTGCTTTTTCGACTTTTCTTTCTAGATTTAATAGAACTCTTCATAGAGGTTGATTTTATGTTCAACTAAATCACATTTTTCAGCAACACCTCCATCTTGAAAAATATCTTCAAACTTGAGTAGTAATTGAGCGAATTTTTCTTGTTCTAAATTTAATTTTTCAACATTATTCTTAAAAACTTCTTTTAAAGTATCCTGCAAAATTATACTTGGATCAATTATCCTAGATATCTGAGAATTCTCACAACTGTTGACTATACTTGGAGTATCAAAGATATTTCTAATTTGATTTGAACTACCAGTTATATCAGGTAAAGCACTTCCAACTATGCAGTCATCAGTTATATTTCCTACGAATACGTCAATTTCAGCCGATTATCTACTTAGATTAATAATAGCGGGAATTACAAACTCAACTGGAATGTCTTCTCCAATCGGATATTTGAGTGTTTTAAAATTAATAGGAATTTTCGCATCATTAAAATCTACAAATTTTGAATTTAAAATAGTTACGTCCGAACCAGAGTCTATTTTAAAATTACAAGTTTTATTATTAATTAAACCAGTGAAATAACTTTTAGAATTCCTATTAATTCTTCCAACACGATAATTAGTCAGAGAAGAATAAGTATCTGTTGGAGCCTTGTCGTATTCTGTTGAATTTGCTCCAGAAAGTTCAAAATAATCTAGTTTCCCCAGATCACATAACTGCTTCGGGCAATTTGATCTAAAATGACTCTTTTGTTCACATTGCCAACATTCAATATTCTTTACGAAATTTTGAAATCTTGAGTTCCTAGAAAATTGAGGCTGCTTGGTCTTCTTTGGTAGAACTGATGTATTTTGAATATTCAGAAGAATATTTAAAGATGCAGAATTATTCTTTGAATATTGTGGTCTTCTGTTCTGGTCGCGTATAACCTTGATTTCTAAAGCTCGTGCAAGAGCTATCTTCAAAGAAAAAATCTTTTCTAACTGAAGAAGTTCCTTAATCACCGAATCAAAAATAGCAATGATGAATTGAGCACATTCTATCTTGTCTTGAACTTCGTATGAACATTCGGAATATACTAGGCTAACTAATTTCTCCAGATCAGCAGCCAAAGTTAGAAGATCTTCACCAAATTGTTGACACCTATTCTGAAATTGAGAGTAATTTGAAGGTGACAGATGTTTTTCACCAAAACGTAACTCTAACTTCGCTTTTAATTTTTCAAAACCTATAGTAGCAGGTTCTGAGAAAGTACTCAAAACGCCTTTTGCTCTTCCTCTCAAAGAAGTAAAAAGGGCAACTGTTTTCGTTTCTTCATACCAATTGTTGTAGCTTGCAACTAATTGAAACTGGTTGTAGAACTCAAGAAATGATGTAGTTCCATCGAAAAAATTTGGTTTGAAATTATATCCTAATCCGAATTTGTCGCTTGAAGACACTACCTATTCTGTGCCCGTAACCTATAAGAATCGTCAACAGCTATGACATTCGCTGTTAACGTTTCATAACATAATCTAGTCTGATTTAACGGCCTAGTAGAAGTTTCGTTAGAAATGTTAATCGTTACAGTATTTGTCGCTAATATTGGAAATGTGTGTACGTTCGTGTTTGTGTTTGAAATTGAAGGGTGACTTAGTTGGTTAATTCGTTTTTGCATCTCCTCCTGCCTCTGCAATCAACTCGACCGTTCTTCAAGCAACATCTGGTTCGCCTGCCGTCAGGTGTTCTCTGGTGTTGCTCGTTAACAAGTTGTGTTTCTGATTCCAAATCCTTTACGTAAGCCCGAAGAGAAGCCATAACAGTTTCACACTGCTCGAGTCGTCGATTTTGGGATACATTTTCTTCCGCGTCTTGTAATGTTGTCCAGAGAATCTTATTCTGTTTTCTGAGTTTGTTTATTTCTTGTATTGTCATAGTTAGAGGCGGATTCAGTACTCATTGTTGCTGTTGTTCTTGTGCTGACCAATCTTGCTGTGTTCGTGTTTCTTGTTATTGTTCCAATTTAACTTGTAGTTGTTGTTCTGGTTCTTGTTAATCTTGTTGTTGTTGTGTATCTGGCGCTGGCCTCTTTATTGGAGATCGTGTCATTATTCCGGATCGTAGATCCATTAATTTTCATTCGCACAAATTCCGGACGAGTCCACAAAATGTTATAACCGGGTTCGGGGTAGTTAATTAAAAACTCACTATTTATAAAAAGCAACGCAAAACTTAGACTTTATTCGTATAACCAAATAAAAGTTTAAGCACGACTATTTCATTAAACCATTAACGCCTGGAATGCACTGGATTTTTACTCGAAATTCAAGCATGTGTATTTCCATGAAAGCAGCCGAATTTTTTTACGAAAAGTACCTAGATAGGGGTTTTCGAGGTCGCTCTTTCTGAATATGCCACGAAAATTGTTTACAAAATTATTTACTATTAGGTTTTTGCGATTTAAACAAAAAAATCCCATGTTTCTACTTCACTTTTTTTTTAAATCTTTAGTATCACCAACGCACCCCTTTACTTCCTGGTGGGACCCAGTGTAAACGTGTACCCAAGTATATATATATATATATATATTATCAGTCATGTTAAAAAAAATTAAACCACTCATATATATATATACGCTGTTTTCTACGATATTATACTATTACATCGATTCTTGCACCTCTAGATACTTTTTGATATAATATACCACTTTATCTATATGTTTCTAGGGTCGCTGAATCCAAATTCAACCCCGACTTTTCACCATTTGTCCATAACCTCAAAAAATACCCCAAATCGCTAAAATAACACTCTTTTAGGTTGAGAAATCAAGCCTCACCACCATAGCTATATATTGTTGGTCGCAGAATCCGAATTCGATGTTCATTTAATAAAAACTGATCAACATTTGTTCTTAACCTCAAAAATATCCCAAAATCGCTAAATTTACACTTTTTTAGTTTGAGAAATGAAGCCTGACCACCATATGCATATGTTTTCGGGGTCACTAAATTCGAATCCGATGTCCGTTTCACTTTGACTGGTCACCGCTTGTCCCTAACTTAAAAAAATATCCCAAATTGTTCAAACAGTCCTCTTCAGGTGAAGAAATCAAGTTTCATCATTATATCCAGATGATTTGCCTCAAACAGCACACGGAGGTGCTGGATATGAATATACGCTCAAAAGCCGTATAGCACTTTTCGAAACATATCATGGTGCTCCAAATATCGCACCAGGAATATATAGAAATTTAACTATTACAGCCATTCTTTTACCTCTAGGGCTTATTTTTTCCACTATTATCATATAAGAGTAATCGAAATGCTTGTAGCATTACTTAGAAAATATGCCACAACAATGATCGGTATGGTAAATACAAAATGGCGGTCTCAAATGCAAGAAATGTCGTAATATTGACATATATTCGCATTTTGGCAGCAGTATTCACGGTACTCGATGTATTAGATGAATTATAGGAGATGCCTGAAAGTGTTTTTTAAACATTTAGTGTTATATATATATATATATATATACTAGGAGGGTACCCCCCTGCTCGCTCCGCTTGCCTACCCCCAAAGCATCATGAAATTTTTTGTTTTTATGAAGGTTTTCTATTTTTCCACACCACCCGGGAGGTAAATAGATGGGCGCGTTTAATAGAAATAAGTAAATGAGGAGGGCATGAGGAGGGCTGGGAGGAGGGCTATGAGGAGGATACAAAGAGGAGGGGCGAGGAGGGCGTAAATCTTATAAGATTTACAAACAAATATATAATATATAATATATAATATATATATATATATATATATATATATATATATATATATATATATATATATATATATATATATATATCAAAAACAACAAAAAAATAATAAAATATAACATTTTTTTTTAAATCTATAAAAAAAATAATAAATTGTTTAAACATATTATAGAAATAGATTTCATTAACAAATTGATTATATATATAAATATATATATAAGGGGCAAAGAAACAGAAAGCGGAAGTATTTGCCATCTCGAAGGAAGGACCACAACCTTCGACACCTGATATCACGGCAATGTTTGCCAAGATGTTAGACGAGAAACTGAGTCAGTTTCGGCTAAAGATATCGGACAAAGGCGCCGTCCCCAGGAGCGAAAAGGGCGGGGGAACCAGCACGGACCCCAAAGCGCCTGATAAAGGGGGAAAACCGATTGGGTCGTCAACTCGAACGGGATGGGGAGCCAAAAGGTCGCAACCTCCTGGCACCCCGCCAGGAGGGAGTAAACCAAGGTTTGACCCCACGCAGCCAATGAAATACTACGGCTGCGGAGAGATAGGGTTCATGCAGAAGCATTGCCCTAAATGCTCGGGAAACGAGCAAGGGAGCGGCTTGAAAGGACCAAAGCCACTTCTAACGAGAAACCGGTCCCCGCAGAAACACTTCCCCTCGTAGCCGAGACTACGGCGGAGGATGTGGACGTCCAAAAGAAGCCAGGCGATTCTCGTCCAGAAGGAGAGATAACACTGGAGGAGCCTCCGAAAGAGCCTACGGTCACTGTAGCTGCTCAGGAAGTCGAAGCTACGGCAACGGCAGAGGACTTGGACGTCCAGCCACGGTCAAGCCAGCCGACTCCCGAAGGAGAGGCCGAAGCGAAGGCGTTCACCGGCTTAGATTCTTTAGTAGAAGAAGACGAACTTGTGAGACCGTGGGGAATGAAGTACAACCCCGAAGACGAAACACGATGGTGGATGTCGACTGAAGTCACGGACTACAGGCTCAGGGCCCTATACGATCCTGGCGCATCCAGCACGGTCATGGGGGCGGTTGGACTGCAGATGGCCAGCGCACTAGGGCGAGAACTCTCCCTGAAGTGCACAGGACGGGTGAAGCTACCAGACGGTACTTGTCGCCTACTAGTTGGCCATGTTATGCTCCCCATTACTGTGGCGGGTATAACCAAAGAAATAAGAGTAGGCATAGTACCTCACTTGGGCGTCGCGTGTTACGTCGGTGTCAATTTCGTCAAGGAATTCAGGGCTATGCTCGACCCAGATACCGATACAATGTACTTCAAGGGTACAGGAGCTAAATTACTATGTGAAGTAGCCAGCTTAGAGGTGGGAGTAGCCGCTCTCTCGTCCGTTGGTGTAGCAGATGCCACGGAAATTGAGCGCAAAGAGCTGGAAGACCTTCTGGACGAGATGTTGGCAGGTCAAAGAGAGACGTGCGGATTGACGTGTGTCATAGAGCACAATATCGACATCGGTTCCACGAGACCAATCAAACAACGATACTACCCCGTCTCTGAGAAAATCGAGCAGGAGATGCACCAACAGGTAAAGGAAATGTTGGAACAGCGCATAATAGAACCATCTAACAGCGGATGGTCGAGTCCGGTGGTTATGGTGAAGAAGAAGAACGGGACGTATAAGTTCTACGTCGACTATAGGAAAGTGAATGCCCATACAAAACCCGATGCATACCCACTACCGTATATGCAAGACATACTGCGGAAATTACGCAGGGCCAAGTACATATCGACGATAGACCTTGGAAGTGCGTATCACCACATACCACTAGGCGAAACTTCCAAACCCATAACGGCCTTTACAGTGCCCAGAAAAGGACTATTTCAGTTTGTGAGGCTCCCGTATGGTTTATCCTACGCTGGAGCCACGTTCCAGAGATTGATAGACATGGTGATCGGTAGCGAGCTCGAGCCATACGTGCTCGCTTACCTAGACGACATCATCATAATCTCGGAGACGTTTGAAGAACACAAGCGCCTACTCAGGCTAGTATTAAAGAGGTTAAAGGCTGCAGGGTTAGTGATCAACAGGGAGAAATGCGTTTTCTGTAAACCAGAAGTCAGATACTTGGGAGTTTTAGTGAACCGGGACGGGATCAGGCCAGACCCAGAAAAAATTGAGGTAGTCCTGAACTATCCCGCTCCCAAAGATCTGAAGCAGCTGAGACGATTCTTGGGAATGTCATCCTGGTACAGGAGGTTCATGAAAGATTATGCCACCGTGGCAGAGCCTCTAACGAGATTACTGAAGAAGAGTCAAAAGTATCAATGGCTAGAAGATCAACAGTACGCATTTGAGAGATTAAAGGCGTTGATTGTCTCGGCTCCAGTACTTCAGAACCCTCTAACAGATAAGCAATTCGTTGTAAACACGGATGCGAGTGACACCGGGATCGGCGTGATGCTCCTACAGGAAACGGAGGGGGGCAAGAGGGTACTGGAATTCGCCAGCCGAACCTTAAATTCGGATGAGCGCAATTACAGCGTTCCGGAACGAGAATGTCTAGCGGTAGTATGGGCCATAGACAAGTTCCGCCCGTACATTGAGGGCTGCTATTTCAAGGTGGCCACCGACCACATGAGCTTGAAATGGTTATGTGACATGAAAAATCCCACAGGCCGGTTGTGCAGATGGGCGTTACGGTTACAAGGACAGAGTTTCGAAATAGTTCATAAAGAAGGAAAACTCAATTATGTCCCTGATGCCCTATCCCGAATGTACGAAGAGGAGGGGATGACACTAAGCTCACTCAGCTGGCCAGAAGGCACCAATGACCAATGGTACCTCAAAGTGGTAAACGACACAGCTGAGAGACCGCACGAAAATCTGCGGTGGAAGATCGTGGGAGAGAACCTCTATCACTATCGACCAGACGAAAGCGTCGAGAGTGTCATAGGAGACGATGACGCATGGAAAATGGCAGTGCCAGCCGAGCACAGGCGGGCCATACTGAGAGAAAACCACGACGATCCCACTGCTGGTCACCTCGGGCGAGATAAGACATTCGCCCGAATAAGCCAATATTATTATTGGCCGAATATGCACGCCGACGTGCAGAAGTACGTCAAAGAGTGTATGGTGTGCCAGCAGTGCAAAGTGGTGCAGAAACCTCCCATAGGAATGATGGGTAGGAGGGTCGTGGAAAGACCGTGGCAGATAGTGGCTAGAGATATCACTGGTCCGCTACCACGTACGAAAGGCGGCTACGAGTATATCTTGATATTTCAATATTTATTTACCCGATGGGTGGAGTGTATACCCATTCGGAAGGCCAACGCTCGGACGGTAATTAAGGAACTACACGAGCGAGTCGTCATGAGGTTTGGGACTCCCGAAATCTTCTATTCGGACAACGGCACCGCGTTTAAGAACAAAGCCGTTGATGAATACCTTTGGAAGCAGGGAGTGTACCACACCACGACCCCCCCCCCTGCTGCCCGAGAGCGAATCCCGTGGAGAGGGAGAATAGAATCCTGAAAACGATGATTGCGTCTTATGTTCAGGAGAATCACAAAGCCTGGGACGAACATTTACCAGAGCTGGTTTTCGCGATGAACACAGCCAGTCACAGTTCAACGGGCTATAGCCGAAAGCGTACGTGAGACGATCCCACCGGGGATTATGAGCGATGCGACGCCGACCGACGATAGCGTGCGAGATCCGGCTCCAGCGGGGGCAACACTGGCGGATGACGACGGCGACCAACGAGCGAAGCCAAAGCGCGGTCGTCCGCGTAAAGCAGTATACGTCGTCAAAACGGCGAAGGCCGCAACCAAACCGAAGAAGGCACCGCGCGAAATCGAACCTACTAAGCGCCCGCGAGGTCGACCGAAGTGATCTAGTAAGAATCGTAATCAGAACTTGCCGGCACCCACCTCACCGCGTCGCACGAGAAGCAAGCGCGACATGCCCTGCCAGGGCTAACATCAGAACTGTTCCCTTTTTTCAGATGGAGGCTTCACAGGAGGATGTCGAGAAGATCGCCGCCACCATACTCAACCTACAGCTCGGGGAAAGGGTCGAAGGGGTAGTGCAGGCCCCACTACACGTGTTCGACCAGCGGTTGAGCGAGCTGGAGGGAGAACGGCGACGACGAGAGGAGACCAGAGCCTCCGTATTAATAGAAGAGTTGGCGGAGGACGAAGACGAAGAGCGGTTCAGGTCACCTGGAGTGCCATCTTCCCCCGGCTTGGGAGAACGTCCGTCAACGCCGGACAGGTTCGCCATCCCATTGAGGGTGCCGACCCGGGAGGTAGCCTCCCAGACGGAGCTAGAGGCCCAGCATGCCGCTGCGGCCCCACCAGCCGGTGATACCCCAGCACAACCCGCGTCCAACCGTGAGTCCGACCCGATCGAGATGGCATGGCAGTCCACCGAGGCAGCCGTCATTGAGGCGCGCGCTTTACTCCGCGCCTACCGAGCAAAGGTGGTGGAGGCGGTCGAACGATGGGATGGATTCCATCGCAGTTACCCCCAGGCCCGGGAATATTCCAATAAGCTGGCCCAGGTGCATAATAGCCATCGGGAGCTAAAGGAGCACCTCGACCAGTGGTTCAACGACAGGTCGAAGCGCCTGCGAGAGCAGAGGGAGACGGCCGCAGCCAAGGCTGAGGAAGACGCGAGGCGCCTGCGGGATATTCAGCGCGCGTTCACAGCGCCTGAGGCCGAAGCGTCCCTCGCGAATGCCGAGGTACGGGCCTTCAGGCGTGAGGCCATAAGGCTGGCCGAGGAGGCAGGGTGGGATGCCGCTTCCTCGAGTCCGTCAGGCACATCAGAACCGACCCGGGTGACCCCTCAGGCGCCAGCGGCGGGAGACCGAGCCGACGCCGACTCTGGCGAGAGTGCCCGAATGCGGCCCCCACGGCAACCGCAGAACCCACCCGGGACAGACAGGGCGAGGTATTGCGCGATATGTGGCCGGTTAGGGGTGCGCGCACCCAGGAAATGCCCCGACAAGGATACCCGCCACGCAGCTATCATTGCGGGGTGGCGAAAGGAGGGGAAATCCGAGAAGACCAGGAGGTCGGAGTAAGTCCGTGGAGCGGATGACAGAAGGTATCTCGATTCCCTTGTACATATGTGTGTATTTTATATTTTTTCTAAAGTAAAAGTTGGGATGATACAAGGAGAATAAGAAAGTCAGTTGGACCTAACCCGATCAATCCCATCCCCGATCGATCTAGCATTTCGAAGGTTGGGTGGCAGAAGTTGCTTGCGAGGGCAAGCAACGTCTGGGAGGGGGTTGTAACAAAATGAGGGCCATGTACCGGCGTAGGTCAGCACTATAGGTGACGCGCGCGCGCAGCAGGGTAGTTACCCAAAGAAAACGCGACTGAGGGCGCGGCGCTGGCCGCGCTGACGCCTCGAGCGCGTCACTATCGATTCGGAGTTCGATCCGCGCGCGTCAACGCCCTGTTGCCGCGACACCGCATTTGGAGTGGAGTGCGTACGCAGATATCTCCCCACTGTGATGTGAGTGTGAAGGCGCGTCCCACGATCAGCCAGAGTAGAGTGGAGGAGAAAGAGAAGCGAAGCGGAGAAGGGCGAGACGAGAGGACGTGCTAGCGTCGGCTGCGAAGAAGATAGAGAGAGAGAGAGACAGAGATAGAGTGATCGTCCTCGAGGCACATCTAAATAAGGTAAAGGCTAGCCCGCGCGTTTAGAAATCATATAAACCGCGAGCGGTGTACAGGGCTGCTCACCGTGGGCACCGCGCCCTAGAGTACACCGAGGTGCCGTGACACCAGGCGCGTGTACGGCCCATCGTGAGGGCAACGTGTCCAGCGGCGAACGAGCTGGGCGCGCACCGTCGCTTGGTCTGCGCGATTGTTAATCAATTATTGTTAAATACGTTGTCACTATTTGTTAATTTATTATTGTTAATTTATTTATTGTTGAATATAATTTATTTTGTTATTAAAAGTTAAACTCGCGTGAGTCAATTTTCCCCACGACCCACCTGCTCCACGACCGAGTTAGGCAAACGCGAAAAGCCGTTACATTGGCGCGTTGCGACAATTAGCTTTCCACGCTTTCGCGCTCCTTGCAGATCGCGAGAACCCGTGCGTCGAGGTGACTCCGCACGGAGCTGAATCCACCGGGGTTCAGTGAACTTTGCAGCAGGGCGGCCAGAGTAGCGGCAGCAAGGCAGAAGCTCAGCGGCGTTGCGCCGCTGGCTTACTCCAGGTAGGAGTAATAGTGGACGCCAGCACGCGTCGCGTGCTGCACAAGCTAACGCACGACAGCAGCTCGACCGACGGCTTATTAGCCACGGACAATTGTTATTAACAATTGTCCCACCTGTTACAATATAAATAAAAAACAACAAAAATATAATAAAATATAGAATATTTTTTTAAAATCTATAAAAAAATAATAAATTGTTTAAACATATTATAGAAATAAATTTTATTAACAAATTGATTATATATATATATATATATATATATATATATATATATATATATATATATATATATATATATATATATATATATATATAGATAATAAAATATAACATTCTTTTTTAAAATCTATAAAAAATAATATATTGTTTAAACAAATTTTACAAACAAATTTCATTTATATATCAATCAATTTATTTACGAAATTTGTTTATAAAATTTGTTTCAACAATATATTAGTTTTTTATAGATTTTGAAAAATAATGTTATAATTTTTTTTTTGTTTCTGATTTTTAAAATTTGTAGCTATTCTTTATCAGTGTTCTTGAAACAAGGGTCACAATAATATGCATTACAGTTTGTGCAGTACTTTCTAGATCTTACCTTACGCTGTGGTTTTGAACAGTATTTTTGTTTATCTTTTTTCTATATTGCATGATTTGCCAAATTAGCAATGTTTCTTAAATAACTTTTACCTTTACTCATAGCAAATTCTTTAAATTACACTTTTTTTCCTTCATTAGCATTATTCGATAATAGTCTCATTTGTAATAGAAATTTCAATTATTTGTTTAAAAATAACCCAAGTCCATTTATTTGATCTAACGATTAGCAGTACTCTATTACAATACATGTCGTGAATGTCAATGCCGCCCATGCATTTATTGTAGATACAGAAAGCATTTTGAAATGGCAAATCTACTTTTTTTAGCTTCTTTGTTATATCGTTTTATAGTACTTAAACGGGTGACATCTGCTGTTGTAGAGAGAATGGAAACTAATTTTGAAACTTGCACACTGATAAAACGTACTCTTGCCGCTAGGCCGCGAAACACACGCGGTGCGCTTCCCTGTAACAGAACAGCAAGGCGTCGGGTGTATAAGGAGGCTCACTCTTTCGCAACACTCGACAGTCTAAATTTAGTGTGGGCTGTCTTCACGATATTTTCCGTGTTAGAGATCACGTTTGAGTGGCAGGCTAACGTATAAAGAATATACTTTCTCATCTACTCAATTTATTTATAATACGACCGATTTCATCTCAAATCATGCAGGCCGACAGCACCTATCTCTCCGAATCAGCTCAAATTATAGTATATTATTCTACTCGGAAAATAAGCGTATACGTATTTTTTGATTTTTCGATAGCATCAAAATTGCATGTGTTATGCTTTTTAAAAAATGACTCCTCAAATTTCGTTTCTCAAAAATCGAAAACTTTTTTCTTTTTAAATCGTTCTAATTCGTCTCTTTATGGATATTTGAAAATAATTCTGTACATATTCAATACTGTTGGTAATACTCTTTCGATCTGCCAAGTTCAAAAATTTTTTTACAAAAAATCAAGGATGATATGGCATTTTTTATAAACAATGAAAAATGCTTTTTTCTCAAAAAAGCCATCTTTTTTTTTACTCAATTTTTTTTTATAGATAGCTAGTCTCAATACCTATATGGTCATATACATGACATTTGGAATATTTTTGTTTTTTAACAGATATAAACGAAATAAGAAAATAATTTTATGTACCCCTATGTATAATGATTATACGTATATAGCAGAGCAAGAATCTGTGCATTAGGCGAATACGTGTACGATTATTTATATATGTGTGTGTGTACACCATAGAGGAGTATAACGCATGGTACTAGAATTCTCCGCAAGGTGGCTAAAACTCATCTTTTGCTATCACGTAGATAATGTTAGTTATTTTAGCTTATTTAAGGAACCCGGTCTAGTTATCTTAATATATATAGTATTACTTATACATACTAAGATTTCTCTTGAATTATGGCTGAAATTTATTCAACAAAGAGACGCAAGTGTCCAAACTTTTTTGGATCACACAAAAAAACGTATATGATGCCACTGTTAAATTTAGAAAATTGGAGAATTTAGCAGAACTTCTTCGACAAAGTTTTCCTAACAAAGCAGTGCAGAGTTCGGATTATGTATGCTATAATTGTTATGAACGCGTTAAAAATATTGAACCAAAGTAAATAATTGATGCGATTCATTCAGACAATTATACTGACTTGGACAGTGATACTGAAGACCATGATTTTCGAGCTAGCACCCGAGAGCGGATTGAGCATTTAAACGAAACCTTAATTTAAAGTTCTTATGGTAATGTTTCGCCACTTAAAAGGAAGAGAGGTATTGATGATTCATCTGTACAAAGATACATTATTAGAAAAAAATCAGAACTAGTATCTTCATTCTCATCTGCAACTAGCTCAAAATTGTCAGAAGCATACAATGTTTGCATTGATGAATCGCATGATGATTTGACTCAATGCTTCTGCAATGAATGGCTAAATAACTTGCGAGTAGCGCTTGAAAATTGTGACAGTATCAATGAGAAAATTAGAATTTTAACGTTGCTTCCTTCGTCATTAACAAAATCTAGTATTTTATCAGCATTTCCCGAAGTAACTGTTTATATGATTGACAAAGCAAGAATGCTTATAACAACTAAGGGAATATATTCTGAACCTGACGCGTATACTGGTCATCCATTGGACGAAAAGGCTACAAAAATTGCCACGGAATATTTTCTAAACGATGACTTTAACTGTACACGTCAAAGCCCTAATAAATGTGATGTTGTGACTGTTCAACAAAATGGAAAAAAGAAAAAAAAATAAAACGTTATTTGACACGTAGTTTAAAAGAGGCGTATAAACTATTCAAACAAGAAAACGCAAACATAAAAATCGGTATAACAAAGTTTTATACATTAAAACCAAAGTTTGTTATGTTGAGCCCGTCGAAGGAAGTGTGCCTGTGCATTTACTGTGCAAATTTTGATTTATACGTTAATAGTCTAAATAATTTCCTAGGAGGCAAACATTCAGACCTCGATAGAGTTCGTTCCACACTTTTATCGGCAATTGTTTGCTCCAATTTGTCCGATAAGTGTCTTTTTCAAGAATGTACCTTATGCCCAGGTTCTGAAAATATCAACCTAAGTTTGTTTGGATTAGAGACAACTAATGAACATGAGGAGATTGTTTTTGCTATGTGGGAAAATGGCCATATTGTGAAGAAAAGATTAACAATCTCCAATTTTTTTAGCGATCTTTCTTCTTGGACAGTCAAAACAAGCGTTCATTTAAATATTAAAAATATACAAAGAAAAGCTATAAAAGAAGAGAAAGAAATAGCTGCAGCTAACTCAGGTCATCTAGTACTGCATGGTGATTTTGCTGAAAATTGGGCAGTGATTCACAGTAACCCTATTCAAGGTACACTCACTGGGTTAATCAACAGGTCTCTATTTTCACAGCAGTTTGTTATCAAGGAAAACTAACAAAAACTTTTGCTGTCATCAGTGATGATAGAAAACACGATTCTGCCCATGCCTTGTTAGCAATGGAAAAAATAATTGATTCGATGAAAAATGATTCAACCGATTTAATAGATCAAATATCGATTATAACAGATGGAGCAGCAAGCCACTTTAAAAATCGATTTCTATTGTATGAAATGAAAAATGCTTCCATCAATAAAAAATGGTTGTTTTCAGCTACAGGTCACGGGAAAGGTGCATGTGATGGTGTTGGCGGACTAGTCAAACACTATGCAACTAGACATAATCTTCAGAACAGTCATATTGAATCAATACAAGATGCCAATGCTCTTGTAACAAAAGTTCAATTTTATACTAATAATATTAAACTAATCTTACTACCAAAAGAAGATATTGAAGTTTTTAGACAAAATAAAATAAAAGAGTGGCTTAAGGCTCCTAAATATAACGGCATTCAGAAAACCCATGTATGGAAAGTAAATGTAGGTAAAAAGAAAAAATCTTATACAGGTCGAACTGCTCTTCATTCTTTAGCAAAATTGTTAAATAAAGAGAAACAGAAGAAGAAAAAAATCAACTCAAAGAATCGTGTTAGTAGGAAAGTTAGAAAAAGCAATAAAATGTCTAAAAATCATAAAAAAGGGAAAAATACATAGGATTTTTTCTTGCACGACAGTGCTATGGGGGAACATAAATTTTTTTTCTTATTTCGTTTATATCTCTTAAAAAACAAAAATATTCCAAATGTCATGTATATGACCATATAGGTATTGAGACTAGCTATCTATAAAAAAAAAATTGAGTAAAAAAAAGATGGCTTTTTTCAGAAAAAAGCAGGATATATTCAAAAATTTCTCATTGTTTATAAAAAATGCCATATCATCCTTGATTTTTTATAAAAAAATTTTTGAACTTGGCAGATCGAAAGAGTATCACCAACAGCATCGAATATGTACAGAATTATTTTCAAATATCCATAAAAAGTCGAATTAGAACGATTTAAAAAGAAAAAAGTTTTCGATTTTTGAGAAACGAAATTTGAAGAATCATTTTTGAAAAAAGCATAACACATGGAATTTTGATGCTATCGAAAAATCAAAAAATACGGCCTGCATGATTTGAGATGAAATCGGTCATACATAAATACAGATTACGATATGTATATGACATTTCTTGCATTTGAGACCGCCATTTTGTATTTACCATAACGATCATTGTTGTAACATATTTTCGAAGTAATGCTACAATCATTTCGATGATTGTTATATGATATTTGTGAAAATAATAAGCTCTAGAGGTAAAAGAACCGCTGTAACAGTAAAATTTCATAACAACAGCGGTTTTGGTCGCCATAATATTATCCCATATTTGGAGCACCGTGATGGATTTTGAAAAGTGCCATACGGCTTTCGAGAGTATATTTGTATAAAGCACCTCGGTGTGCTGTTTGAGGCAAATCATCTGGATATAATGATGAAACTTGATTCCTCATCTGAAATGGACCGTTTGAACAATTTGGGGTATTTTTTGAGGTTAGGGACAAATGATGATCAGTTAAAGTTAAACGGACATCGAATTCGGACTCAGCGACCCCGAAAACATACAGATATGGTGGTTAGGCCTTATTCCTCAATCTAAAAATTGCCATCTTAGTCATTTTGGTATATTTTTGAGGTTAGGAACAAACAGAACCAGATGGGGTAAAACAGACATTGAGTTCGAATTCAGTGGCACCGAAAACATATAGATATGGTGGTCAGGCTTAATTTCTCAAACTACAAAAGTGTAAATTATGCGATTTTGGGTTATTTTTGAGGTTAGGAACAAATGTTGACCAGTTTTTATTAAATGGACATCGAATTCGGATTAAGCGACCTTAAAGACATATAGCTATGGTGGTCACGCTTGATTCGTCAACCTAAAAGAGTGTTATTTTAGAGATTTGAGGTATTTTTTCAGGTTAGGGATAAATGGTGAAAAGTTGTGATTAAACAGACATTGAATTTGGATTCGGCGACCCTGAAAACATATAGATAGGGTGGTATAGTCTATCAGACAGAATCTGAGTTAAAAGAAGCGATGTAATAGTGAAATACCGCATAAAACAGCGGTTTCGACCGCCATCTTGGATCTGCCACGTTAAAAAAATGGAACCACTCAGATATATATATATATTAAGTACAGGTCAAGGTGCACGTTTACACTGGATCCCAACTAGGAAGTAAAGTGGTACGTTGGTCATACTAAAGATTAAAAAAACATGAAGTACAATCAATGGATTTTTTGTTTAAATCACAAAAATCTAATAGTAAATCTTTTTTAAACAATTCTACGTGGCATATTCAGAAAGAGCGGCCTCGAATATCCCCATCTAAGTACTTTTCGTGAAAAGATTCGACCGCTTTCATAGAAATACACATGCTTGAATTTCGAGTAAAAATCCAGTGCATTCAGGTTAATGGGTTAACTCTCAAAATCAGACTGCTGTTTTTCGGGGTTACGAGTCGTTGTCAAGCGCGGCGATTCATGTTGTTCAAATCGCATACTTGGCTCGACCACAACAATATATATATATATATATATATATATATATATATATATATATATATATATATATGAATAGATAATGAATATTTATTGTACAAATCATTTATTAATTATCTAAATATGCAGGTGAAAGTTTGATTGTAAAGTAATCTGCAGGCATACGAATTAGCACATGATATTCTTTCCTTCAAACAATGTATATATTACAATAAGCTGATGCATGCTACGTGTAATTCATAAGAGAAAACTGTGTAGTCGAGATATTAAAAGAAAATATATAGTAAATATATAGTAACATAGTTAATTTCAAAGTGTAAAAAAATCACTTTCGGTTTACTTTTAGATTCTTCCGGTTAACACTCGCATAATTTTTGGTCCATTATTATATCACATATGATCAATTATTCCCCATTTTCCTGCGGCGGCTCAGTCGGTAGAGTGTCGGATTCCCACGCCGGTGACCCGGGTTCGAATCCTAGTCTCTGCCGATTGATACAAGCACCTCTGTAAAAATTACATGTGCTTTGTTTACAAACACACCGCAGACCCCCGTCGCCGATTAGCACCACATGGAAGCACAAACATGGCGACGTTAAATAATATAAAAAAAAAAAAAAAAAAAATTCCCCATTTTATGCTGCAAGCATAAAAATGAACGATAAAAAATAGTTCCCACGGATTTTAAGTGAAACAAACACCTATTTTATTTTTAAGATACTTTCGGTTAACATCCGCATAGCTTTTGGTCCATTATTGTATCACACATGATCAATTATCTTCCATCTTATACTGTAAACTTAAAAATGAACGATAAAAAATTAATCACGTGGATTTCGAGTGAAACAGACATCAAATAAATCAATGCTGTTCAACATCTATATAAATGATCTTCATAAAATTATTACAGGGAATGTGAGCCACCTCCTACATGCCGATGGGGTTCAAAACTAAACACGGGTGACTAAGGCAGATATTGAAGTGGGTATTGAGCGATTGTCAGCTGTTCCGAAAGCAGTGTCGGATTGGGCTAGTCAGATCGGCCTGAGCCTCAACGTCAGGAAGACTAAAGCGATTATATTTGGTTCTCCTTATAACATCGGCAAGGTGCATGATATGAATCTTCCTGGGATTGAGGTGCAGGAGGGGGTACTGATTCACACGGGGCACTGAGGTACTGTGCACGCAGCTGGCAAGCGCTATGACTGTCTCTCATTTAAATTACTGCTCTCTGATCTACCTTGACGTGACGGTTAAACTTAAATCCTGGTTCCAAAAATTACAGAACTCCTGCATGTGGTATATATGTGGTGCTAGACGAGACGAGCATATCACGCCCTACAGGGATCGGTTTGGCTGGTTGAATGTTGAGGGGAGAAGAGCGTTTTCTGTGACGGTACTACTATATAAGGTAGTTTACATGGGGCAGCCGTCGTACCTCGCGGTTTTTTTCCATAATAATCAAAATATTTTCACAGTTGGAGTGCACGGCTCTGGGACGCTATCCCCCATAGCATTAGGTGCCTTCTCTCACTCGGTCACTTTAAAGCGAGGATTCGATTGCACCTTCTGCAAACACATAGTATTCGTCCTTGTTAAAAAAACTTCCTCTGGGATTCGTGCTTGTTCAGTACCAATTGTTGTATAGTCTCCTGTTTGTTTAATCTAATTTCTCGACTGTGACTGTGCTGTGCTGTTGTATTTATTTATTTGTATTTATTGACAAGCATCACGTGAGAGAATAAGAAAGACTGAGACAAATTAAATATGTATGTATTCGGAAGATAAGAAAAAACCCAAGACTATTGTATTAAGTTTATATGTAGAATTAAGATGAAATATGTATTACATATTGTATTATTATTTTTTGCACGGACATAAATAAAACTCTTATCTATCTATCTATCTAAATAATCCAAGTTAGCTAATTTCCAAGAGTAAAAAAATCATTTACGGTTTATTTTTGAGATATTTTAACATCCGCATAGCTTTAGACCCATTATTATGTGACATATGATCAATTATTCCCCATCGTATGCTGTAAGCTTAAAAATGAACGATAGAAAAAGGTTCCCCCCAAATTTTGTGTGAAACAGACATCCAATGTGGATTATTATAATATTAATAATAATTATTTTTGTAAGCATTTTAAACACATTCTAGAATGTTTAAATGTTTGAAATTAATTTATAATGCCACTAAAAAAAATTTATTCTCGATCTAATTTTTACATGTATATAGGGTTCTTATAAGTGTCTGTGAATTTTTTCAGATTTTTTTGACCAAGTATGTTCAAGTTACAGTGGGGCAAAGACGGTAATTTTAGTATTTTTTGCATTTTGGAGCTGTTTTGAATGATTTTTAGCGCAATAGGAGCATAGGCTAATAGGTCATTTTACGTAAAAATTGAATCTGTACAATTTTATGAAATTTTTCTGAATTATTAAAAGAAAATATTTTCAATGTCATATGACCCTTCATTACATGGATTTAGTCCATTTCAAAACTCAAAAGTTGAAAATGAAAGTTCGATCACTCGGCCGACTACCAAAAAATTCTTGGAGATACCCTTTTTAACACAAAAGTACCTGTACAAGTCCCAGAACGGCAGTCGAACTGAATTTCTTGCTAAAAGTAACAGTCAAATTATGCTATAATATGAATAAAATGCCTATTTAGCACCATTAATAATGGGTTCGACTACATGGATCATCACTAAAATAATTATGAAGGTAGCTTATATTAGTACAAAAGAAACTGATATAGTCTCAATACCGTAATAAAGCTGCAATTCGTACTAAAAATAGAGATAATGGTCAAATTATCCTAAAGAATGATTAAAATGCCTATTTAGCGCCTATAATAATGGGTTCGACTACATGGATCATCACTAAAAAAATTATGAAGGTAGCTTATATTAGTACAAAAGAAACTGATATAGTATCAATACCGTAATAAAGCTGCATTTCTTGCTAAAAATAGAGATGAAAAATCAATACCATTATCTCTATTTTTAGCAAGAAATGCAGCTTTATTACGGTATTGAGACTATATCCGTTTACTCTAACCGATTATTATAGGTGCTAAATAGGCATTTTAATCATATTTTAGCATAATTTGACTGATATTTATATTTTTAGCAAGAAATACAGTTTTCTTATAATTCTAGGACTTATGCAGGAACTTTCGTATTGAGAAAGGCATCTCCGAATGATCGAACCGATTATTAATGGTGCTACATAGGCATTTTAATCATAATTTAGCATAATTTCACTGTTATTTTTATTTTTAGCAAGAAATGCAGCTTGATTACCGTTCTGGAACTTGTACAGGTACTTTTGTACTAAAAAAAGGTATCTCCAAGAATTTTTTGGTAGTCGATCGAGTGATCGAACTCTCATTTTTCCACTTTTGAGTTTTGATATGGTTTACATCCATGTAATAAAGGGTCATTGTCTTTGAAAATATTTTTTTTTAAGATTGAAAAAATTTGCATAGAAAAGTACAGATTCAATTTTTGCGTAAATTGTACTGCTATTGAGCTAAAAATCATTCAAAACAGCTCCAAAATGAAAAGAATGCTAAAATTACCGTCTTTGACACACTGCATCTCGCACATACTTGGTAAAAAAAAATCTGAAAAAATTCTCAAACACTTATAAGAACCCTATATACATGTTAAAATTTGTTAGAGAAAAAAGAATTTTTTTTTCTTCGTTTTCACAGAGAATGGCCCGTATATATATATATATATATATATATATATATATATATATATGGGTCAATCCTGGGGAGTTTTAATTTAAAATAAGCTGCTCAGGGGAATCTCGAAAATTTTCGCCAATTTTGATATAAAAGTGCATGTTGAAAGAAGACTCCAAAAAAAGTTTTGTCCTTTTTATTCACTATCGTACCCCCTAGAATTTTTTTATTTTTTAAATTGACCAAAAATATGATATATTTAAAAAATTCCACAAAGCTTCAATCTTAACTATTTTTAACGTTACAAAAAAGAATTTCTTCATCTTTTAGCCAACTTTCAGGCAATACTTTATCCAGTCCATAAATACTTAAAGGCTCATTTTGGTAAGAACGCGTATTTTTCTAATTTTTAGGTTTCGTTCAAGCTTTTGCTATTTCTACATATTTCAGCCTTAGTTACAATTTTTTAAAGTTAATACTTTTTCAAAAATTGACCAAGTTGGTGCCACTGTAACTCTGATCTAACTCTGATGATACCAGAATAATTTTTTACGAAACTTGCAATAAAAAATAACACTTTTCTAGTAGAAAAAAATGCGAGCTGACTTTGGCCGAGCAATCTACCTATCTATTGAGAGTATAAATGATACAATACTGGCTTTTCTTAATTAAATTTTATCTGCATCTTGAGTAGATTTTATTTTTGTTACTAAGTTTTCCACGGTAAGGTTATAGATCTAAAAAAATACAACTTTATTACATTTAACATTTTTTACGTAAACGTCATTTGAACAAAGTTTGTTGAAAAAAACGAAAAATAGGCGAAAAAAAAGGCATACAAATCGATTTCTAGGTCCCAATTGGATTATATAAGATTATAAGTAGAGAAATTTCACGGTAAAGTTGTAGATCTCGAAAAAAAAATAATTTATAATAACTTTAGCGTGGAAAATTTTTACGTTAAATCTTATATAATCCCATTGTGACCTAAAAATCGATTTTTTATGCCCTTTTTGCCATTTATTTTGCATTTCTCTCGACATACTTGATTTAAATAAAGTTTTCTTAAAAAATGACAATATAAAAAAGTTTTATTCCTTTTTAGATCTACAACCTTGCAGTAAAAAATTTAGTAAGCAAATAAAATCTACTCAGATGCAATAGATAGGTTGATGCTCGGCCTAAGCCAGCTTGCATTCATTTCTACTACAAAAGTGTCATCTTTTTTTTGAAGTTTCGTAAAAAATTATTCTGGTGGACCAGAGTTATAGTGGTACCAACTTAGCGAATTTTTGAAAAAGCATTAACTTCATACAGCTATAACTTTTTTCAAATGCAAACTTTTATCAAGGGGTTTTCAAGACGAAGAAAATGAGATGTCGCAGGATTGATAAGACTGAAATTTGTAGAATGGCAAAAGTTTGAACATAACCTAAAAATTAGATAAATGCGCATGCGCATAGGTGCTTACGAAAATGACGCTTTAAGTATTTAGGGACTGAACAAATTTTTGCCTGAAAGTTGGCCAAAAGACGAAAAAAACCTTTTTTGAAATGTTAAAGATAGTTAAGATTGAAGCTCTGGGGAAATTTTTGAATATATCATGTTTTTGGCTAATTTCAAAAATTTTTTAAATTCTAGGGGTAACCATGGTGAATAGAAAGGGCTGAAATTTATTTGGGGGCTTCTTTCAACATCTACTTTCATATAAAAAATTGCCGAAATTTATATTCTACGCAACCGCGATTCCGCTGACGGGAACGATTCGCTCGTTGTTAACACTCTTGGGTGCTTGGTTGGAGTATTTTGTGTAAGAGCGTGCACAGGGGTATGATGGTGTATGTGGGTGGTAGGTGTATGTGTGGGAGCGTGAGCGTCGATTGGGGGGCCTGTGTATATGTACATGTAGTAGCATGTGTGTGGGTACGCGCGTGTGTGTGCACGTTATCATCAATAATCATCATCATGAGGCTTGCCAATGATAATGAAAACAACATCATGTGAAACGGACATTCAAAATTCCATATTTACGTTTTTAAAGTGAAAATATAAGGGTGTGTACCTGGGAGTGTGTGTGTGTGTGTGTGAGGGGGAGAGCTTTTGCATGGGAACCTCGATTACCCCCTTAGGTATCTCGTGGCTCCTGTTATAATTTAGTAAATTTCTTAAGGGGGCCAAAAATGGCTATTTTAAAAATATTCTGCAAACGCCCCCCCCCCCCCCCCCCATAACCATATTGAACGTTTCAAATAGGAATTCTTCGTCTTTTTACGAACTTTATAAAAAAAAAAATATTAGACTCCATTGGCAGCTCAATGGATCACCTTTACAGAACTGAATGTAGACGTAAAACTTTGTATTTTTTAGGTTATGTTTGATCGTTTGTCATTTTACGAAATCAAGATGGATTTAGATCTACCACATCTCACATTTTTCATCTTGAAAAAACCTTCAATTTCCCTTTTGAAAAGTAAAAAATTCGTCATTTATAACCAAAGTTACGGTCTTTCAAAGTTAGGTATTTTTTCCGAAAATCGCTAAATAGACAAAAACTTTACAAATCGCCAACCGTGTATGTTTTTGATTAATTCAAAAATCAGACAATGCTTTATATTTAGGGTATATTTCAAGCCTTATCTTGCTTTTTGTAACTTTTTATTTCATTAAGATTACAAAAAGGTATGATACATAACGTTAATTATTGCAAATGGGGCACAACGGACCACTTTTGTTGGGGTATAATAGGCCACCATTTTTAGTACACAAGAACGATTTATTTGGTTGTACAAGAGTAGACATATTATTGAGAGCTCCACAAGAAAGAAGTTGACATGTCTATTTATAAAAGAAAATAATTTCAAGAACTGAAATGGTAGCAGATATAAAACAGGAATTTTAATTCATTTCAGAGCAGTAAAAATTACAACATTTTTCATGCATAGCGCGTGTAAAGTTTCTCTTTATTCGTTGTAACGTATCTTAATCTAATATAGCGATTGGTTAAGCATAAACAAACATTGTACTTCTCTCTTTCGGTATTTTGGTATCCATAATTTAAAAGCATGACTATAAAATTACGTTGGCCCGTTATACCCCAACTATTTCTTAAATCGATATTTTCGATGTAATTTATAAGTGCATTTTACTATTGGAAATAAACATTAAACACTGATCTCTAACTAAATGCTATTCAAGTTTTTTTTTAACTATGCTTTTCATAAGTTCTATGGATCATTTTATTTTAGTAATACATCTGTAGGGGTCAAAAAATAACCTTTTTTTCCTTAAAAAAACTACTTCTTGAAGCTCACTTTATACGTTAGAAAGATCCAAATTATTCTTTAATGCAGCATATAAGTTTTTTGAATACTTTATAGTATTTAATTACATTGGCTTATATGCAATTTGCAATCTTTAAAGTCGTTTTTCTCAGCACTTCATTTTTGGCCTTGAAAATGCTCCTTGAGCAAATATGCGCGATGAAATATTTGTATCCCATTACGCAGAGACGTATTTAGAATTTAACCTTTATATGATCATGATACCTTATAGGTTTCATACGAAATGATGTGAAACTATAGGAAACAATATTGTGTAGTGGCTTTCAATATAGAATGGCACTATTTTAACGTAAAAATAAAAAGTTATTTTTCTTAACACGTGCATGTAATAGACTCTTTTCCATGCATCTAAAGCGAATGGCAAGTTGAGCATTTCAATATTCATTTCAATGACTGGACTAATCCGGCAAGTGAGAAATGTAAACAGTATTTTCGATTCAATTTTCTAGTCTTCAATATAATATAATATAATATATTCATAAATGCGAAGACTATGTTTCCCGCATTATTCTCTCTTTACGCGATAGAACGTTAGTTGTATTTACCTATTGTACCATTTTACTACCATTACACGAGCTAAAACTATTTTCGTAACTATACTTATCATTCCGTAACTCCACGATATTCCCCGAATCTAAATACTCGGCTATCTCTAAATCACTTTCACTAACTATATTAATCATCTGGCTCACTGACCTATCACCCTGGACCTCTGAGAAAAAACTTTTCTTCCTAACGTTCTCAATAACACATAATAATTCGTCTGAATATCATTTACCCTCACCAGTGGCATCAACCAGCCCAGTGTGGTTACTAGTAGGACAGGAGCGTACATTTCCAGCTAAAAACCTTATGGATTCTCCCACCTCGGTTTGATAACGTGATGGTAGTAGCCAGTGCTGTGTTCTAGTCCTACGCAGAGTCGCTTCGTATTAGATTTTTTACGAACATACCAAAGATTCAGCAATTCACCCATCACTTCCCGTTTTTCGCGCACTTAACAATTAGCAATGGTTATTTATTTAAAAAACAAACTGAGAACTTCACCACTTATGAACAATCGGACACGTGTATAAAACTGCTTGTAAAACTCAGCCGCGAGAGACGAAGTGGTCCGTTTGACCTGCGTATCAATGGACATCGAACTTAATCGTCGCCACATGAAGGGCTTCAACGCTCTTCTCCCCACGCTTCTAACGTGAATAATAAGAGGGGTGTATGGTGAAAAAATCCTGGTGCTACCATTTTTTCACGACCATTATTCTGTTAATAATTGAATAAATCAGCCTTCCAACGTGAATGATAAGAGGAGAGTATGATGAAAAAAGCCAGGTGCTACCATTTTTTCAAGACCGTTATTCTGTCAATAATCGAATTAATGTGGGTAACGCCTGCTTAGTTGTACAATTTTAAATCGATCAGTAGACTACAAAAATTTATAATAAAATCTTTAATGGATTTTCAAAGAAAAAAAGCAAAGTATTCGACATATCGTTAATTTAAAGAAATGAATTGAAAAACATACTTAAATAATTTATTACACTTGTATTGGTGTATGTATATTTATTAATCCATTTACGGTTACAAATACAAAAGACAAACACATATTTACTGTATTAAGTGCATCTTAACCTAGAGGTACAGAATTGATTGCAGATACCTGAACCTAAAGACCGCTCGTTCACGAACGTAAGAACCCTTTTACATTTTTCATTCTCAATCGTATTACAAATCTTTTTATCTAAGTTTATAGCTGGTGCATCATTCTTTCCGGTCTCTTGTGAGTAGAAACGATAAAATTTGTCGAGGATCGTACCGCGATATATGCAATGCAGTTTTTACAAAGACGTTCAAAATGGTGCTTTGAAACTGGTGGAACCCCATAACTGTCAAAGTATATGTCGATTCTATTTGTATAGCTACCGAAAGAGTTCCAGGCTTTGTGTAATCGTCGGTGTTGCAGCCTATGACAACTGGTGCCATCATAATTCATGGAATTCTATCAGCTGCACATACACCGATTGCCCACGCTTTTAGACCCTCACAAGCTCTCATCATTTTCCTTATTTTTTGTTCACTTTTATGTTCCTTGAAGTTTTATTTTCCGACCGCTCTCGTGTATTCAAAGCTTTCATTACCAACTTCGAACTACCCAGAAAGCGAGATTCGAATCTTACGCGGCTGCATCTTCTGCCCCAGATGAGATCTTAAAGAGATTCATAAAATAATTCACTGCTTTCTTCCAGTAAATTGTGTCGCTAATCTTCGGGTAATGGTAAATAAAAACACCCACGAAACATATGTGCATTTTGCAGAAGCACACTATATAACATTAAAAGAAAAATTTAACGCCATGTCTAAAAAAGATGTTTGAATGCAGATGTATAATTTTTATAATTAAATCTTAACAATATTAAAAAAATTTCACTAGTAATTTTGAAAAATGAAATATAACTGGTTTATAAATAAAATTAATTTTTAAACTGTTTTTCATATTTGGTTTGATAAAAGGTGAAAAATTCACTTTGTAACTTTTGTAAGAATAAAATAGTACATTACGCAACAAGGGCATATTTGACATTATTTCACCTTATGAGATAAAAAATGATACTCTATGACATCAGTTTTATTTTATGACATAGTTTCACTTTATGACATAAATATTTTAGTCTATAACACAAATGGGGTACTCTATGTATAACATAATGGTGCTACCAAATGAAACATAATTGTTATTGTATGAACTAAAAATTTTAACCATGACATAAAAGTACTACTCTATAACGTAAAAATTTCACGCAATGACATAATAGTTTTCCTTCATGACATAAAAATAATTTTTTTTTTTAAATTTGAAATTTTTTAAAATTTTTTTCACCTGCACTCTTGCATGAAGGTGCACACGCATGCACGAACGCACGTACGCACAATTTTCAGAGTAGCGGGGAGAAGTAGCAAATTTTTTTGTTTTATACGGCCAGAAAAATTTTTTTCACCTGCAGGTAGGAAAATAGCTGCTTTGCTCCCGCTTTAAAAGCACGAAATATCGCGAAAATGATGCGTGCATGACAAAAATATTAAATTATGACATTAAAATATTTTTTAATGACATAAAAGTTTCACTTTATGACACAAAATTTTATTTTATAACTTCGAAGTTGTACAAATGAAATACAAAAGTTACGATACGACATAAAAGTTTTACTATATGTCATGAAAGTCACACTTTCACATAAAAATGTTTTTTTGCGACATGAAAATGTTATTCTACGACATATAAGTGATGTTCTATGAAGAAAATTTCGCTTAACACATAAAAATGCTTATATATGACATAAAAGTGATACTGTATGACATAAAAAATGTTAATTTATAGCACAAAGAAACTACTCTATAACATAATCGTGATATGAAATGTAACAGAATTGTTACTGTATGAAATAAAAATGTAATTCTATGACATAGAAGTTTTACTTCATTACAAAAGTTTTACTTTATGACATAAAAATGTTATAATGTGAAATAAAACAGATGACATTAAACTTCACTTAATGATGTAAAGATGTCAATCTGTGACATTAATACTATATGGCATAAAATTTTCACTTTATAACAAAAAGATCATATTCTATGATATACAAGTTTGACAATATGACAAAGAAAATGTTACTATATACCATAAATGTGAAATTGAGTGTGTCCGGTATAATATTTTTATTTTAATTTTTATTATTTGTACGTGCTACGTATGGTCGTCGTTGAGGATGACCATTTAGATGCGTATTTTTCCAGCCTAATATTTTTAAGCTAGGTTGATTTATAAAAGGGTATCGCCAATGACGCGCATATTCTTTTATTGCGGTAAGATCTGCGGAACACGGTGCTGCGCACTTTCAGTTTATGGCTGGGGAAACCCGGTCCGGTCCGTCGGCTGCTTCGTCGACGATAGAAGTACGCTTGGGCCAGGTAGTATGGGCCATTGGCCCGAGGTATCATGTAAGCCGGAGTGCGAAAGCTCCGGCAATCTCAGCATCGACACGACAGTCTGCACATCGTGCGATGCACTATGTATTCTCCTTTTCTCAAGTTATTTTTTCCCGTTCCTACCCTATGAAAACAATAAAAGTTTTACTGTGTGCCATAAAAGTTACATTTTCTAACATAAATATGTTTCTCTGTGACAATAAATAATATGCAGTGATATAAAACTTTTAATTTGTGATATCAATATTTTAATATTTGACATAAAAGTTTCACTTTATGATTTACGTATGCTACTCAATGACATAAAAGTTTTACTTTATGCGATAAAAATATTACTCTGACCTAAAAATGATACTGTATGATATGAAAGTATCATTTTAGGTCATACATTCGTTTATCTATAACATAGAAGTTTGACTCTATAACATATGAGTCTCACTTTGTAACATAAAAATTTTACACTATGATATAAAATTTTACACTATGATATAAAAGTTTCACTTTATGACATAAAAGTGTTAATCTGTGACATAAAAGTGTTACTCTATGACATAAAATTGTCTCTATATGACGTAAAAGTTCTATGCTAAAACATATACATACTAGCATATTACATATGGATAAGTAAATGCATATACAACATTCAGGTATATAAGGTCCCCAATATCGGTGACCTAGAGAATTTCTTCTAGAATTTTTCATATATATGTTTAATATCGCAGTACACGAGGTCTATAAGTTATATATAATATAATATATAATATAATATAAGGTAATATAAGGCATATATACAAGTACGCCGATATCGCTGTCGTAGATAACTACTTTATGCTTTTTAAGTTTATATATCAAATATTATCTAATACGATATCTGGGTATGACAGAATGATAATCGCCGTATTCTAGGACATATTCTTTGAGATTTTGTTCTCCTGAGTATGTTAAAAATCGTAAAATACGACGTCTAGGTATATCAGGTTATCCCTGCTTAACATCATGACCTGATCAGGATTATAGCTCCAGTCTGATCAGAGCATGATTGATCGTATTCTCTATCATGAATTAACTTAAAATATAAGTTTTTACGGTTATTATTTAAAATGATGTTAAACTCTCCCATCACCGACAATTACGAGGGTCCATTTTTTTCATTTAATTGCCAATTTTGAGTAAATATCTCTTTGGAGCGTTGTTATACCACTCAAAAATAAGAAATTTCCAGATGAATATTTTCTCAAATTGAAAATTAAATTGAAAATAGTGGTTTCTTCTATTTGCCGATAACACGTGGGTTTAACATCACCTTTATAAAAGATTATGGTTATTTTTAAAAAACTGCACACATTTAAAACAAGTATTTGTTTTTTGTATCTTTAATAATAATCTTCCTTTTTTTATTCTAATAGTCAAATAAAAGTTAACTTAAAGAATTGTTGCAGGAAAAGTGAAACAAATTTAAACGTCAGAGTAATATTTTCATAGCATAAAGAGAATCTTTTATGTCATTGAGTAATACTTTATTGTCATAAATTAATATTTTTATATCATAAAGTGAATTTTTATGTCACAGAGTAAAACTTTTATGACATAAAGTGAAACTTTTATGTCTTAAAGTGAAACTTTTATGTCATAAAGTGAAAGCGCGCACTCCACAGATCTTGCATCAATAGCTTGGTCACCAAGACAGCGGGCGCCAGCTATCCGCAGGGATCGAAGATGGTGGTCATCGCGGCGAAGATCTCTTGCTTAATCCTTTGGTGCTCCTTGAGTCGAGGGGGAGTAAAACGAAAGGTGTCATCGATCGAATTCCAGCTTATTCCCAGCTTATGTACTGGACCCTTCGCGACGAGGTTCACCCAGGTCGGGCGTAGACGATCTTCGCTGGGGAGACCAAGTCGGAAGCCCTACGCTTTCAGCAACTTGATGAGATTATTTCTCAGCAGCCCAGCAGCTTCCATGGTCTCGGCGCCGGACAGGATGTCATCTATATATCGATCTCGGAGCAAATCTCGGACGGCGTCGGGAAAGGGGCCGCCCTCATCGGCGCACAGCTGCTGGAGCGCAAGCAGTGACAGGTATGGTGCGTAGGATTCCCCGTTAGTCACGGTAAGCCGCTGGAAATCGCGGGGGCTCCAGAGGATGCGTTGCAGATCGATGTCACGGCCCCTCGGTTCGAATTTGGCGATACATCATTTTGATGCCGGTGCAAAAAGACACTTGATTTCGTTTCCAACCAGTAAACACGCACCACATGGACATCTGAAGCTTCGGTATGGTGTACAATACATTATTCAAGCTGCATCCTGTGGAGGATCGCTTAGAGGCGGTAAATACCACTCTTATCTGGGTTCTGGATCCCCTCGCTGCCAGATTGCGTGATGCGATATGTAACATACTGGTGAGGTAGATCGGCCGCGACGCGGTGGAAGCGACCACTCTCATATGGCCAAGGTACAGATAATCGTACATGAAGCGGGTGTACGCTACTTCCAGAACTAAATCCTAGCTCATGCAACGTTGGAGTGATTGAATCGCTGCTTGAGCCCAGCGCAAATCATCGCCCAGGCAAGCCACAGCGTCCGGTTTTACTGCTAATCACAAAACGTATCTGCCATCTGCTTCCCGCCGATGACAGGCTTGCAGGCCTCACCACCCGGGGATTGGCGGATAGATCGAGCAGTCTACGATGTTCATATCGCGATTGGAGTAGACGCCAGGCCGATGAGTAGTTGGCGTCAGTTAACTTCAAGGTCTCCAAAGCGCCCTTGGCTTCGCCTTGCACGAGGGTCTTCAGGTAGAAGAATTTGGAGATGTCGCTGAGGCGAATATCGGCGTGAATGAGAGCCCGGAAAAGGTCTCGAAAAGACCCACAGTCTTCTCGACGACCCGAGATCGGCGGTACGCTGATTTGAGGCAACCAAGCGTGTCTCAGGTTGAAGTCTAGGCCCGTTAGGTCTATTCGGCCTGTTCCCTCTCGATTCGTTTCTGGTGGCGTGGGACCCTCCAGCCGGCGATGAATGTCGTAGAGGTGCGACTGCGCTGTGATGTTGGCTCGTTCGATGTCCACATATACCCGGACTCGATCGTAATCGGCCATCTCCTCGACCGGCGACGATATCACCGTAAGGTGGTAGTAGCCCTGCAGCACCTCCATTTGGGCCTGAACCAAGCCCATTGTCCAGTCCTCAGTAGGGGTCTCAGACAGTGTGTTGACGAAAGTCTGAATGGCGGCGACCAGGGCTTGTTGAGTAGTCAGGAGATTCGCCATCGTACCTGAAAATCAAAATTAGAGTCAGCTCGACACTCATCACGAGCCACGAGGGTCATTCACCGTAACCGTATCAATCATAATCATAGTACACCTTCTGTGGTTCTCGAGCTCGGGTCAATCTCGCTATCGCAGGGCGAGCACACCGAAACCGTAAACCTCGTGTGCTGACGTCAGTCTCGAACCACCGCTGGCGTCAGCGCCACATGGCGAGAGGTATGCGAGAGTCTGGGAGCCTTCGCGTTATCGGTCTCGAGACACTGCTGTGTCTGCAGCCGTGTGGCGAGCAGGTAAGGACAACACTGTAAGTGGTTCGTACATCCCGAACCACCGTTGGCCAGGCCGCTAGGTGGGTAGAATGCGAACAAGGCATGAAAGCGGGCGCCGATAGAAAGGTAGATTGCCGCGAGCCTCACGGAAGCCATGGCATTCAGTTTGTCAAAAATGCAGCTTCCTCGATCTCAACCATAATTTTTTACAATTTTTAACTTAAATTGCATTATATTTTTATTTTTTTAAGAAACCAGGTGGTTTTTTATTGTTAAAATGCTCGAAATTTTAAAAGTCACACAGGGAATTTTTCACCTTTTTTAAAAACTAATATGAAATACCGTTCTAAAATTAATTTTATTTATAAACCAGTTATATTTCATTTTTCAAATTACAATTTTATTAAAATAGTGCACCTCTACAGAAAGAACATATGTTACGTGAGTGGTTTTATTTACCATTACCCGAAGATGAGCGACACAATTTACAGGGAAAAAGCTGTGAATTATATTATGAATCACTTTAAAATCTTATCTGGGGCGGAAGATGCTGTTGCGTAAGATTCGATTCTCACTTTGAGGGCAGATCGAAGTGGGTAACGAAAGCTCTGAATACACGAGAACGGTCGGAAAATAAAACTTCAAAGAAAATAAAAGTAAACTGGGTGCCACAAAAAGTTTGTAGTAGATGTAATACACTGCCAGCACGCTGGGAAAGAGATAAAATAGAAAGAAACTTGAAATTTACAAACCATTGATATGGTCTTCTCCAACGTGCCGAAATGACTGCTATCTTTGTATGACTAATACCAAAGGTTTTAACACGGCTACTAAATCTAAAATTGTATACGCAGAGGTTTCTTCAGTAGTGAAACCTATGAAAATAGAAGTCAGGGATAAAACTGTTACCATCGAACCGATGGATGTGGACCGCTCAGGCGAAGTAGAAGAAATGCAAGTTGATGAGTCCTGTGACAAAGAAGGTTCCGAGATTGAAGAAGAATCTGATGAAGAATCCTCAGACGAAGAATACTTGCCAGCTGGTACAAGAAAAGCTCCAGAAACCTTTAACCAAGAAGATTTAAGTGACGTTATTCGAAATTTAGGATTACCTAAAGATGGAACTGAATATCTAGCGTCAGTTCTTAAAAAGAAAAGCCAGTTAGCAAAAGGAACAACAGCTTCTTTTTATCGAGATAGAGAAAAAGAATTTAGGAAATTTTTACAAACGATGAAGAGAATTCGTTGGTATATTGTACAGATATTAAAGGTTTAGTCGATGCAATAAAACCGAATACGTATAAAGATGAGGAATGGAGACTTTTATTGATTCGTCAAAACGAAGTCTGAAAACTGTTCTGCTTCATAACGGAAACAAGTTTGCATCTATTCCCATAGCTCAGTCGACTAAGCTGAAATAATCTTATGAAAATTTAGAAATTGTATTGGAAAAAATGAAGTACTCGGAACATCAATGGAAAATTTGTGGTGATCTTAAAATTGCAACCATGCTTCTTGTGTTTATCGGATAGTAGAGACAGGGCAAATCACTACGTTAAGAAAGTATGGCCAACTAGAACACATTTTGAACCAGGATCGACGAACATTATACGTACGCCATTGATTGACCCATCGAACTATCTGCTACCACCACTTCATATCAAACTTGGCCTCATGAAGCAGTTCGTCAAAGCTCTGGATAAAGATGGCGATTGTTTCCAGTATTTAGGAGAAAAGTTTTCCGCAATTAGTGATGCTAAATTGAAAGAAGGTATTTTTGATGGTCCTCAAATTCGTACTCTATTTGAAGACGAAACATTTATCGCAAAAACGAACGACACAGAAAAAGCTGCATGGCAAAGTTTCAAAACTGTTCGTGAGAACTTTTTAGGAAATAAAAAGAGTGAGAACTATCAGGAACTAGTTGCACAAATGTTGGAAAATTTCGAAAATTTGGGTTGCTTGATAAGTTATAAAATGCATTTCTTACATTCCCATCTTGATTACTTTCATCTTAATCTAGGAGACGTCAGTGAAGAACAGGGAGAACGGTTTCATCAAGATATAAATGTAATGGAGAATCGATACCAAGGAAGATGGAATGTCAACATGATGGCAGATTTTTGCTGGACGCTGAAGAGAGACATTAAAACAAATAACAAAAAGAGAAAAAGAAACCCATTGCATAGGTCATTTGATGAAAAAAGAGTTCGTTACAAGAGAAAAAAGGAGTAAAGAAAGACATCAACAGTTACTAAACTAGTGAAAAAAAAAAAAATAAATAATAAAAAAATATAAACGAAAGCAACTTTGCTCTGGACACAAGGAAGATATTACGTGATCAAATCTCTTGAATAAGACTTTTTACAATTTTTGGTATCTTTTTCCATTGTTGGGAAGTTTTTATATGACCGTTTTATCGGTTTCAACCTTTTCTTCTCAATTTGACCTTGAACTGACCTTGACCCTGACGTGATGGGGCCAGACTGACCCCGGATTCGGATTCAGCGACCTAAAAAACATAAATGTATGGCATTTTTATCCGATAAACCGTTTCTTCTCAGTTTGACCTTGAACTGACCTTGACCATAACGTGATGGGGCCAAACTGACCCCGGATTCGGATTCAGTGACCCGAAAAACATAAAGATAGATGGGTCTAGTTTCTTGTACAGACAACTTTTTTTTTTGTGTGCCGGTGTAATTAAAGCTCTTTTTGTCTACTTTTAGTTACGTTTCCCAAATAGCACCTAATATTGCAGGAATGTCGTCAAAATATTTCAACGTTGCTGCGATATTGCGGATAAGTTGATATATTGCAGCTAAATTTGTGATATTCCAGTATGATTTTCAGGATTACAGTATTGCAGCAATCCTTCTATAATATTACATTCCGATATATCACATAGTAATATTCCAGTGATATTCATGTAACACTTAACGATGATAAATTTCAACGCAAGATTGCTGTAATAATTCTACAATATTACATTGTCATAAGTCACATCGTAATATACGTAGTACATTCCTGCAATATTGTTATGTGACATATCATGTTGCAATATTACATCAATATTATTACAAGTTTACAGGATGACATTTCTCGATGCATGTCATATTAATATTCCAAAATATTTCTAGAATATTTCACTGTGACAAATCACATTGAAAAATACGCGAAATATCCTGTAATATTGTTATGTGACATATCACATGAAAGTATTATAGTAAATTTCCTACAGTTTACAGAATGATATTTCTCAATGCATCTCACATTATGGGGTAACACCACTCTAAAGCCACGAAAAAAGACCTAAATTTGATAATTTTCTTTTAGGATATGGGTAAAGTGATGGGGTTTCTTTTTTCAAGGATTAATTAAACACGTATTGAAGTATAAGAATTTTTTTTATTGAATTTTCAAAACAAAATGGCGGTGTCAGAGCCATTTTCCAAAAACGTCTTTCTTTTTACACCTCCACGGGCGAAATCGTAACTCCAAAAGTATGAGAGTTAGGACAAAAAAAATAATTTTTTTCTTAAAGTATATGTTAATGGTTATAGAAGTTCATAGGGGTTTTTTGTTAAATCAATTTTTTTTAAAATGGAATTAATTTAAAAAAAAATTATTTTTTCAACTTAAGAATTCTCAGTAAATTGTTTATAAAAAAAAATTTTAGTTTAATCAAAAAACGGCTATGTACTTCTTTAGATAATGCGATTGTGAAGCTACAGTAAAAAATTGAAAGCGATCCATCGAGCGGTTTTCGAGCAGCGTTTTCGCACAGTTTGAAGAAAGTAGTTTTGAGAAAAACAATTTCGTTTTATCTTTAATCTGTGATGCCTGCACCGTACATTTGGATATCTAAATTGATATTCTCTTCTTCTTTCTCCTTCCTGACTGATTTTAAGTCCAACCGAGCCTTTTTTGCAGTATCGGTGAGCGAACGCTCGGAAAATTTGATTTGACGCCCATCAGCTTCGACGCAGAAGTTGTAACAGTTTGGCCCTATTTTCATCCCCAAATTTTGCACCAGACGCATGATACTTGACAAACCATCATTGTAGATACCTACAGCAATGTATACTGCTGTATCAAGTACATGTTTGTCACTGGAGGAAGATTTAGGTGTCATGGACCACACAATTGCGTTAAAGCTTTCATTCGTACTTTGAGTGAACCCGCAAGGCAACGTGTAAGAAGATCGTCACTGCTCAACTCTTCATAAACAGGAGAAATCACTTCATAAACTTCTTGAGATAGCGGTGTTTTGTGCGTGTAGTTTAATAAATCTCCAGTAGCTTTTGCCTTCTGTCTCGGGCACTTATCATATTTTCCTTTGGTGTCTGTTGAAAGTTTGTGGTGTATCGTGGCGTAAATTGCCATTGCGAATTTTTTTACCGAGTCTGGATTTCTGCGTATTGCTAAACCATAATATTTAGATAACTCGTCGATCAGCTTTCTAGTCAAGTTACCTGTTCCTTCAAGGTCTTTTGCTCGCAAGTGCTAAGATTCATTATCAGTTACTATATAAAGACAGTTCAAACATTACGATAATGTGTCATCCCGAAGTTAGCTGAGTATGAACGATTATTGACAGGTGTTCATTATATGTATATTACTAATACTAATAATGGTACTCGTATTACGACGAAATTAAAATATTAAAAAATGAAAAGGAAATTATATCTACTTTCGATAAAATAATAATAATATTGCTGGAATGTCACTGATATATTACGCAGTATTTTCATTATTATTGTGAAATGATACTAATATCACTGCAATATTTCGCATTCTCACCGCAACAACTAAAAAGCAATAATAATATTGTTGTGATATTACTGAAATGTTGCCTGATTGTCACCAAAATATTGTACTGATATTCCCCGTAATATTCCTGTGATAAAAACGCCGCGGACATTAAATGTTGCTACAGTATCACTGCAATATTACTGCTATAAATCACAGGAATATTTAAAATTACGTGTAGTACTCATGTGATATTGGTGCAATATTGAGTATTATATGGGTTGGGTAATTTTTTCTTGCATAAAAACTTAAAGAGCTATGATCAGAAGTAGAGGCGTCATTTTTTACTAAAATAGCGCACAATTGAGATCAACTGGTTGATATCTCGAGAATAAGGGTCCATTGGAAAAAACTGGAGGTGTTACACTTCATTTTAAGGTGTTAAAAAACACCTGAAAGTTTCAGCAAATATCGTTTTCAAAACCTCTAACACTCTCCTAGTTAGTTAATAAAAATTCCTTATAAATCGCTATCAAAAAACTAGAATCTAAATTATATCTCCTAGCTCTTGAACTTGCTCCACACAATACAGTAATGCTACATTTTAATAACAAAAGCATTCCTCCAGGTCAAACAGGTATTAACGTTGGCAAATGTTACATAAAATATACTGAATCTACCCACTTTCTAGGTATCATTTCCGATTAGAAACTTTTATTCAATCTACAAATTCATAAACTATTAAATCGTTCATATAAAACCCTTAACATTATCCAATTTTTACAAGTTATCTGGTGTGGCTTGACCTCTCCACCCTCTTCACTATATATACAAGTTTTATTAGATACTCTGCTATTAGAATAACCCTAGGTTACCGTAAAACTACCCCGATAAATATCCTTCAAGCGGAATCTAAATTACCTTTTATTAAAGGAAAATAGAAATTCTTATGTCTTACCTATTAATTTAAGGTCTTATCAAATGAAGGCCTACCCGTTTATAAAACAATTTCAAGCTATTTGAAAAATCCCAAATTTAAAAAAGAAGAGACAAAGAATTTTAGAAACACAACCACAACTTCAAGCAGACAAAAAATACAATCTATACTCTTAACAAAAATACATCTATTTTTACGGCAGAAAGTGTCGCATTATGCAATTCTATAGACATAGCTCTCCAAAATAGAAACTCGGAAGTCCTTGTGTTTACACATTCTCTAAGCTTGTTAAAAATATTATATAGTCCAAAGCTTAAAGTACCTACTAATTCCCACGTTCTCAAAATTGAAAGTAAATTTACAGAATTAAAAAAACTAAAACAAATGGAGGAAATATCAAGTTATTTTGGATTCCATCCCATTTCGGTATCGAGGGTTATGATAATGCTAATTCTTTAGCCAAAGTAGCTTCCCATGTAAAGTCAAATATTCAAGGAATCACGCCTTTTACTGACGTTCGAGAAATTTTTAGAAAAAACATGTACTTGAACACAAAAAGTATTTCTCTGATAGCTCTAAATCGTGGTTTTACAATAAGAATATTTCGCGCGAAGTAATAGTCACTATAAACCGAAGTAGAGCAAATCACTACAACCTCGAAGCATCGCTTGCTAAAGTTAATATTGTCAATGATTCTCGATGTACATGTGGCAACAATAACCAAAACCCCGACCACATTGTATGGGAATGCTCCTTATATACTAAAATTATAATACTTAAAAACTTAAAAATACTTAAAACTTGTAATATCACTATTTAATTGCAAAATGTAAATAATTATTATATGTTCTCTAATACTCATTGTAGCGAATAAATCTTTATATGTAAGATTTGAAAGCTTAAATATATTAAAAGAAAATATCAAATTTTCAGAGTCGTATATCACGGACTACGCGACACACTGGGTTCCTCGATAAGCTTGACGGCTGCTGGACCGCTGCACTAAACCACAGCGCTGAATATGCTAAACTCTCTGTAGTTCCCTACTGTATCAACTGTATTTTCACTAACAATAAACACATCAACCTTACGGAACTCGGTTTTTGACTAGACTGCAAAGATGATCTCTGATACCTAAACTTTTTAATGAAAATTGACGCCTTTACTTTTAACCAGCGAGCACGATGGTGCTTTTGAGCCACCACATTTTCTCAACCGGCTTTATCTCCGTTGAAAAGTTTTTTTTACATATTAAGACTTTTATGTATTCTTCAAAAATGTTGTTTAGCTTCAAATAAAGCCAATAAAATTTTCTAACGTTATTAGTATTTTAGTATCGGTAATAGGCCTTGCTAACACCATTTACCTGAATTTGGCGCCTCTAATTTCTCGCCGTATTCGCGTAGGACCGAAAAGTGCGCCTACACACGGGTTAAGTCCAGCTCTAAAAGAACTTCAATTTGAGACTTGTAACGTTTCAAAATATTAATTTGTTGAAGGTTTATGACGATAAAAAATAGTGACAAAATATATGAAAAATCACACATTAAAAATTAAAATTAAAATTGAAATTAAATTCAGTTTCTTAAAAAATAGGTTCGTTTCACAAGCATTTGTCAGCGAAACCAAAAATATTTTACCTATTTTTCTCCAAAGTTACGTTTTTATGTTATAATCATGTTTGCAAAACTCTATAAAGTTAAACAGAAAGAATTTTCTAATAAGAACTACCATAAAAACTATTGTAAATGAGGAACATTATGACTTCACGGAAAGAAATACGGTGGTAAGGGTGCATATTGCCATAATTCACGGTAAATTTACTCTACTGAACGGTAAATGATTCACGTCAAAATTTGTCCCTCTGAACGGTAAAATTTGTCCTTCTGAACAGTAAAAATTATAATGAATAGCATTAGTTTCTACAATTTATCGTGATAATTTTTTCCGTGACTTAATTCCGCGAATAAAATATGTCATGGCTAATTAGCATTTGCTAATTTGTTAATATTTTATTAAAAAACGGTATATATTAAACTGAAAAAACGTTTTTGAAAAGAATAATTAACGAAATACATTTCTAAAGACTATTTAGAAGTTTTAATCAACGATGTATATGTCTGGGCATTACAGAGTTAATCAAATATTGAACAAACTAATAAATGGTTATTAATGGCTGTAGATGTAGATTATACACGAAAATGGACTAAAGTTATAGCTATTCCAGAAATACGACCCTCACGAAAAAAGCATCCAGATTTTTAGTATTTACACCGTATATTGGTTGTAAGTACCTAAAATTTCAGTATAAACACCGAATTTCAGGTGTTGTCACTGAACATTTGAGTGTGTACACTCAAATTTAGGTGTTTACACCCAAATTCAGTTTCAACACTCAAACTTTTAGTGTACGCTTTAAATTTTCGGTATGAAACACTAAATTTTCCATTTGAACATCTAAGTTTCAGTATACACCCATAATTTTCGGCGTAAATCACCCAAATTCAGTGTACGCTCATAATTTTCAGTGTTTGCATTTCTTACATGTAACAGATTTTTAAATAATACTTTAAAATTTTATGTTTGAATATATGTTTAAAATTTGCTGTATATATTTGTTGTGTATATATTTAAAATACATATTCTGTCTCAGATTTTAAGTTTAATATTTGGCAAAAACCATGCACAGCAAAAAAAGCTTTAAAAGCTTATAAAATAATTATTTCTGAAATAGCTACTAAAATTGAATTTCAAAGAATGTTAAATAATAAAAATGCTTAATATTGGAAAGTAAATTAGAAAATACCTAGGAAAGTTTAAAAATATATTTTTGTTTGCTATAACATCGTATGATTGGTTAAAAAATGTCAAACCCACAATAAATTTTATTTTTTTATTATATTTGTCCTGCAGGATACATAACTTTTAAATATGATACTCCGCAAACTTACAACTCAAATAGAACTTAATAAGACATTAATTAAGAGTATTTGATGTTGAATTTAATTTAATTTTTTAACAAGATTTTAAGGAGATATAAATGAGAAGGAAAAATTCCTACGTTACCGACTCTATGCTTGTATTTTTAAAATTTGTAAATATTTTTATAGAAAAGACAAAAAATTTGCAAGCGGTTCCATTCATTATATCACTAAAAAGTCTAGGTTCCTGACTGATGAATACGGTTATTTCAGAGTTCGGCAAGTATTCGACCGCAAAATATTTTCCGATACTTTCTGTTTGCTGTAAATATCGAGAAAAAACTAGAAAATATCAATTTCTAAGCATTGTGCACCATGTATTAAGCCGATATACACGATTTAAAAAAGTATCCAAAAAAAGTATCCATCGGATACATTGGGCGGATACTGAGTATCTCAAAAAAGTATCTAACGGATGCTTTCGTCGAATACTGAGTATCCGACGGATACTGTCGCCGGATACTCAGTATTCGAAAACTTATCCGACGGATACTTGCGTCGGATGCTGAGTTTCCGAAAATTGTATCTTTCGAATACTTTTTTCGGGTACTTTACGTAATTTTAAAATGTCTAAAAAAGGTCTAAAATTGTCCCCCTAAACATGGGGTATCGTCTGGATGACACCACGTCTTAAGAGGTTCCGCGAATATTTAGGATCGATTGTACGTATTTTGATACCGGATATATTTTTTATTTTTGGCAGTAAAATTTTGTATACCACCAAAATACGTAAAATAGGTCGTAAATATGCCCGGGCACCTCTAAACATGTGGTATCAGCCGGATAATACCTCATGTTTAGAGGTGCCTGGAAGAATTTTAGACCTCTTTTAGATAATTTAAAATAAAAAAAGTATCCGAAAAAAGTATCCAACGGATACTTTTTTCGGATACTTTTTTAAATCGTGTATATCGGCTTAATACATGGTGTACATTGCTTATAAATTGATAATTCGTTGTTTCTTCTTGATATTTGCAAAACAAAAATAGAAAAGTATCCGAAAATAATTTGCGGTCGAATACTTGCCGAACTCTGGTTTGTGCTCAGAATATGAATAATTTTTTTAACAAAAATATGCACCATTTAAGGAGGTTCAAGCAGCATGATCTGTTAAAAAATAACATTTTGGTAAATACGTAGCTGATTGTTTTCTCTTTTGTTAAAATAGAGAGAAAAATTAGATCATTTTTTGCTACATTAATAAATGTTTTTTAAGTTTACTGTAAAAATTAGTTAAACATTTCATACAATTTAGGAAGATTTTCATAAAAATATGGCAGTAAAGAAATATAGTATATTTATATGGAGAAAACAAATTAAATGGAGATTCTTTAGTTTACAGTTTACAGAAAATTCAGATTTTTAACTTTACGTAGATATCAATTAATATTTAAAACAATATTTAATTTATATTTAATTTAACATATACTCTCTGATACGCAAAAAATACCCAATTTTTTGGTGTCAACGCCTAATTTTGAGTGTAACATAACATATATACATATTATGTGTACTTCAGATTTATAAACTAATACTGAAATACGTAATATAAATATATAATAAATATATAGATTCTTCAATTAAACTGTATTATGAGGTACAGTCGTATTTGCAACGAAGATTTTTGATCGCTAATAACGATACTGATTATCAATCACCATCGTGGTTTAGTTAACGGTGACAGCAACTATTGATCAAGGCAGTTAAGTAGCATCGACCTCGGTTAGTACTTGGATGGGTGAACGCTTACACAAAAATGCAAAAGAAGGCTAATTACTTTTTTTCTTTATTTTTAATGCCAAACTATTAATAATAATACTGCTAATATGACTGATAAACGTTAAAATATTTTTTGATATTCTTTTAAAAATAATGAACTGGTATATTTTAGGTGCACCCATCATGCACCCAAACTTTGGTGTACATCTAAATTGGGTGTTCATTGGGCGTACGAAATCACACTCTATTTTAAGCGTTGATTTCGGTGTTCTTTAAAGTGTCATTTTGGTATTTTTTCGGTGATTTTTTCGTAAGAGTATAGCTCAATTTTTGAGAATGTTACAATCTGAAATGTTATTCAAAAAATAGTTAATGACATTAGCTTTTTGCTAATATCATGTTTTGATGAAAATCAATTAAATAAATCCTTGTAAATTGTAACACAGTTTTAAGTAACTTTTTAATGGACTTAACTGGTCAGAGTCCGGGTACAGATTCTGAGCGCTGAAACATCTCAATAACAGCATCCACTTCCATTTTTCCCGCCGCGCCGTCATGGTTCGATTGGCATTCGTTTTCATGGGTTTCGAGCCATTCCTTGTACTCATCTGTGTCACTTTTCTTTTCCCAAAATTCGCATGCCTTACAATATTTAGATTTTACTAAAATGTCGACCACTTTGCCAGTACACCATCCAATAAGTGATACAAATCCGAAAAGGGACGTGAAGCCGCGTTTGCGCCATAAACCATCGCCAGATACAGTAATACCACTTGTGTTTCCTTTTTCATCACTTTTTTTCTTCTCTTCCTTAGCTACATTTTTCATACTCTGCTCACAAACCTCCTTTGCATCGACAGCAATCTTCTGCACAACTTTATCGTAAAATGATTGAAAAATTGGCCGCGGGAGCTCCATGGACGCGCAAAATGTTATTATTCCATTCAATCCTATTCCCAGTAGTCGCATAGCAAGAATCATTCTACGATTAATGTCGTATGCTTTTTCAAAGAATGGTGAAGAAGAGATATAAATGTTGTCGCAGTTTTGGCATGAAATAACAATTTTAAACCCAAGTAACGCTTTCCACACTCGGTGAATGTCACATTTGACTTGCACTTTTTGCACACAACAGCTTGCGATATAGCGGTAAATACGGTTAAAAAATTCAGAATTCGATAAGCAAAGCCTTCATCTACTTCAAAGTCATCAGGATCGATGGTAGATAATTTTCGAGCCGATGTGCTAACCGCCTCGACGCTTGGCTTCTCCATTTCATAACGGTTACTTGGCCGCCGCTTTGAAATTTTCGGTCTCTTCAAATTGCTCTTTTTCCCCTTCGTCGATTTCCTGCCATCATATACTGGTCTTTCACTACTCATATTGTTTATAATTTTCACACTGTTTACTTAAAATCAACGAAATTTGTAATATATAAATATATAAAAACGAAAAATCAGCAGAAATACAAATCGAAGCGTGTGCACGGCGTCGCTTTGTAGCTGTACTAACTAACACATATACACACCGATACAAGCTAATTTCAGTATTAGCGCACCCTGCAGGATCCCTGAGGAACCTCAAGCACCTTTGGTTCTGTAAGTAACAAGGTCTCCTATATATGAAATCAATACAAAAGCAATGAATCAGAACGCGCCGCGCGCTCTCATTTAGCAATATCGATATTTCGCAAAATCAATATTTGAACCTTTTAAAAATTATTTGACACTATAGGACCAATTGCATATTATTTTTATGACCCTAAAGTATTGTTTAAGCCGAAAAAAAATAGATTTTTTGAAAATCCTGGAGTGCTGTTACCCCTTAAAACAAGTCACGCTTATACGAAAATAAAGACCCTTGATATGCTTGCAAAATTGGTAAAATAGATTGAGAAACTATAAAACAATAATAAAATTGAAATAAACAAACTTTTTTTTAAAAAAACGAGTTACTTGATTGGTTTTATCAAAACGTAGAATTCGGAGTTGTCATAACTTTGTTCTAGGGGTCCGTATTATATAAGGGTGATTTGCAAGAAATTGTCAAATTTTGTGTCTTTTTTTTTCAGTAATATTTTAAAGCTTTTCAAGTTAAAAAATATGATATGTGTGTTTGAAAATTGATTTAATTTATTTTATCGGTTAATATACTCATATTTACTAAAAATTGACTTTATTTTTAAAAAATTATACCAATTTTTATGTTATTTTTAAGTCGTTTTTAGTGGTGACTCAGTTACGTGGCATCTTTACGTGCACGTAAACAAAAACAAGAAATTCAAAATATTAATTAAAATAAATTTTTTGTATAAAATGTCACTTCGATGGTAACGATAAATTTACTCTTTTCAATAACAAGAAATTACTTTTAGGGCATATTTTTTCCAGGATAAGAAATATGTGTACTGAACCTGCATTCATATTAGAATATGATTGTATGTCCTAGATAATAATAACGTTAGTTTTGATTTCACCGACGTGACCGTACTCAAAAATCAACAAAAACGTAACGCGAAAATTGCTATTACTCTTTATAATTTAAAAATAATGTCAAGTTTTATTAAGTATGCTCAGTATATTAAGTGATACAAATAGAAAAGACCAGTTTTCATCCCGACTAATCCTATTTGGTAACTTAAATAGCTTTGAAATATTAGCAAAAATTGAAGACATGAAATTTTACAGTTTCCCAAAAATTACCTACCTATATATAAATAAAATGCGTACTATATTTTATATATTATAACATATCTTATGTTTTATACATAAATATTATCCCAAAACTACGTTAAAATAATAATTTTACACATAGAAAGCTGAAACTACGAATTATATTAAGGGAAGAAGATACAGCAAACACTAAAATCCCTTAATGTAAGAAAAAAAATCTTTTTCTACATACATGTTATAATATCGAAAACGATGACATTTTAGACTGGTTTTGTTCAAATTCACCACCCTTCGAAATAGCCATTTTGAAAAAACCTGTAAAAGCAGACATATGTTTGATTATCACTGTGCGCATGGAGTTACAATGGATTGGTATACATTTTTTCTTATGAACATTTAATGCTAAAATTAAGACATTTAAAGAGTAATATTTTCAAATAATATTTTTGAACTATTCTGAGGTTATATTCAAAATGAACAATTTATTGTTTGCGATATAAGCAGTATATTAATATTATATTATACTATATTACTACTTATATTTTTAAAAATGATATTTTTGGTAATAATAAAAAAAACTAAGCAAAGATGGCCACAAATGAATGAGTCAAAGTTCTGGCATCTCTCATAGTTGTATTTTATTTCTTTCACGTTATAATATAACATGAGATCAATGGGAGGTTTAAGATCGCCAAAACTGTCAAAATAAATTACTTCGGAACCGCGTTTTCTATAACACACCCAGTGAGTGCCTCTATTTTGAAAATCATCCAAGTTAACAATAGCAGATACATTAGTCCATGGACCATCGGAAGGCAGATTATTTCTCATGAAAACACCACGGAAATGTGGGATTTGCAACATATGAGCATATTTTATAAGATCATAGTCAGTCAGTGGACGACTAGGAAAAGTTAAATCGAAGTTTTCTTTTTTTTTAGTAACTTGACCATGACCAACATCAGGTTTCATAAATAATCCCATTCCAGTTTTATATGGTTTAAGATGGAGACCTTTGCCTAAAGAAATAGTTCCCATAGCCTTATTATGTCTCTTACTTTCTTCATGATTTTTCTGCGCAGCTTTAGCATAATTTACTGCTTTAGCTATTCCAGCAGCTCCTCCCACCAGAGCACAGGTTGCACTTAATCCTGCGAATAGTGGGATGAGAAAAGGAAGAACTCCACCAATTTTTGATGGAATAGGAAGAACACGTGGAATGATGACTTTCATCTTACCGCCAACGTTTTTGACAGCTTGACGTGCACCTTTCAAGGCGGATTGAATAACCTTGCGGGAACATTTACTTGGTGACATTGATTCTTTTGCAGCCGTCACTAACTTACTAAATTTTAGACCCATTCCAGTTATTCCTTTTAATTTCATAGCATTTGTAACAGTAACAACAGCATGAGCTATATATGCTTTTTCACCAAGACTGGCATCCTTGACTTTAACACGCTGCCATGCTTTATCGGCAAGCTTCATGTCAGCAGCTTTACGATCAGCATTTTTATCAGAGTACGCTATATCATGTTCTTTGCATGCCTGATCAAGCGGATTAATTCCAGGATCATCTCTTTTTATTCGTTACATCAGTTTAGTGCCGGGACCACAGTATTGATATCCAGGGAGATGCATTTCAATCGGCAAGTTATTAATCACTTTATCAAGCAATCCATAACCTTTTGCCTTTTTCTGAGATTTGTGTACGATCATTTCTCTTCGATTGCTGATTTACAACTGATAATCAAAGTATAAAACAAGCGTTTATATTTCTAGAGCTCAATGTCAATCTCGACTTCTTCTCGTGAACATGGATTTTACTGAGCAGAAAGTTAAACTCCCCATCGCGAATTTCGATTTTGGAAAGAAGAAGAGAAAGAAGCGACATGGAGAATTACTACCAGATAGTATACGAACAGTATTCTGCGGTCCATCTAACTGTGGAAAAACAAATAGTTTATTAGCTCTAATTACGCATCCCAACGGCCTTAGATTTGAAAATGTGTATGTATATTCTAAATCCTTGAATCAACCCAAGTATCAATTTCTCAAAAAAGTTTTGGAACCTATTCAAGGTATATTATATCTACCGTTTAGTGAGCATGAATCTGTAGTATCTCTAGATGAAGCCCTACCAAATTCAATTATGATTTTTGACGATGTGGCTTGTGAGAAGCAGGATAACCTCAGAGCATTTTTCTGTATGGGAAGACATAAAAGTGTAGACAGCTTCTATCTATGTCAGTCGTATGCTCATATACAGAAACATCTCATCAGGGACAATATTAATATGTTAGTAATTTATCGTCAAGACGATGTTAATCTTAAACATATCTATGATGATCATGTAAATACTGATTTAAATTTCAATGAATTTCGAAATCTTTGTTCTGAATGTTGGAAGAATGATAAGTATGGATTCGTTGTTATTGACAAAGATAGAGCGATGAATGATGATAGATATAGAAAAGGATTTGACTGTTTTGCAATAAAAAAGGAATTATGAAACTCAAACTTTCAGTTGAATTGTAGACAGCATCTCATCAACATGAATATTTTCAGCAAGCTCGTGCGAGCACGTGAGGCTATTAAACAAAAATGCTCTTTATTGAAATAGGAGAGAGATGATTTTGATAAAGTTATTGGTGATACATTGAAACCAGTCATTTTACCTCTCGAGAAACTTGTTGACTCAAAAACCGAAAATTTTAAGCAACCTTCTAATGACATTTTGGATTTTGGCAGCATCAAAAAATCTAATAAATCAAGAGAACGATTGAAATTTTATCAATCAAGTCGTGTAGGAAACGATCTAAATCAGTCGACATCAACAAATAAAGATGACGATGATGATGATTTTCCTTCGGCGTATGACACAATAGTCAATTCAACATTCAGATCTACGCATGAAGAAACTGACTTTTTATCATTGCTAAATGAAAGCCGCAGCAAAATCGACAATATATACGGAGTACGAAACGTCAATGGAGTGTATATGATTGGCGATTCTGAAATTCAATTTGATGATAAAATGGTAAAATTGAAAGATGCAAGTTATCCTAAAAGTGGAGGTCTAATGGAATTACTCTTCAAGAAACAACCAGATGATAATCTTATAAGTTCAACAGATCGAAAAAATTATCGCAGCATCCTGGAAGCATCAAATGCTCATCGGAAAAGATACAGTAAAGATGACAGTATACGCACTTAGAAGAGTAGAAAATATATGAATATCATAGGACCCACGATCGTAAAAATAAATCCACCGCCGGAAGAGATCTCATACCTAAATATAAAATAGTAAAGAAAATCTCTTCTATAGATCTAATCTACTGGAATGATCCAAACGAGCTTATCGAGCGACTGCGATTATTAGTTGCGGAACGATCTGCTGGAAATAACAATCACGACAATGAAATACAATCGATCATTGAGCAACTACGTGAAGCAGGACATATATATTGAAATGCATCTTTTCTTATAAGATCAGTAGCATCGTGAGTCTCGACGTGTTCGGAAGAAAACTTGAGGGCACGCAAGAAGTGAGTCGCCGTCCACCAGGCATTGGTTATAATCTTACATTAGATGGTAATTTTGATTTACAAAATAAAAGGTTATGTAACCTTGCTTATCCAAGTTAGCCTAATGATGCAGTCATCTGGGAAGTGCTTCTGAAAACTATAAGTAAAGAAGTTAGAAATCTAACTAACATAATGGCTGTAATGAAAGTTGACTTAGAGAATCCCATAAACATTGAATTTATTAAAATCAATAATGTTCTTTCCCATTTTAAAATTCGAGTAGATAATCTTGAGTCAAAATTGAAAGAATGCTTTGAAAAAAATTCTGACTCAATAAGTTTCATAATCACGAAATTTTCTTAAACCTTAAACATATTATCGAAAAATGGCGCGACAAAAAATAGCTGAAGAGTTGCACAAACCAGCACGCCGCATCTACAAGCGAAGAAAATATGATACACGTGGAATAGATGAGACTTGGCAAGCTGATCTTGTAGAAATGATTCCATACGCCAACAAAAACAAAGGTTTTCGCTACTTACTTACAGTCATAGATACGTTTTCAAAGTATGCACGGGCCATCCCAATCGAGTCAAAGAGTGGTAATGATGTTATTCTAACTATGAAGTCAATAATGAAACAAGAACGCGTACCGACAAATCTACAAACTGGCCAAGGAAAAGAATTTTACAATTCAAACTTTCAGAAACTCATGAATAAGTACAAGATAAACCTATATTCTTCACATAGTAATCTCCATGCGAGCATATGTGAGCGTTTTAATAGAACATTAAAAAATACAATGTGGTTAGAGTTCAGCAAACAAGGGAGTTATAAATGGTTGGATATCCTGCCTGAGTTGGTCGAAGCGTACAATTCAAGAAAACATCGGACAATAGGAATTGAGTTAAAAATGTTACGAAGACAAATGAGAGAGAGAGATTAAGAGACGTTTTCCAAATGAAAAGTTACCAGTGAAAAAACCGAAATTGAAAGTAGAAGATAAAGTGCGAAAAGTAAGATAATACAAGTTTTTGAAAAAGGTTATACACCAAACTGGTCTACTGAAATATTCACAATAACGCGAGTCGTAAAAACTAATTCAGTAACTTACCACGTCAAAGATTATTATGATAAACTAATCTCTGGCGGTTTTTATGAAACGGAAATTCATAAAACTATGTATTCCGAAATGTATCTAGTAGAAGAGGTTTAGAGAAAAAGTGGAAACGCGTATATGTTAAATGGTTAGGGTTCAGTAGCGAGCGAACAGTTGGATAGATAAAAATGAGATTCTTTGATTTATTGAAATGTGAGAATTACAGGTTAGAGGTAAATAAGAAAGAAATCGTATAATGTTTATAAATTTATTTATGTATTATTATTATTATTATGTATAAGTTTTAATCTAAAGAAATAAATAGTTTGAAAAAATAAATCTTTGTGTTACATTATTATGATCTGTTATAAGCGCATGTATCAAACTTAAAAGAAGTTCCACCCTGATATAATATAAACAAACGGAGTTTATTTGCAGTGTCGGAGAGTTTGTAGAAAAACTGTTGATCTTTTACGATGGCTAATGAAATCTTCTCTGGTAAGAAGATTTGAAAGCTTTCATCGAGTTCGGCTACGACCTTCGTACTGAATCTTGTCTTAACCCTCCTGCGCAGAAGTTTATTTTCGTGTATATGGACTAGATCGAATGTAAGTCTGCAACAATATTTTCTGCAAATTCGTAACATTTTCTAAATAATAGCTATACTATTTAGCTTCAATTTGAGAGGTTGTAGATGTCCCAACATAGTAAAGATTTAAATTTGTGATGCAAAATGTATACAAAAATGACGTGCGGGTTGGACGAGTATACTCGGCTCTTTGCGCAAGGGAGTTAACCTCTTTAAGTGCAGTCACCATGTATTGCTATCTTTTTCCAAATCTGTTACTTTCTTCCTCGGCAAGAAGTTACGTTTAGCAATCTTACTGAGTGTAGATAGATCCACTCTGAAAAAAGTAAAATAAGCATTTGGTTAAAAAAAAAGATTTCGTCAGAGAAAAAAACATTTGGCTAGAATTAACAATGAACTTACTTAGAAAGTTAGTTGAGTCTTGGTTTCTTTCCACAAGGTTGATAGTTCTCGAACTCTTCGTTTACTCGAATGTGCTCCTCGTCATGGTCCGTCCGTTGATATAGCCCATTTCCCACCTCAATTTCTGACCCTTCCATTACCTCTTGTAATATATCCCTTCTATCTCCTCCCTCGGAGCTTATCCCCTCCATTGATGGATCCCATGAATGGATCCCAGTTATGCATGAACTCGTCTGACACTTTATATTCAATTGTGATTTCTTTACATTCATTACTATAATGTGTCATCTCCACTCGCGCTGCACTGTTTTCATTGGTTACTTCATACCCCCTCTTCACTTCATCAGCAGCAACCATTTGCACTTCTCTTTTTTGTCCTGTAGCCTCTATCTCCACTCAGGTTGCTCTACTTTCATTTGTTACTTTATTCCCCCTCTTCGTTTCCATTGCCACTTCTTTTTCTTGTTTTTCAACTTCCCCCTCTACTCGAAGTGCAGCTTGCGCCATCTGCTCCTCCATAATACTGTCCCCAAGGTAAAGTGTCTGTACTATGAGACAATAAGAATCTTTTATCATCGTGAGGACTTGCAGCAATTTTATTCTGTTTTTCAGTATGCACTATGTGCAATTTTGAACGAATGTTGCACTGTTCACGTTTTACAATAACAAGATCCTGAAGACATCTTCGATAATCCTCGAAAGTTATCGTTTTCTTCACAACGCTGGATTTTATACCTTTGGCCTTTTTCACTGTCTCTCCCCATCAAACAAAATGCTATACATTTTACTCCGTAAACGTATGAATTCTGTCATGATCTTGCCACAGCATTCATCTTTCATTATGCCATGTAATGTCAAACTGATCATTTTCATCATAATCAGAAGTATCAAACCTGTGTCTTCTTTCATTATTTTATACATATCAATGTCCCCAACTTCATATATCAAATTATCAGTATATGTATAAAGAAGTTAACATTTTTCTCCTACTTGCTGTTTCATATACGAGTAATGGAAATCATATAATGTCTTGGACAAATCAAGGATACAAAGACCAACGTATATCGGTTTCTTGATTGTGATACTTGTTCGCTTCAGCTGAATAGCAACTAAATTTTCATCAAAGATTGCACATCTATGAAAATTTGGTTGAGCTATGCGTGCTTCTGCCCCATATCTACCCGTGAACTTATTTACTAATCGTACATCAACACAAGACCGTACACTTTCCATAGACAGCGTTAATTAATAATTTATAGCAGAGTTTTTCAATCTCATTCTTCGCTTGCTTTCTCTTCTCAGTATTTAATTCAACATAAGGTTTGAGCCAGGGCTTCTGCTCGAAACTCAGGATTCTATGCACCTTTTTCAATCGAAGTCCATTATTTAATGCCTGTTTAAGTGTTCGATAGTGAATCACATACCTTTTCTTATCGTCAAGTGTAGTGAGAAGTTTCTTCTGCTTTGAGCCAGGTGGTGCACGATGCTCTGCGCAAAAAGGAAAATCTCGACGTTCATCATGTATTTCCTCAGGATACTCCAAGTCTACTTCAGCGATGTAATCTATATCTGAATCTAGTGGTATATTAAAGAAGCTTGGATTCTTGTCATATTCAATCCATTCAAAATTTCCAATCGGTGAATGATGTACCATTGCCCATCCATAAAGATTATTAATATCAAAATATAAGAGTGTCTTCGTTTTCTGTTTCTCATCGTATGAAGGACCTATGTATGGATTGTTCACCTAGGAATACCGATTACAACACTGACTTATTCGTCCACCAATGGCCGCTTCAATAAACATTAGCATGTAAATATCTGCAAGAAGCTCCAATTTTACATTGGTCATTTTAAGAGCTGCTGAAAATGTCAGCCCTGGGGTTGTGTAAAAGTGAGCAGGACATAAATCGTAGGCTTTAAGAGATGTTTCTCGAGAACTTTCGAAGACGTCAGCCAATAGTAGAACATCAGCTTTCAAGTATAGATCTGAATACTGTCCTAAAGTTCTTATATTGAACTTGTCCCATACTTGAGCCGCATGTTTGTAGTCTTCTTCAGCAATATGGGAATCAGTTAGTTTATTGTAAAACTCATTATTTTCTGGTAGTTTTGTAAACAATAACTTACCTAATCCATCTACATAATCATATGAAAATATCCCTTTCCGTTTGAGAAGATCTATCTTTTTGTCTGTGAATCCATCTGCTCGAAATTCCTTCACTGCTATCGTCACGTTTTCTAGATACGTTGCAAGCTTCTCCAATGATAATGGTAGAAAACGCCAAGAATCTATGAATCTGAAACTGATGTCACAGTCATCCATGTATTTTGTGAAAGAAATATATTTCTCTTTATTATGTATCAGTGATTCGCTCTTTCATCAATGTAGAAGTACCGATCTCTTTCAAAATAAAATGTGTGTCATAATTGAGGTTATGAAAAATAAAGGGAATGAATTTTGAATACTTATGAATTATGAGCTGCTCCTCTGAAACTAAAGAGAAATAAAATATTTTCTTAGACTCACTAAATTTATTTTCTTTATTCAAATATATAACTAATCTAATAACTTACTGTCCTGTGAGATGACAATGATCTCGCACTGCGAGTTCATCGCGATTGATTGACTTTCGACATATATGGCAAATGGTTGACCTCCGGAAAGATAATTCTTCTAGATCTGTAAGTTTCATTGGTTTCGGTTTCTTGTAAAGCTTATCAATCTTCTCACCAATTTATTTCAATTCTCGAACAAACCATTCTGCAGGTGTCTCTTCATCTCCGTTTATTTGTCTGAAGGATTGATATCCAGATAATCTGTCATCAAAGCTGCATTTTATATAGTACCCTATGCTGTATGCTTCGTGAAGCTGAAAAGCATTCTCATTCTCAGTAGGCTTCAACAAACATTCAAAATCAGCATAAATAACAAAAGGAATTTTCTCACTCTTTTTGTAATCTTCGAATTTGAGAGTTGTTACTTTTAGAGTCGGAAAGATTGATTCGACAATCATTCATATTTTCACAATCATTTTCATGAATTTCCAACCTTTTTTCACTATAAAAAATTTGTAAACACCTTTCACAGTGGTATGATTTTATATTGGTTTTAGACAGTTGAGAGTACAGAAGTCGGGACATGTTTTTGATCCAAACGTAGTGGTATTTAGGTAAGATGCCGTCATCATCATAATTATTTTCTTGATGCTCATCTATGTAAAAATCTTGAATAATGAATAGATTTACATGGTTTTTCTTCTTTTGATTTTCATTTTTTTCCTCATTTTGATTTTCTTGCATTTTCTTCTTTTCTGACGAAATGTGACAAGGCGATACTTCAAACTTTGGACCATACTTCCTAAGCATGTATACATTTACCGAAATATTATTTAGCTTTTCGAATTTCGGTACATCCTTAAGTTTTACAGGATATTCTATATCACCAAAGCTCAGCTTATTCTCATGTAAATGATTGGTTTACTCTATTGGAATTAGTTTCACTAGGATATAATGCTGAAAGAATAGCATACTTGAAACACTGATTGTCATTGTTACGAACATTAACACATACTTTTTTATTTTCTATAAACTTCGGGAGACGAATGTAAGAACTGCCGTTGATTGGAGAATATTTTTTCATATTTATACATAAACTTATAATACTCTTGAGAGTCCAGCCAGAATCTTCTTCCTGAAATTCTTCTAGTTGTGTAAGAATGGGCTCTTTAATATTCACTCTAAACCTTTCTTCTAGATCTGTTGACATGAATAGCGTGGTACTTTCACTGGTGAAATATTTAATATCTGTCGTTCCCTCTCCATTCTTCATCATAGAAAATTCCGAGATGAAATCTAAACTTACTTTTACAGCATTATATTATTCTAAGCATGCCTGTGCTTTATTCTTGAAGAGCTTTTGTGCATCTTTCAAGAAACTAAGAATGTCCACATGTTTTATATGTACAACTACACCAGTCCTGATTCTATTTTGGAAAGCTGACTGCACATCCCGCCACTCAACTCTAGCTTCTGTTTCCTCAGATTGTAAACTACCTCCTTGTTGAAGATGTTGTTACAATTCAACTTGCACACACGATAGATGTGTCATACACGTTTGACATTTCTGTTTCTCTCCTCTTGTGAGTTTAGATTTTTCAATTTTTTCATTTAATTCCTTTATAGTGGAATTGCACATGTCTAACCAATAATGAATATCGTTATTACTTAAATCATGTATACTTCGTAAAGTATCACGAAGAATCTGGACAAGGCGTTCAAAAAGATCGATGGAAGTCATCTTTACTTTTTCCAATAATATACCATTAGAATATCACTTCACAAACTTGCACGATAGTCAAGGCTGAATCTCGTTGTCAACGGTAGACGAAGTGTGCTCGTCCAAGAAATTGCTTCCCTTTTTTAAAGGCAAAGTCAACGAAAGAAGAGGTGGAAAATTTTCGATGTCTGACCAATGGTAAAGATGAAGAGCTGGTTGTTGAGAAGAGGAGGGAGATTTTCTCGGGAGGGGATGAATTATCTTACTTTTGAACCATATAAAAATCGTCTTCTCAGTCCAACCAATCAGAATTGGGCTAGTATTCATCGTCCATTCCTAAAAGAGCATAAGGAGGAGTTTCATGCTATAAAATTTAGATGTGAGAATTTTCCTTTTTATTCCCTGAGATCACTTTTCCTAAAGTATCTACAGAGCTGCGAGATGGCTAGAACACGTGACTATGATTTGATGTTCAGAAATGCCATACTGCAATTTCAAGAGGAGAATGTTTATATTTTAAGTAATAAAATTATAGTATGTTTTAACTTTACCATACTTGTTCATACTTTTTTCATACTTTTTGTTCATACTTTTTTCATTCTTTTTCATTCTTTTTCATACTTTTTTCATACTTTTTCATACTTTTTCATACTTTTTCATACTTTTTTCATTCTTTTTCATACTTTTTTCATACTTTTTCATACTGTTTTCATACTTTTTTCATAGTTTTTATACTTTTTCTTCATACTTTTTCATACTTTTTTCATGATTTTTCCATACTCAAATTTCTTACACTGGTCTTTCACTATTTCAGATCAATTTCAAATGTAGAAGACTTTGGATGTCCATCGCAGAAAAAATAATAAGACAATGCGTATGCTACAACTACGACCTTTGTATTAGGAGAAAACCTATGTGTGCAATAAATAATGTTGTTTCAATACGAACTTTGCTACTAGAATTCTCAGATGGTAAATTAGGACAAGATGAACTAGATAGTAATTTTAAAAGAGATGTATGTGCCTGCTTATATTGGAAATAAAAATTTATTAAGTAAAAGAAAAATAAATGGAAAATTGGATGTGTTATTTTTTTTCTATTATATGTCCTTATATCCTTAGTATAGAATAGGGTGATCAACCCAATTACTGACCCCCTAGCCATTACTGGCACCTTACGTTATTTTTCCTTAAAAAACAAATAGATCTTGCAAATTAATATGTACAAAAATTCTAACACAAAATTATAATTGTTACTGACAAGATTCTTAAGTAAACATATTACTAGATATATATATTTATAATAAATAAAAACAACAAATTTTTTTTTTAAAAGTCAATAAAATTATGGTAGGTTCATCTAGGGTGAACATAATAACGATGATAAATTATCGGAAAGATTATTATATTTTTACATTATTTTATATTTATTTATTTATTTAATTAATTAAATTTGTATACATTTAATTTCAAAATAGTTACAATCTATTATTATTTGTTCGATCCTACAATAATATGGTCAAATAAATACACGACTTTCATTATTTTTACCCCTTTATTTTCTTTAAGGCACGGATTAATTTTTCTTTTTTCCTCTTTATCTTGAAGGCTCTCATTCACCTTCTTTAGTCAGTCGCGTTCCGATTCTGGTCGATTTTCTCGAAGAGGAATTCTGTCGTCTTTCTTCACCTCTGAAAAAGAAATTAACAATATAAATATTTAACGCTTTATATATTTATTTCTTTAATCCGTTTTCTTTTTTAACACTTACCCAATTTTTAAACCATGAACGGATTCATGTCTTGCGTGGTCGACTTATGATTGTTCGAATGTTCAGCCTCCAATCCATCAGACGTCAGTGGTCTCCATCGTAGAGGCTCTCGATTTTCGGGATGAAGGTTCGATAGCCTTTTTATCGCACGCCCTCTTTCTCGATTGATTTTCTGCCTCGTCTGTAATGGAAAAACAAATTTAATTTTATTATTCATTGTTTTCGGTTTGTATATTAATGAAAAAATAAAAACCATTTTTAAACTTGCCTTTCGTTTTTCTCTTCTTCGAAACGTCGATATTGGTTGGTGACATAGTTTTGGGGATAGGTCCCACATCCTTAATACTCTTCGGCGACATCTTACCAGTTGTACAACTAGCAGATGTGTCATTACAGTGTGCATTTCTCGAGTTAGATCTTGAGCTTGCGTTCGAACTCGAGCTTGAGCTTGAACTCGAACTTGAGCTTGCGCTCGAACTCGAACTTGAGCTTGAACTCGAACTTGAGCTTGAACTCGAGCTTGATCTTCGAGATCGACTGGCTGACTCAGCTAAGTTCTCCCGCTGAATCTGCTGATACAGTTGCTGCATAGCAGCAATGGGGGGAAGTAGTGGCAACATATACAAATATTAATATTTGTATAAGGGTGAAAGTAGAATCGACAATATAAATTGTACTTTAAGTTCCTTCAAATTAATGATAAAAGGCTTTTTTAATTATCTAATGCCGATATATGTGCAAGTAAATCGTGTGTGTATATATATATATATATATATATATATATATATATATATATATAGATGTGTATATAGATTTATTCACAAGTTGCACACACGTTCGGAGGTTATGATGCGCAAAATGCTATTACACACAAAGATAAACTTGAAAGAAAAAGTAATATCATGAAAAATATCATTAGTTCACATACTACCGTAGGTCATAATTACATTTAGGAGCTTTATAAAATGGGACAATACTAAAAAATAACATAAATCATACCATTTGTTCATTATTTTATACAAATTTGTTTTAGTTGAATATATTTTAAGGTTTTTTTAGCTTCTATTACTCGATGTTGTTATTTTGGATATTGATGTGATCTTTTTGAGTATATGATTTATAAAAACTTTTATTCGCCAACGTTTCGAGAGTATATTTTTCCTTCCCTTATCAAGGCTTCTGAAATTATTTACATACAGTATGTGATAAATATGTTACAGTATTATTGTATTATTTTATTTTGACTAACAACTTACGTGAAAAGAAAACCCTAAACCAATTTTCTAAGACCGATTGCACTAAGTTGACTAGAGATGTTATTATCTATAATAAACGAATTAAAATTGTAGTATATTGTTAGAAACAATTAATTTAAAAAAAACTTTGTAGAAAGAGGGACCCACCTAATCGAGCCCCACACCTCTCTTATTCGGGAAGATGGTACGGTCGCAACGCTCCCTCATGCTACCCAAGAATCGGACTGACTAGACTGTCGAATTTCATCGATTTTATACTGCACGAGAGGTAAAGGAGTATGTGTTTGTGTGTATGTATGTGTATGTGTATGTATATGTAGATGTGAAAACAGTTGGAGATGCTAAGGGGTAGTAAATTTTAAAAGAAATAGATGCCTGAATCTTATTATATAGGAAAGTAAAATAATGCTATCTATATAGTAGTAAAATAAGCTAATCCTATATAATAATTACTTTTTCTTTCAGTTACTAATGATCTAAAAGTGCAGATGATCCACAAACTGACGTACCATAGCATACGTCGTGGTATTTATTTTGGAAAACTAAGCTTTCCCTTTCCACTACAAAGTCACTACAATCAAAATCACCTCCCACTACTTTTAGGAAGAATCCTACGATTCGTACAAACGATTTTCCCTCTTTTAACTTTCAAAAGACACCTCCTTCACAGAAATTTTGTCCACGCCTACGTTATGATTAGTCCCCCCTCCCCCATGATAATGACAATGACGCACCCAGACAGCTAGAAAGCATTTACTGCTGGAAATCCAGTTTCCTTATATGAATGCAGCCGGCCGATTTTCCCTTCACAGTAAAAAGTGCCCACGACTTTATCAAACGAACGCATTTTCTACTCTAAGTCGACTTATCAGTTCGAACGAGCGAATAGCTCGGTCGAATGCATTTCCTTGCACGCAGTCAGCATATCGGTTCTTACACCCAAAAACAGCTCAGAAAAAAGAATCACATTAAAGCAGTCGGCGTATCGGTTTGTGCACATCCGCTAATGTGCATCTGCTCATCCTGATTTTCCCTTCACCGGAAAAAGTGACCACGATTTTATATAACGAACGCATTTCTTGCGCTCATTAGACTTATCAGTTCGTATACACCACATCCCGATCTTCCTTTTACCATGATAGTGACCACGAAATTATCTAAGAGTCGCCTTCCTTTAAAAGATAAAAGATAGTAGGCATCATTCGTATACTTTATACCATCATGAATTTCATCTCTTTTCAAACATAAAAGAGGGGGCATACCTTTCCTTCTTTTTTCAAATCAAAAACAACCTTGAGTAGGGATAAAACACAAACGGTTTCTGGATCACTGAAAGAAGGGGTAATGCAGGAGAAGGGTCAAACCCACTCCAGATAGACTTAAACACACTACGGGTTCTGGATCACTTGGGGAAGGGGCAAGCCAGTGGAGGGGCTTAAAACATACAATGCAAATTCTGAAAAGATTGGAGAAGGGGTAATACTGGGTAGGGCTTATACACTCTACGGATTCTGGATCACTTTAAGAGGAGAGGGAGTGATCCAGAACCCGTGTGAGCTAGTATGCCTATAGCCTATATACTCCTCGCAGCAATTATAAAAAAGCTTGAATCGTCTATAAAGATAAACGTTCGATTTGGATTCGCTGAATCGGAATATATATATATATATATATATATATATATATATATATATATATATATATATATATATATGGGTGGTTCTCTGACAAATCGTGCGCGAAAAAAAATGGATTTTCCAAAAAGTTTTAACTATGATTTTAATCATTTTTAGCATGAATTGATGATTATCTTAATTTTTAGACTAAGATACAGGCTCCCCTCCATTCTGGGACCTATACTGGGACTTTTGCACTATAAAAAGGTATCTCCATGAATTTTTTGGTGGTCGAGGCTTTGATCGAACTCTCAGAATCAGCATTTTAAGGTTTAATTGGCATATAAGATAGTTATAACATATATATATGACTTTGCAAGTATTTTTAATGCAAACTACAGAAAATTTTACAAAAAAAAGTATGTATACGTTTTTTGTGAAAAATGCTTCCCTGAGGAGTTATAAATTAATTTGTATGGCCAAAAAATGCAAAAAATGCTTAGATGGCCAAGTTTGACTCTCTGTAACTCGGAAAATAATGATGGAAAAAATCTGAAAAAATTCAGGGATACTCATACATACTATAGGAACATAAAAAAAATATTTTTGGAAAATCCATTTTTTTTCGCGCACGATTTGTCAGAGAACCACCCATATATATATATATATATATATATATATATATATATATATATATATATATATATATATATATATATATATATATATATATATATATATATATATATATATATCTGTCTGTGTGTGTGTGTATACATACACGTCGTATTCTACTTGACTGAGGCCGAATATAGATATACTCGCGCAATATCAGATTCCACTGTATTGTATCTTAGTGTATGTATTATATGCTCACTTCTTAATTATTCATTCTCGCTTAAACAAAAGTTAAGGTCCACTGTTAGAATTCATATATGACATAGGGGGTAGCCTCAGCCAATCAGAGTGCTTCTCACCTGGAGCAGGTGTGATGGTAAACTTATTACTCCTATGCTTGTAAAAAGACTTAAATTATTAAATAAACTGGATAAATAAATTTTCAATTTGCATCTTATTTATATAACCCATTATTCCTCAATTCCCTTATACCTACCTATGTATACTAGAAAATACTTATTTAAAGCTTTATATTTACTTTAATAATTTAATCAAATGAAAAGCATCTTTATTTAATTGAGCTTTATAGATATACTCGCATGATGTCAGATTCGATGATTTCGAAGTTGCTACTCACGTATACATGTATGATATATATATATATATATATATATATATATATATATATATATATATATATATATATATATATATATATATATATATATATATATATACATATACATATACATATATGTACTGTAGTACATATAGTGCGCACTACTTGATTACATATTACAGCGTAAACTACAAGAGCTAGATTTAAATGAGCAAAAGTTAAGGCCCACTGTCGAGGTCATCTATGTCATAGGAGTATTCAACTTCGAAATTTAAAAAATAACAGATTTTTTTGATTTTCACTATTATCTCAAAATTCTTGGAATTATCTATGGATGGATCGCAACTATCACGGCTTGTCATGGAGTTCCGGGGAGCTATCCTGTGAGGAACTTGAAAACGTGCTTCATAGTACCTTGCATGATGCAAGTGTAATATATGTTAAAGGTCTGGAGAAGAAGTGTTGGCTCGAAAAATTCCACTTCCAAGTATGTGATATGGGAGATATGCGCTGCCCTTCACTGCAAAGACATAAAACTGAAACATTGGAAAAGCTATGTCCTCACCACAGATTCGCCTACAAAGTCAAATGCGCACATCGGAATGTGTTACTCTTGAAAAAATTTTATCATGACAATACACCATCGCTAGATTGATCACTCGAGATATTCTTTCGCACGGAACATCTATCATTCATGAGGTCCACAGACATTGCTCAACTGCCCAAGAGTTTTCTCACAACCTTTGGGGCAAACAGTATTGAGCAGGCATGGGATAAGGTGCCTGAACATTTGAAACATGATGCAGAAATCTTAGAATCTCTGTGATGTCGGGATCATCATTCTATTGAGAACGAAGTACCACCTTTAAGAAGACACTGCGTTAAATGTGTACTAAATGTTAAAACTTAAAATATTTATTAATTGTTTTATTAATTATAATTATTGTTCGCCTTGTGAAATCACCACTTTCTTTTTCATTATATTATTAAATAAGACAGTATAATATTTTAAATCAAATTGTATGAAACTATCTCTGTATGGAAAACAAATATAATTCTACAGTTAAGCAGCGTGTTCGTTTCCAAGAAAACCCCACTGTGCATTTGATGTGTACATGAACTTTTGCATATCAGAATGCACGTTGTGGTTTAAGGGAACAAATGGTACGCTTTAGAGAGCGATTTAAATTAAGAATTAAAAAAATTGGTAGAATTATTACTCCTATACTTGTAAACAGACTTGAATTATTGAATAAAAGGAAAATAAATATTGAAATTTATAGTTTATCAACGTATACAACCCATTATTCCACACTTCCCTTATATCTACCATATATAATAAAATATTTATTTAAAGCTTTATATTTACTTTAATAGTTTAATCTAATAAAATATCTTCTTTATTTAATTATACTATATAAAGATACACACGCAAAATATCAAATTCGCTGATTTCGAAGCAGCTGCTGCTCGCTAATACATACATATAGTACATATAGTGCGCACTACTTAATTACTCATTATAGCGTGAACTACAAGACCTAGATTTAAATGAGCAAAAGTTAACGTCCACTCTAGGGGTTCATCTATCACAAAGGGGCATTCATTTTTTGAATTTTTGAAAATTATAGATTTTTTGATTTTTACTATTAGCTAAAACATTCGTAGAATTTCTTTGTTTTATTCGATTATATTGAATATTCGTATTGAGTATATGCCGTAAATATAAATATAAATATCTAAAGTAAGTCTTAATCAGTAAAGTAAATTTTTTTAATATGCGGTCCCCAATTCCCGATATCACAGCGTGCGTTAGCCTGCTGAAACACAGTAGCATTTGTATATAGCGGTCGGACTCATCCACAGATCCATCGAAGGTCGGTCATCGGCGACGTTAAGAAGCTTCCAGAGAGTTCCAGGCACGGCCACACACGCACACACGCACACACGTACACATGTCTAAATGTGCGTCTTACAGTTTGATATTCCTTCGAATATTCGACTGCATTTATGAAAGCATTCGTGTCGCGAGATGTTTTCTCCGTCTGTTTAAAGTACGCTGGATGCAACCTGACACCCCCGAACGATCGTCGGCGCAAAAGCATGATATCATTCGTCCGCGCGAAACTTCGATGATGATCGAGCGTGGGTGCGCCTGACTTAGGATATATATATATATATGGTGGTCGGTATTTGGTGCAATACCATGCAAAGTTGGTAGTATATTCGATAATATACTATAGCATGACGTCATCGTGCCTAAGTGAGATAGGGGGTGGGGCTTATTCTCACCTGTCCGCCTTGACTAATCACAGAGCTTCTCACCTACACAGGTGAGTCGAAAAGTCGAGTGGTGGGGTCCCAGAAGCCCTATTGTATACCTACTATCAACTGTTGGTTGTAGAACTTATTACGTATTGTGATTTCAAGGTTTGTAATAAATTTGTATCAAATAATGTAAGTGCTTTTGTTAATGAAAATATGCAAATTTTGTACGTACATTTATACATATAATAAATACGTACATAAGTATGCTCGTAAGTATGTAAAGCTTAATTTTAAAGAATGAATTATTTGTCATACATGGAACTAATACATCATTCAATGAGAAGATTTTTCTTCAATGAAGTTTTGTAACCTGGAATAAAAATTTTCTTTTAATATTTTTTTGTATTTTAATAAACCATGTAAAAGAAATATCGAAAATATACCTATAACTTAAAGATGATGTTGTATCTTTATTCATAGTGGTAGTAGTTATACATTGTATATATTTTACATTTCCAAATTCTCCTACTTTAGCACCTAGAATGGACCAAATAGAATTTATGGGATAATCTTCACGTTTTGATTTAGCTTCCCACATTAACAAAGTAAACTGAAAATATATGTAAAATTCACAATAATATCTACATGAAAATTCACTTAAAATTTGTAATAAAGCATTTTACATGTTACTATAATGATTACATAAAATCATAAGTCGACAATGATATATTAATATTAATGATAATTAACATATATTGATATAATGCATTCTATAGCCATATGAATAAATTAAATAATAATTTATTTAAGTATTTAAAAAATTTTTACAATATTTTAGGTATCATAATTTATATGATTTCTTTGTAAAAGTTATGACCAATGTTATGAAGTTAATATAGGCGTTATGTGATAGGTTTATATAGTGCTTATGCATTTAAGTTTAGGATGTCTAAACGTATTAGGCCAGGGTACGCAAAGTGCTTAGTTCATTTATGAGTAATTTTGAAATAATACTACTAACATGTAGTAATAATTTATTTAAAGTTTTGAAATAATTCCAATTTTCCTACATATTAAGATAGAGTCTCATGTAAAATCTAATTTGACTACTTTTATAACTTTAAGTTTAATAATTTATCTTTAATGAATTTGTTTTATTTTTATTTATACACTTAATAATAGTTTTTAATGATAGTAAGTGATATTGTAAATGTTAGAAACTTTATTATTAATTTGTTCTGCACAAAAGTTTATTTAAATTACTTTTAAATTATTTTTATGGTTATGCTAAGTTGAATTAAAATTTGAACCATAATTCTATAATTCACTTCATATATAACATGTTTAATATATTGAGTTTCAGTTAGATAAATTGAATTGAATGTAATGTTAAAAACGAATGCGGTAAATACATAATTAATAATGAAAAATTTAATAAAACTTTAAATCATATGTAAACACTGATAGAATACCAAATTGGAAATTATTAGAAAAAATTTAGTCAACGTAAAACAAACGTAAAAGAAAAAAAGAAAGAAAAGAGTGCACCTAATGATGAAATTTAGTTGGCATGTAGGAATAGATTATTTTCCAAAGTCGACAGGAACATTTGTATCGTCTCGTCAAGATTAAAAAGTGCATTGTAATTCTTTTCTATAAATTTAACCTCTTAATACAAATGAGAGGTAAAACTATACTTATATTAATCTCAGCTATTGTGTCATTGCTTCATTTTAAATGTATTTAAATTGTAATTTAAATTTTAAGTGTCAAGAATTTGAGTAAAGACATATTATTGGGTTAAATTAATAAACATTGCAACGATGTTAAAGAAATACTAATGATATTTTCTTTTTTACATATTGATTCTTTGATTTCGTCGAAGACTATAATGTCTCGCTTATCAAATGAACTCCCTGCATTACTTGTTACCATTATTCCGGCTTTAATCTCTTTGATTGTAATTACAACGTCTAAAATGAAAATCAAAATGTCATATATTTAATCTCATGATTATAGATATAAACTAAATTAGACAACATATAAGCTTAGTATATAAATAATTTAAAAATTAGGTGAAATTTAAATATTAAATAAATTTAAATAATACACCAAATATCAAAATAGTTTATTATGCACCTATGAAGAAAACACTTTGTCAGTTAACAGCTTATGTCAATGGACTGACCGAGTTTTCTTTCATAGTGCATATGCCATTTTTTCCATTCTATCACTAAAACCGCAGTTTTCCCAGTAGGTATCTAAGAGGAAATATGGTATTTTTGGCGCTGTCAATTACAAAATTAAATTAATGTAATTCTTACCTATTAAAGTAGTTTTTGGAATATTGTCAATTTCTTCTAACTTTTTATAATTACAATTTAACTTATAATCGAGGTCATAAATGAAAGTATTTTTATCTTCTGTAATTTCCGTAAACTGTGTGCAACATAATTCACATAATATTCTGCAACCGTCGGCGCCTTCAGATCGGCATCCCGCTATACGCCTCGACGCCGGCAGAGCCGCAACCCGCATTACACCTCCCACGTGGCTACACTTGCAGTTGAATATTTTAATTATTATTTCTATCTTGCTACGTTCTCAACTAATGATAAATAAATATACTAATACGCACAACCCATAAAATCCATTATTTTATTACGCACGGCACTTATTCACTTATAAATTGTTAAAACGTAATTATCCAGCAATCACATATTATATGAATATTAATTATTGCTAAAATTAATTATTTTTTTTGGTTACATTTTTTGTTGCTTTAAATTGAATTACGAAATTTAATACAAGCCAATAATAATAATATGGATCAACACGAAAACTATTTAAAAAATTAATGTAAAGTTGTTTAAAATTATGTTTATATATTTTATGCTACTTAGGTGCATTTTTTATGTTTTTGTCATAGATTAAAAATTACTCAAAATTGCTTATAGTATACGAATATGATATTCTCAAAATAAATATTAATAGTTATAAATTTCGTATTATTGCATCATGCAGTATCTACATACATTCGGCAATTCATATATACTCAGATAAAAGCCGAAACTGCGCGAAAGTAATTGCGTATAATAAAATTGGTCGCTGCGCATTTGCCGCCGATCAGATAACCACGCAATTCGCGAATAATAGATACTTGAGGCCAAGGCCCCACAGGATCCGCAGGAGGCGGCAATCTCACGCACCACCGGGCAACGAGGACGGAAGCATTTTTTTAGCTTATGAGCACAGAACGACAACGGATAATCGCCAACTCAAGGCACTCGCGCACCACGCGTTCACGCACCCGAGCACGAGATTCAAATTTTTTCAAGGGCACTTGTACTCACTACTGGTAATTATTAATTTAAGGTATAAGGCCCCGGGATTACCCTTAAGCGGAAACCGGGAGAAACGTCAAAACGTGGTTTCTGTGCCTAGTTTGCTGTGCATGCGTATTAGTCGAGGTGTAAAATTGAAAATCCTGGCACACTGGCGATCATTGTCCTTGGATACTGTAGCCTATAGGGCGTAGGGTTGCTCGCAGCCACGTACAGCAAACATTATACCAATTATTATAATTCGCGAAATACGGGATTTAACGGACGGTCTGAAAAGCGGCGCGAATTCAATTATTAAATTTTTAATTCTTTCACACGTTATTGAGTTATATTTTTCTTTTATATTAAAACAATTCCAATTAATGCGTAATAAAAATATATAATATTAATAAGGTTTAATTAAATATGGCGTCGGTCACATGTTGAATAATTAATAAACTATTCATGAATGCGAAATTATATAATAGGAGACGTAATTAGACAATATAGGTGTAATTGGGTTTAAATTTGTGCGATTATTCGGTAGCGAAAAACCGTGATAATAATGATTAATTATGGGTTGCGCCGTATTCTGATACCATATAATAAATATATCTTTATCTCAAGCGTGTATCGGGTTGAGAGTGCCCTTAGTGTATATTAACTCAATAAATTTATTATATAAATGTTTATTCAATAACTAATTAATTATTTGTAATACAACTTCCTTCCTATATATATGTGGTTTCCTAATATTCAATCAACACTTAAATCTTTGATATTCTTATTACGATTGAAGCTGGTGCTACTTCCATACTTATATAAAAATACAAAATAAAATATGAATTATATCTTCATTTAAAATTTATTTTACAACGTTAAACTCAATTAACATCTCCCGTGGATCT
>OX424575.1:74833972-74903972 GCA_949152435.1 Gastracanthus pulcherrimus
TGTACATTTAATTTAATTTTATATTATTCCTTAAATAATTATTTTAATTTAAAATTTTATTAATTATTAAATTTTTAATTTAATAATTATAAAAGTTTCTATCAAAAGTTTCAACTGGAAAATATCATATTATTAAAATTTTTAATATTAAGTTTTTAAATATTCGGAATTGAAATAATGTACCAATCCTGTATCTTTTTTATATTTGCTTTTTTTGTATTTGTAATATTTTTAGTTCATTTGGAAATTTATTAAAGATACTGATTTCTTTAATATAACTATTTTTAGTACTAACAGTTTTGTAATATTTTGGTAAAATTAATAGTTTGTTTCTTGTTTTACTCGTCGAGTTGATATACTGATCATTAAAATTTTCATAGTTATACCGAAGACTCTCATTTGTAAATAATTGCTGTAGGTTAAGTGGAATTATTTTTTGAACAGTATTTATATTTATAATTGTTAAAATTTTTGTTTGAACTGTTTGCAATAAGTGTAGTTTGTTTTGATACTCACTACCCCACGCAATTATGCCATAACTAATAAGGCTTTGGAAGAAAGCATAGTATATAATTATATATAAAGTATATAAAGATGAAAATCAGGTATATTGTCTTATTTATAAGATATTCAATACGTTTGGTCCATCTCATATTCTCATCGAAAATTATACCCAAATATTTTGCTTCATTCAGTCTCTTTAGTTTTTCATTATTGATTTTAATTTCAATTTTCTGTCGTACACTGTCACAATAGTTTCCAAAAGTTATATAAACAGTTTTTTGTATGTGTAATGTTAATTTATTTAGTCTAAGCCATGTTGAGACATCTTCTAAGTATTTGTTCATTTTGTTTTCTACTTCAGACCAAGTTCTTCCATTTGCTATTACAGCAGTGTCATCTGCATAGGACAGGATGAAATTGTCTGGCATGTTTGTTTGCAAGTCATTCACATAAAGTATAAAAAGTAGAGGCCCAAGTATAGTCCCTTGAGGGACACCAGTATTAACGTTTTCAAATTCACTTACATGTGAACCTATTCTTACTTTTTGTTTTCTATTGGTTAAATAACTTGTAATTAGTTTATGCGCCTTTCCTCTTATACCATATGAGTAAAGCTTATCTAACAGTATTTTATGATTTACTGTGTCAAAAGCTTTTGCCAAATCTAGGAATGTAATAGCTATGGGTTTACTTTGATCTAAATTTTCATAAATTGTTTTAGATATAAGGCTTAATGCATCTTTAGTGCCAATATTTTTGATAAATCCAAATTGTTTTTTACTTAATATATTACTATGGCTTATATAGTTTATAATTCTACTGTGTATGATTTTTTAAAAAATTTTTGCTTTATTTGATATTAACGATATAGGTCTATAGTTTCCCATATCATTTTTCCCCCCACTTTGTATATTGGTATCACTTCAGCCTCCTTCAGCATATCTGGCCAAATTGATGTTCCGATACAGCGATTAATTACGTAAGCCAAAATGTCTGCTATAGTTGTAGCTATAGTTTTCAATGTCTTTGCATTAATATTATCTACACCACCTTTTATCAATTTAAATTGTGTATTATCTGTATAATTTCAAATTCGTTTGTAGGTTTTATAAAGATTGTTTTTGGATTACTTTTAGGTAGTTCTAATTTTGTATGTTTTGGTATCTTTATTTTCTTACTCAGTGTTTCTCCAAGTTTGCAGTAGTACTTTGCAATTTCTCTCCTACTTATAATTATTCTATTATCTTCAGTTTTTAACTGAGTAATAGTAGTATCGTTTCTGATTTTATTTTTCCCAATTTTATTATTTTTTCAGCGATTTTTTTGAAAGGGAAGGAAATGATAGCGGTAAACGAAATTTTGAGAACATAATGTACTACATTTTAGCTTTAAAAAGCAATTTTTGTTATTAAAAAATATTAAAATTTCTTCAAGTTATGACCATTTTTCCGGAGCGCCTGGAGTTTGCACTTTCTAATCGGTGCCGGTGATGGAGGTCGTGCGGTGCGTCTGAAACAGTCGAGACAAAATTTTTTTATTTTTATAAGTTTCTTTTCTATATGAACTCAAAAAATACCAAAGAAGTTGTCAAATTCCAAATTTTTTCAAAGTTTGAAAAAAAAATCACTTTTTTAAAAAAAAAATTCACTTTAAGTTGCAAAAAAAGTAGTTTAAATAATACTTTTGTCCAACTTTTTTTAGTTCAAATAGAAAATAATTTAATACTGAAGCTAGATCACATTGATTTTTTTCGATTGGACGTATATTCTTTTTGCTATCACCGGCACCGTTTTCTAAAAATCGTAAAAATGAAAACTCGAGAAAACGCGCTTTAAAGTTTTCGGTCCAAAAAAATATAAGTTTTTGGGTACTTACAGTAATTAGAGGTTAATCAGCTATCCCTGGGCCATACATTAGTCCTTCCTCTTCTTCAAAAAACTCGTTTTGGCTGAGGGTTTCCAATCTTCGGGCTGTACGAGCCTTCTTGCTAGAAAATGATGCGCGCCGGTTCTCCCGCATTATGCGCTCAGCATCGACGGCGTCAGCAAAATTTTTGCACTGCTACCCAATGATGATATCGAGGAGCTGCATGGTGGAAAGTACAGCAGAGTAGTCCTCGTTAAAAATGCCTGCAGCCATATATGCTGCAATTTCGACGATTTTAAAGCCGAAATTCAAATGTTTCGGACTTAGGCGCCACACAATCGAATTGAACGATTCGTTGGAATTTTGAGTGTGGCCGCCTAAGCACCGCCTCATTAAATCGTCATTAGAGAGCTCTTCATAAATTGGACGAATGTGCTTCTCCACGGTTTCATCGATTAATCTCGCCGGATGTTTGTAAGATGTAAGATTATTCGCCGCTTGAGCCTTGCGCCATTCGCATCAACTCTCGGTGCCTTCTGGACAATTTTCATGCCGACCATATTCATCCGTGGAACAGTAGTGGTCCAATGTTGCTATAATACTCGTAGCATTCTTCATACCTTTCACTGAATCAATATTTCGACGAATTGCCAGACCGTAGTATATCGTCAATTTCTTGATTACACTCTCCGTTAGCCGCGTCTTTCCTCCGAGTTTCTCGGTTTTTCTTTTATTATGTAAACGAGTACCCATACGCTTTTGCACGTGTCCAACACACTCATTTTTCGCCACTGTGCACTCGTCTCCGTAAGGATTGCTATTTAAGATTTTAGTAAAAGTTTTGGAGTCGCCATCGCCGATATAATTAGTGTACATAATTCCGAATTTCTCGACGGATCTCGAAAACATCTCCATTATGGAACCCACCTCCATCTTCCCTGCCGAACCTGCATGATTTGAGGAGCATGAGTCTTTAAGATTCTCATACCACTCCTCAAATGCGTCTTCGTCCAAAATATTTTTACTTATAGCACACGAATGACAATATCCACTTTTTACAATGAGATCGATTACTTTGCCTATGTAGTATCCGATGAGCGTTGTAACACCGTACAAGGAAGTATAACCGCGCTTTTTCCACGATCCATCGCCCGAAACCGTCAAATCATTCGCAGGTCTTTCATGTTCAACGTTTTTTTCTTTTTATTCCTTGACGGCTTTTTCGCAGGTGCTCTTGAACATTGTCTTCGACGCTCCGTGCAAATGCTCAACGATTTGTTGGTAAGTAGATTTTGCAAAACCTGCAGACATATTCATAAGGCCGTAGAATACGTTTATCCCTTCTCGTCCGATACCAAGAAGCCTCATAACAAAAACAATTCGTCTGTTGATTTCGTAGCCGGTATTTATCAATGGTCCTGACTGGATTTCGCGTCGACCACACATACACTGGACAATAATTTTAAATCCTAGGCCTCGATGACTGCTTTCTGCAAACGTTAATTTTTGCTTGCATGATCTGCAAATTGCGATTTCCGAAATAGCGAGAAACACAGATATAAATTCAATATTGGTGTAGCAGTGCGCAGAATGAATAATGACATCATCGCTGCTTGCTGTCGTTAACTTCTGCTCACTGCGGCTCGTGTGTAAGTCTCCGTCGTCCGATGAAACACTTGTAAAACGATTGCCGTGAAATTTCCGCTTTCACGGTTCCGTAGCACGCTGTCTTTAGATCGATCAACTTTCGGGTAGCTTGGCATTTCGATGTGTACTCGGCAAAATTAAAAGTGGAACTGAAAGCTGACGCTACAAACAGCAGTGTAGAAGCCGATGCCGAGAGCTATAGTATACCGTTATATTGTATACCGTTCTCCCTACTACTACTCAACACAGACCTTCTAGAAACTCCAAATGATGTTTCAAAGGACGGTTGGACCTTTTCAGGTATATACGAGTATAGTCGAATAATAGAATACATCGAGGGGCGGAGTGCGCGCGCTCGGGTCTGCCCGTGCATTCGCACCTGCTCGATGCTCGGCCACTAAAACTGCTCTAGCTTCGGAAATATGTCGAATTGGCCTCTGAAATTTTGAAGACATATTCTTGGATAGTTTTGGAATAGATTTAAGACAAAAAAAATCGATTTGTTGAAGCCGGTAAAGCAGACTCCCCCCTTAATCTCTATTATTTTCTTATCATATTCTATTTTTGCTGCTTTAATGATCTTATCTAGAGTTTTAACAATTTTTTTGTAATTGTCTTTGAGTTCATCATTATCTGGATTATGTTTTAGTCGTTTGTATAGTATTTCTTTTGTATTACAAGAGTTCAATATTGCTCTTGTTATCCAGTCTTTCCTGGGGGTTTTCTTGGAGTTGCGCAAACTTGGTTTTTTGTATTTTGATTTTTCAATGCAAATTTTAATTTCTTTTATTATTTCCTTAATAGTTTAATTTGGACTTTTTGTGTTTTTAAATTTTGACCAATTTATTTTCATAGCATTATTGAATAATTTTTTGTAATTATAATAATACCTGTCAATTTTTGTCTCTTTATTTGAGTTAGGTGTACCATTTTTTATTGCTAAATTTAATGGATAATGATCAGTTATAGGCACCATAAGTGTTAGTGATTTAGTGATGACGAAGTCTGTTTTGATAAAAATGTTATCAATACACGTTCCTTTATCCGTAGTTATATTTGATGGTCTTGTGGTATTTGTAAATCCTGGGAGAAAATGTTTTTCCAATAGGTTGTTTAAGAAATCAACGCTGATAGCATAATAATCCTGTATATTTATATTAAAATCGCCAATTGTAATATCATGTTTTGCTTTTCTTTTTTGTTCTAAATAAGTTTTGAAATTCAGATTAAATTCAGTACAATTCAATCCGTATGATCTATATAGAAATTAAATTTCTAGTTGTTTATTATCATTTGATGTAATTATAGTGATTGATATTTTTAGTTTGCCTATTTCTATCGTTTCATCAGTATGTATAATATTTTCTTTTAGGTATACCACTACACCATCATTTTTATTAATTTTCTCGAAGTTATAATATAATTTGTAGTCCTTAATTCTATAATACTGATAATGAGTTAAATTCCATACCTCTGTACATACAATAACATATGGTTTTATCTTAAGACTTAATAAAGATTTGAATCTTTTCAAAATTGGCATTTCGGCTTCTAATATTTAAGTATACAATCAAACTATTGTTACTATTTCTTTGTTAAAAGTCTCAAGATCCCTATATAAGCTCTCTTGTTTGCGAATGCTATTTTGTATTTCTTCAATTAAGTTTGTTTGTGCTTCCATTATGTAGTTGCTGTTGGTTCTGGTGTAGATTCTGGTCTTGTTGATAGTGTTAGTTGTTCTTTGTTTTGTTGTTGTGTAGGGGAATTGGCTGCGCTTAGTTTATTTACTATACTCTTCACTGATTTTACCTGCCTTTGGTAAAGTAGTTTATTAGTTTGTATATTACGTATTTGTTGTAGTGCACTTGATTCATCCTATGCCGGTAATGTAGGCACGACCGGGTAATCAATAGAGTTAATATATTTTTTTATTTTATTTTTAAGTATACTACACTTGAGTCTGTCTGTTGGTAAGTGATCCGTTAATAAGCTTGTTCTGTATTTAGAATTGTTATAATTACAGTTAACACATTCCGTTTTGGTATTTTTACATTCACTCACATTGTGTGTATCAGAGCACTTAATTCATGCAGAATCTTCCACAGTTGAAGCAAGAGGTGACGTTTATCAGATCATAAGCTTTGCACAATTAATGACCTACAAAGATCTTGTTATTGTTTCCACGTATAAACTTGTAAATTTCTAGTGATACTTCCATTAGAACTGTACTGGTTTTGTTTCTTTTATTAGTGTACATGTGCAGTACGGAGCCATTGTTATTAAATTGCTTGAAATTTCTTTCATTGATATCATTTTCTATATCCTGTTCTTCCATATTTGTAGTATTGTTTATACCGATAATTTTTATTTTTGGATTACGTTGTTGTTCTATCTTGATTTCACAATTTATTAGGTTATCATTTAAAACAGTCTCCGCTGTTTCTAGACTTTTCATATTCATACAACTAATTTCTATTTCTTTATCATTCTTCTTGCGAATGAACTTAGTTTGGATATTCTTTTCTGAAACTAAGCCGTTCGTGAGTAATTGCATTGTATTTTCCTGGTTGGGGTCATTGGCCTTAATCGTTATTCTAGGAAATCGCTTCGGTTTCGTCCTAATATCACTCATCACTTCTGCATATGTTTTATTTACTTATCGGTATCTCAGTATTTTTTTGTTTTTGCAGTTCTATAAAGTGTTTCTGCAATTGGTTTTTATCTTGCAATTCTGTCACTAGTTGCTTGACTAAGGTATTCTCAGCTATTAAATTGTTCATTTCACTTTCATCTTCTTTGATTGTTGCATTATATTTTCGACTGTTTTGTTGTGTAGTTCTTGCAGCAATTCTTCTCTGATTTCTTCAGATTTTTTCAGTTTTATTAGTGCAATCATTTTTTTTGCCACATCACTTAGCATATGTTTATCAAATTTATAGATTATGTCTCTTAGAATATGGTCTGGGCAAATTATCAAATGTTCACCTACGTATTTGGGATGTTTTCTTTTATCGAAATCACTCTTATGGTATGCATTTTCACAGATTATGCAAATCACTGTTTTAACTGATTCAGTAGGGTGACACTTATAATATTTACGATCAGACTTATCCGGAGGATCTTTCGCGTTCGACGCCATGTTGATGGGAAAATTATACTATATATTTAAGGTTATTATATTTGCAGTGTATTTATGGTGGGAAAGGCAATAAATGATTTTCATAAATACAATGAGTTTGAATTACATATTCATTACATTATATCAGTATATTTTAACACATATTATTACACCTTAAATTATTTGCTTTTAAATACTAACTATATTTATATTCGGAAAAAATTGAATGTAAATGATACATTTTTTATTTATTAATTTTAATATAAATTTGTTGGAATATTTTATATTATTTTTGCTTATGCGCATTATAGGATTCATAGTAAGCATATAACTTGATGTATTTTGGAAGTTAAGAATGCATCATATTTTATCTAATTGAACATTCTTTCACTAAAAATGTTTATAATTACTGCAAGTATACCTCCATGATCTGAAACAGTGTACAGCATAATAACTTAAATTCATTACCTGATATATGGTAAAATGACTTAAGTCTATGTTTTAAAAAATACAATAATTTTATAAGGCAAGAGATGTACTAAAACTTTTTATAAGGTTAAATTTTAACTGAAATCATTTAGAAAAAATAGATATCTAATCTTAAAGATAGTTGTAGTTTATAAGGTTATGATAGTACGATATTATTAAACATTAATTAAGAAGGTTCTACCGGTAATAAAACTAACATTAGGATATAATTGAAATTTCGTATACAGGTTAGTTTGTGTCTCAGAAACACTCATAAAGTTTTAGAAGGCTACATGCAATAGAAGCGAAGATATAAATGTTTTTATTGCCAATTATCATGAGCTCTTATGTGAAATCGCGATTGCATTTACTTGTGCATTACAAAGCATTAAATATTACGATTTTGTTAAAATTTATTGTAGTTGAAAATATATACACAATGAACATTATTTACGTCTCAAAAATATTGTTCATGGACTCTGACTAATAGTAAAGTTCATTGAATACAAAAAATGTACATTTAACCTCAATAAATGAGTCAAATTGGCGTCGGTATGGAACTTTTCATAAATAATTAGGATAATTAGAATTGTATAAATGGAATGTATAATCATTATTCTGTGTAAGTTAACCTGTACAGCTTTTTTAGCAAAGTATATTTCACGAATAAAACATAAATAAAAAAGGCACACATTTTGATTAGTGCACTACCGGTAGAACTTCCTTAAACATTTTTTAGTGAAATAAATAAGCAATAACTATTGTAATAAATTTTTGTATAATTAATTGTTCTTATTATAAAAATTTTATGTTTATTGATAAAGCCTTTTTATATAGTTAGAAGTTTCAGGTAAATTTATATAAAATTTAATTGAAATGAGTTTGACATTTGAAATGTAATGTGAGTAATTCCATTGGGTGGAGTGTCATTGTTAGACATCAGTTCTCTAACTGCATCTATATGCAAAACATGTTGTGTTGGGAAATTAGGGGAATTTAGATTATTTATATTGATAAAAATAAAGTTTTAAATTTAATATCTTAAAATTTAAAGGAATATAATAATACACTTGTTTCATTTAATCTATTTGACAATTCTCCTATTGATTTCTCTACAATTGATTTCATACAAAGCAAAAATATATCTTATAAATCAAGATTAAGTTTATCAAATTCTAGTGAAAATGTAAATTTAAACTCACATCTTTATGTTGCAAATGAGGAATCATGTAACTTTAAACATCCCACTAATTTTGAGATAAATAATAAATTTTACAACGATTATACACCTGAATCTAACGTTTCCTATTATTCAAAGTTTAATAACGGAATCTGTATTGTTTCTACTCGCAAAAGGAATCTAAAAGACATTTCAAATTCTATAATAGAATGTCAACCATCAACATCTAAAATTAATTTCTCACACAATGTATTGGTTAATTGTGATTCTATACCTCAAATCAAAATGCGCATATTAAATATAATCTATCAGACACATTTGATAAAACTTTTTCAGCATGTTCTATTACTAGATTTAAAATTAGTTATGCCAGAAAAAATTATTAAATATAATTGTCATAAATTGCAAAAAAAAAGAATCAAAGCGTAAATTGAATGAATATCATAACATGGCAAAGGAGAAAAAATTAAAACGTTTGTATATTCAAAAAAATGATGAAAAATCTACAAGAAACAAAAAAAACATATTTTTATGAAACATTAAATCCTAAAAATTTGAAATTATCAAACTCTAACATAAAAATCTCACTTGATCCTAATTGTGATAAATTAGGATTTATTGCTAATTCATCCTACAATGATGAGACTTATTTTATAAATTATTTAGCAAAACTCAAGAATGCTAATTTGGTAAAGCTAAATATTTTTTGTTAGAATTACCTCCGGACAAAAAATATAGTAATTGTTATCATAAAGGAAAAGTTGCAATAAATTTTAAATTTCAATACCCTCTTCGTTTACAACAATTAACAAATCGTATTTCTCAAGAAAGTAAACAATTTATGAAATTAATGCGAAATTATAACAACTCTTTAGCATTTTCTAGTTTTGGAGCTAAATTATTCCGAATCAGGGCCCTCAGGTTTTTCACATTTGTGGTCAAATATATCACAATGCATATTTTTTAAATTCTATGTATAACGAAGAATGAAAATTTGGACAATTATATATAATTGATAATGAAATTGCCAATGTAACTCGATCATCAATGAATTTAAACTATTCTAAAACAATATTGAAATAAATTGATTATATTTTGCGAGATATAAATCCCTATGCTTTTGAATATAAAATGATGCATAAAGTTGAGGAATAGAACTCCCAGGGAAGTTAAAATGTATTTAACTCGGAAAAATTGTTCTAATGATAAAACTTATGAATTAACATCATGTAACGAGGTTGTAGTTGTTTTTGTAGGTGAAGAAGGAGAACCTCCATATAACCGTGACTTTTGTCTTTATTCTAAAACTACAAAGCCTGAAAGGATTTCAATTATAAGTAGGCATGTTGATCCTATGATATATCCATTAAATTTCCCTTTAGCACCAGGAGGCTAGCATCCTAATTATGAAAGTAAAAATAAAAATCAATCTCAGGTTACAGCATTACAATATTATCCCTATCTTTTAAGCATACGCAATGATTTCAATCCTTGTTTAAATTTAGATAAATTAACTTAACAATTTATTGTAGATTCATGGTGTAAGGTTGAAGGAACAAGATTATATTACATTCAAATTAAGCAAGCACAATTAAGAACTTATATGTATTGCGGGTTGATGGATTATGTTTCCAGCAAAGCTTCACTAATTAATGCTGATATAGGGAAAATGGTTATATTACCTTCAACATTTATAGGAAGCCCGAGATCATTACAACAAAATTATATCGACACAATGTCGGTAATTCAAACATATGGTAAACCAGATTTGTTTATCACTATGACTTGTAATCTCAAATGGACTGAAATCACTGAAAATCTAAATGAAAACGAAAATGCATTGGATAGACCTGACTTAGTTTCTCGAGTTTTTTACTTTAAAATAGCTGCATTTTGGAATGTATTAAAAAAAATATTTTTTGGTCAAGTAATAGCATATACTTATGTGATTGAATTTCAAAAGCGAGGATTGCCTCACATGCATACACTTATATATTTGGATCCTAAAGATAAATTTCATGATTCAGATCAAATTGATGAAGTTATCAGTGCTGAAATTCCAGATGAAAAGATTTATTCAAATTTGTATAACTTTGTAAAACAACACATGATACATGGATCTTGTGGTACACAAAATGAACAATCTCCATATATGGATAAAACAAAATTTGTGTGTACTAAAATGTTTCCGATGCCATATGCGTCATCTACTGATTATAATGTTGATAATGGATATCCCATTCATCGGCGAAGAAATGATGGAAGGATAATAAAATATGGTTCAAATCGCATAGCAAATAATCAATTTGTAGTTCCTTATAATCCTTACTAATTATTAACATTCAATTGTCATATTAATGTTGAAATATGCAGTACCATAAAATCAATTAAATATTTGTTTAAATATTTATATGAAGGACCAGATTCGGCATTAGTTGCTTTTAGAAATGAAAATAATCCTAAGAATGAATCTAATGCTATAACTGACAACCTAAATGAAAATAATAATGTGCTAAATTATGATGAAATATAACAATATTTATCTACACGATACGTTTGTCCTCCTGAAGCAATGTATAGATTATTAGAGTTCAAATTATAAGACCAATCTTATGTTATTTATCGCTTAGCAGTTCATTTAGAAAATTAACAATTTGTATATTTTAAAAAAGGATCTGAAACAGAATTAATTGATCGCAATGTAAATACTACATTAACAGCTTGGTTCGAATTAAACGAAAAGGATATTTCAGCTAAAAATTTATTATATATTGAAATTCCTAACTATAACGTTTTTGATAAAAAATTGAAAATTTGGACCCCACGAAAAAGAACAAACAAACCTATATTAAGTTGTATATGTATTTCGTAGCTCCTAAGAGACGTGAGTTATTTTATTTACGTATAACAGGTGCAACTTCTTTTGAAAACATGAGGACTGTGAATGAGTAGTCTATTCCACCTATTATGAAGCTGCATTAGCTCTCAATTTAATTTCTACAGATGATGAATGGGATAAATGTTTGGATGAAGCCATAAATTACCAATTTCCTAATGCTTCAATTCAATTACATTCTTTTATTTTAATATTTCATGATCCTAGTAATGCAAGGAAACTTTACAATAAATTCAAAACTTATTTTTATGACCCAAAATTAAATGATGAAATTGCAGAACAATCCGCCTTAATTAAAATAAACAACATTCTTTTATCTCATGCTACGAGGGTAGTTCAATAAGTCTTTAGAATAAAGTATAAAAACAATTTTTTTTGGGTAAATTTTTTTTTATTTTTCAACATAATCTCCTTGGAGCTCTATACACTTGGTCAATCGCTTTTTAAGTCTTTTTAATCCTTCAGAAAAGTGCGTTTTCGGAAGTTCCTCAAAATAAGCACTTACAGAGGCAATGACGTCTTCGTTGTCCGTAAATCTCTATCCACCGAGCCATTTTTTCAAGTTTGGAAATAAGAAAAAGTCACTGGGGGCTAAATCTGGTGAATACGGTGGGTGTTCGACCAATTCGAATTTTAGTTCTTCAATTTTAGCCATTGAAACGAAGCATGTGTGAACTCGGGCGTTGTCGTGATGAAAGAGAATTTTTTTTCTCGCCAAATGTGGTCGTTTTTTTTTAATTTCTTCTTTCAGCTGCTCTAATAATGATGCATAATACTCACCAGTAATTGTTTTACCCTTTTCCAAGTAGTCAATAAGTATAATTCCACGTGCATCCCAAAAAACTGTAGCCATAACCTTACCAGCTTACTTTACGGTCTTTGCCTTCTTTGGAGCTGGTTCGCCTGTGGAAATCCACTGTTTGGATTGTTCCTTTGTCTCAGGAGTGTAGTGGTGTATCCATGTTTCATCCACAGTCACAAATTGACGAAAAAATTCCTCAGGATTCCGACTTATGCGCGCCAAAAGAGCCTCAGAGGCGACCACTCTATTGCGTTTATTCTCAGCTGAGAGCAAACGCGGCACCCATCTTGCCGATAGCTTTTTCATGCCTAATTTTTCATGTAGAATTGAAACAACTGCACCTATAGATATCCTTGTGGCCTCAGCTAACTCACGCACTTTTAATCTTCTATCCTTCAACACCATATCGTGGATTTTATTGATGATTTCGGGAGTAGTTGCTTCTACGGGCCTTCCTGAACGTGGTTCGTCACTTATTGATGTACGACCACGCTTAAATTCATTTACCCAGTTATAAACCGTTGCTAAGGCAGGGGCAGATGTGCCATGAACTGAGTCCAATTCATTTTTTATCTCATATGGAGTTAAACCCTTTAAATGAAAATGTTTAATTACCGCTCTGAACTCGTTTTTTTCCATTTTTCTTAACAAGCAATTTTTTTTTTTCAATTGGTTATAAAAACACGTAAACTCAGAAGATGTGGACTGTGACTGCACCATATATCTAGTCGGGAGTGGTGTTGACTGAAAACAGATGATTTGGAGCGATTCGCGCGCCATCTGTTGGTCATTCTAAAGACTTATTGAACTACCCTCGTATGTCGCTGCGTGACTATAACTTACCATTAATTGATAATACAATTGAAAATCTTGATGGCACAAATAATTTTAATACTAATCTTACTATCTCATTTGATTTAAATGTTATCAATACCCGTACTAAAAGACAACGTGATATTTTTAATCATATTGTTAAGGGAACCAACAATGATAATGAAGATGAAAAATTATTTTTTATTGATGGACCAGGAGGCTCAGGCAAAAGTTACTTACATAATGCATTAATTTCTTATTTGAATCATTATAAAATTCCAGTTATAACCGTAGCCTGGACTGGTTTAGCTGCAAATTTATTATATGGTGAAAAAACTGTTCACACAACTTTCAAATTACCATTAAATATAACAGAATCATCAACTTGTAATATAACTCCTAATTCAGAATATGGACAATTTTTAAAAACAATTAAAGTTTTAATTTTGGATGAGATATCTATGGCTTCAAAATATGTATTTTATGCTATAGATAAATTATTTAAAGACTTAAATAATTCTATTGAACCCTTCGGCGGCTTTGTTTTTGCATTGTAAGGTGATTTCTGTCAAATTTTACCTGTAGTACGTCGAGGAAGTCGTACTCAAATCATTGAATCACGTGTTCAAAAAAGCCTAGCATGGAATAAATTTAAAACCATGCACTTAATAGAAAATATGAGAATAACAAACAATGATGTTTCATTCAAAACTTGATTACTAAACATAGAAGAACAAAAGTTTAAATTGACTTTTGAAAAACAATATGATTTAACATTAATACCTAATGAATTATTATCTAGTGGAAATTTGATAACTGAAATTTATGGAACGAAGTTTGATCCTCATGATGAAACTATACAACAGAAAGTAATATTAGCCCCAACTAATTTAGATGTTTTGAAAATTAATGATGAAATATTAAACAAATAGGAAGGGGAAATCCATAAATAGTTAAGTATTGATTTCGTGAACACAGATAAAAATGAAGATATATTTAACTCGATTCCTATAGAATTTGTGCATTCATTAACACCTAATCGGCTTCCACCTCATAAATTAACATCGAAAGTTGCTGTTATTGTAGTTTTATTAAGAAATTTAAATTTAGACGGTAGATTATGTAATGGAACTAGATTAATTATTCAAGAATTACATTCTTATGTTATTAAAGCGAAAATCATTACAAGTACATCCAAAGGAAAAACGATATTAATACCCAGAATTGATTTAAGTCCTTCAGTTGAAGATATACCATTTACCACGATTCGAAGACAATTTTCATTTAGATTAGGATTTGCAATGATTATAAATAAATCTCAAGGTCAATCATTCAATAATGTAGGATTGTATTTAGCTACTTCTGTATTTAGTCATGGTCAACTTTATGTTGCTTTGTCTAGGGTACGTCAAAAAGAAAATTTAAATATATTATTAGAAAAAGATTCAACTTTTACAGAAAACGAAAGCGATAAAATTAAATACTTAAATAAATGTTTAAATGACAATTTAAAAGTTTACATAGAAAGTACCGTTTATCGGAAGATTTTTGACTTTGGAAATTTTTAATTTAATGCAAATTGTTTTGTTTGATAATGTTATTTATATTTTTTAAAGTTGATAACATTGTATACATAAAAAGGCCATTTAGAATAACTTCTAAATTAAAAAAAGGGAAACGGCAGCAACCAAACCTCTCTCATTGGTCGCGCCTAATCTTTATCATTCACTAGGTCACAAGTTTATTTAAAGCCTGATATTATAAATTAATTATAAAAAGTATAAAATGTATATCTTAATTAACAATAATTTTATTTGGTGATAACTAAAATAAACGGTTTTATTTAACTTGTACTATCATACGCAGAATCATTAGTATAAATGAAAGGATATAATATACGTATAACTTATCTCACAAACAAAGAAATACAAATAGCAGCTACTAATACATTACATTAGTTATTGTGTTACAAGTTTAGAAATTTCTGACTAAATATTATAATTTATTTGTAAATTCATTGTAAATAAATATAATTTAATTTTTTTTTATAACTTAGCTGAATTTAAATTATAACATGTAATAGTACTAATTTTGATTTAAATTTTTGCATCAAACAAGAAATGAATAATTCAAAATGAATTGGGGGCCTGCGGCGGCTCAGTCGGTAGAGTGTCGGATTCCCACGCCGGTGACCCGGGTTCGAATCCTAGTCTCTGCCGATTGATACAAGCACCTCTGTAAAAATTACATGTGCTTTGTTTACAAACACACCGCAGACCCCCGTCGCCGATTAGCACCACATGGAAGCACAAACATGGCGACGTTAAATAATATAAAAAAAAAAAAAAAAAAAATTCAAAATGAAATATATAATAGTTGAAATTTCAGAGCGTATCACAGAGATTGTTAATTAAAGAAATAACCATAGCAGCAACCAATTTATTAAAGGTGTGGGGTCTCTAAGGCCGATTTTTGACCCAAATTAGATTTGAGCCAAAAAATTCGAAAAAAATTCCTACAGTATCTACTAAAAATAAGAAGTCAATTCCACCCTAAACGGACCCCCCCCCCCCCCCATTCACCCCCACCACCCTTCCCAAAAACTTATATATGTATTTTTCAGGATTTTTTTATCGGCTTTTTTACGATTTGACCTTCAAATGACCTTGACTTTGATGAGATAAGAGTCAACGAACCTCGGATTCGGATTCAGCGACCCCAAAAACCTATGGATGTATTTTTCTGGATTTTTCTACGGCTTTTTTACAGTTTGACCTTCAAATGACCTTAAACCTGATGTGATGGAGGTCAACGGACCTCGGATTCCGATTCAGCGATCTTAAAAATCTCAGGATACCCTAGTCAAGTCTGGTAATCAAGCTTACACATTTTGTATTAACATACCCTGCATATAAATAATGAATAAAACCACTCCCTCCACCCTCCTTAAGGGGGGGGGGGGGGGTGGTAAAAAGGCTAAAAATGGTGAATAAGAGTGAAGGTAGTTCATAAAGAGGTCATAGTGTACTTATAAGTCTAAATAAATCAAAATGCGATAATATTCACTCATATATTTATATAAAATGCATATACTAAATAATATTAATGCGGACATCTTTCGATTAGCCATTTTACTATGTTTATAAAATGTAAATTAAAATTATGACAAAGTTTAAGTTTTAAATATATAATTTTAATTATTCATACATAGTTTTATTTTGTGTTGTATTGGTTATATTTCAAGTATTATATTTATTTGCGATAATGGCTCAACGAAGGAACGACAGTTTTAACCCTGCTAAACGCAGAGCGTATTATTTAAAAAAAAAAAATATATATGTATATATATATATATATATATATATATATATATATATATATATATATATATATATATATATATATATATATATATATATATATATATATATATATATATATATATATATATATATATATATATATATATATATGGGACATTCTTAGTCAAAAAAGCCACCCCCTCTGTCCAAAAATCAGAGGCTCAAAAAAATTCGTGTCCGGGCTTAAAATTTAGCTTAATATACCTACTTTCCATTACTGAGTGGCCTTTTTGAAAAATTCAAAATGGTGGACTGGTGCAGCTCTAACAATACACCGATATCTCCACGGAATATCAGTTAAATGTTCTTAAAACTTGCAGAGGCAAAGAAAAAATTAGTAAAACGGTTATTTGCATGTATTTTTTCCCGCGAACACGAATCCACCGTTAGTTTTGGTCTATGGGGCCACCTTTCGTCCATAACCTCAAAAAACAGTAAAAAAATGCAGTTTACGTGGCTAAAACTCGAAATAGTGGTCAAAAAATTAGGGACAAAGTTTATTCGCATATATATTTTTCCGCTGAATACGAATCCACCGTTAGTTGTTGTCTCTGGGTCCACCCTTCGTCCATAACCTCAAAGAACAGTCAAATAATGCAGTTTTACGTGGCTGAGACTCAAAATAGTGGTAAAAAAATTAGGGACAAAGCTTATTCGCATTTTCTTTTCCGCTGAATACGAATCCACCGTTAGTTTTGGTCTATGGGGCCACCTTTCGTCCATAACCTCAAAGAACAGTAAAAAAATGCAGTTAAGTGGCTGAGACTGGAAATACTGTACAAAAAAAGCTCATCATCATTCTTCGTTGGTTTTTAACAGAGGAATATAATGCTGTTCTCGGTTTTAACCTTGACTCAAAAGCTCATTTTCAAGGTCATTTCAAGGACGACTGCTCAAAGACAAGGTCAAATTGTTTAAATTTGACACTATTTTAGCTATTATTTTGACAGGAATGTCATGTTTATGATGGTATTGCGCCCTTCTACAGGAAGCTTTGTAATTGTAAACTTTTCAATTTCTAAAAAACGGCGTTATAATCATGTTTTGAGGTTATGGAGTCCGAATGCCGTGTTTTTAGAAAATGTTTGTGTGGGCATATGTGTTTTTAATTTTGCAGTTAGATGTAGGGTCTACTTTTCGAAAAATAAATTGAATACAAAAATCAATATTTAATTAAATACTATGTTCCCAATCGTATTTGTTTAATTGCACCTTTTTCGAAATAGAATGAGATGTTCTTTTCCTAGATTTCATTAGTTTGGATATAATTAGATTTTTTTTCTCATCATAACCAACATCGAATATATCTTACAGCATAAAATATTGTACGTAAAAAGAAAATATGTACTTTCCTCTATCGTTTTATGCTTTCATTTTTTCAAATAATCTTCCGAGGATAGTTAAACGACATTCTTTTGTAGTGCATAACTCCTCCTTGAAGTCATTGTTTCTTCAACAGTCCTTCTAAGCATAGTTGAAGGAAATTTCTTCTCGTTGCGTAACTGCTTGCGTAACGGTCCTTTTCAGGATAGTTAGCGAGCTCTTACATTAGCGAACTCATTGTTTCTTCAACGGTCCTTGTAAGGATACTTGAAGGAAATTTCTTCTCGTTGCGTAACTGCTTGCGTAACAGTCCTTTTCAGGATAATTAGCGAGCTCTTACATTAGCGAACTCATTGTTTCTACTACGGTCCTTGTAAGGATACTTGAAGGAAATTTCTTCTCGTTGCGTAACTGCTTGCGTAACAGTCCTTTTCAGGATAGTTAGCGAGCTCTTACATTAGCGAACTCATTGTTTCTTCAACGGTCCTTGTAAGGATAGTTGAAGGAAATTTCTTCTCGTTGCGTAACTGCTTGCGTAACAGTCCTTTTCAGGATAGTTATAGCGAGCTCTTACAGTAGCGAACTCATTGTTTCTTCAACGGTCCTTGTAAGGATAGTTGAAGGAAATTTCTTCCAGGTGGGTACATACTTGCGCAACAGTCCTTTTCAGGATAGTTGTCAAGCTCTCGAATCATTTGTAGTAATCAACCTAATCATAAGGGTTCAAATTTAAAAACAATATCAAGAGCATTACTGCAGGAGAAACCTAATTTACCAGTAACTGCCATGGTATGTAATGATTGTAGATTAAAACGTTCATTGAATCGATCTGATAGCTGTATGAATATAGACGATTCCAATTATATCAGTAGTATGGAATGTGATGATACCTCGGCAGACCAAGGTACTGAGTGTCCAAATACTTCCTTAACTACTGAAAAAGATGCTTCATCTACCAGGTTACTTGAATTGGAAGAACTTCTGCAAGATTAAAAGATAAATTCACAAGTTTGGAAGGTAATGATCCCATGAAGCTCAGAATCCTCACTATTGCGCCAGAATCTTGGAGTATAAGACGAATTTCAAAAGAGTTAGATACTTCCCGAACTTTAGCTTAAAAAGCTCAAGAATTACGATCAGCAAGTGGAGTTCTGGCCGATGTTACAGCAAGAGCTGGTAAAACTATACCAAATGCTACAATTACATTAATTAATGACTTCTATAATGACGATACTGTTGGTAGAATGATGCCAGGAGTCAAAGACACGTGTTCAGTTAATGTTGATGGTGAGCGTATTAAAGTGTAAAAACGGTTATTGTTAATGGATCTCAAAGAACTGCATACATTGTTCAAAAAGACTTACTCAGATCATCCAGTTAGTTTCAGTGTTTTTGCAAAACTCCGACCGTAACATTGTATTTTGGATGGAGCAAGAGGAACTCACTCAGTATGTGTATATACGATTCATCAGAACTGTAAATTGATGCTTGATGCAATTAAACTTAACAGCTGAACAAAAGAAACTGAAAATCCAATTCGTGATTATCATGATTGTTTGAAATCAATTGTGTGCAAGACACCTACGCCCGATTGCTACCTAGATCAATGTCATAAATGTCCAGATATTTCATTTTTTTCCACGACATTACTTGAAATTTTAAATAGTGCCTTTATCGATCAGGTACAATATAGTGTATGGACAGCAACTGATAGGTCGACTTTGAAAACAGTTACGAGTGAAGTTTCTGACTTTGTAAATGAATTTTGTGACAAGCTACAGACTCTTAAACCGCATTCATTCATAGCGAAACAGCAGTCTCAATTTATTTCGTCAACAAAACAGAGTTTAAATAAAGGAGAAGTACTTGTTATGTTCGATTTTTCTGAGAATTATTCATATGTCGTTCAAGATGCTCACTGCAGAAGCAATTGATTTCAGAAATAAAAAAAACTATTAAAAATTTTGAAAAATTGATATACGTCACAGATGGTGCAAAGCAACATTTCAACAACCGATTCCAGATCGCTAATCTCATCAACCATAAAGAAGATTTTGGAATCGAAGCGGAATGGCATTATTGCGTAACAGCACACGGTAAAAGTGGATATGATGGTTTAGGAGCTATATTTAAAAGAGAGGCTTACCGAGCAAGTCTTCTAGCTAAACCATCTAAAGCGATTTTGACTCCAGAAGCACTTTTTCATTGGGCAAGCAAACATTTCGAAAACATACAAATTTTTATTTATAGTAAGGTAGACCATGATAAATCAACACGACGCTTGAATAAAAGATTCTCAACGGCATTAGCAGTACCCGAAATTTTAAAAAACCACTCGTTTACTATTCAACAACCAAAAACGGTAGTTATTAAACGATTTTCTAATGCTACCATAGGAGTAGAATTTTATGCAGAAAATGCTTAGTATTTGATCCTTCAGAAACAAAAAAAAAATGATTTTTTAAGAACCATTACCAAAATAGTGCAAAATACGGAAAATCTAATAATATCCAAAAATCTTCTAAGAAAAGAATAACTCTTTTAAATCCGGAATAATCTTAATGAAAATACCGCTAACGATGCATTGGCACGTACCTTCTCTAAAATCGTTTATCGTTCCAATATACATAATATAATGTTTGAAATATAGAATCTATATGTTTTACTCCACTATAAGTCAGATTTACTGAGCTATACTGAACTAAACAATAAAACACACATTCATATGGAGATTTTATAAACATACGATTTTCAAACTCCATAACCTCAAAACATGATTATAACGCGATTTTTTATGAAATTGAAAATTTTACTATTACAAAGCTTCTTGTAGAAGGGCGCAATATCATCATAAACATGACATTCCTGTCAAAATAATAGCTAAAATAGTGTCAAATTTAAACAATTTGACCTTGTCTTTGAACAGTTGTCCTTGAAATGACCTTGAAAATGAGCTTTTTAGTCAAGGTTAAAACCGAGAACAGCACTATATTCCTCTGTTAAAAACCAACGAAGAATGATGATGAGCTTTTTTTGTACACTATTTCCAGTCGCAGCCACGTAAAACTGCATTTTTTGACTGTTCATTGAGGTTGTGGACAAAGGGTGGCCCCATAAATCAAAACTAACGGTGGATTCGTATTCAGCGGGAAAAAAATGCGAATAAGCTTTGTCCCTAATTTTTTTACCACTATTTTGAGTCTCTGCCACGTAAAACTGCATTGTTTGACTGTTCTTTGAGGTTATGGACGAAAGGTGGCCCCATAGACCAAAACTAACGGTGGATTCGTGTTCGCGGGAAAAAATACATGCAAATAACCTTTTTACTAATTTTTTCTTTGCCTCTGCAAGTTTTAAGAACATTTAACTGATATTCCGTGGTGATATCGGTGTATTGTTAGAGCTGCACCAGCCCACCATTTTGAATTTTTCAAAAAGGCCACTCAGTAATGGAAAGTAGGTATATTAAGCTAAATTTTAAGCCCGGACACGAATTTTTTTGAGCCTCTGATTTTTGGACAGAGGGGGTGGCTTTTTTGACTAAGAATGTCCCATATATATATATATATATATATATATATATATATCGGTATAACGGGTGAATCGGATCGGAATATATATATATATATATATATATGAATACAATTTTGATTTTTAAAGCGGGAATGTGACCCTTTGAATTATGGTTCTAGATTTTGTACGTATTGTTTCCTAGTACTTTTGACAAAAAGTATGCAGGAGTGGGTAAAAGTTTAGAGGTCTACCTTGTTTATCACCATGACTGGGGATCTTTGTCAATACCTTTTTATACCTATTTTTTCTAAGATTTCGAAAGAAGATTGTGCCAACGCACCATATTTGGGTCAACATTTTCATGCAAAACTGGCATCGGAATCGCATTCAGTGACTGCCAAAACCTTAGAATACCATACTTTGCCTAAAAAAGTATAAATACTTATCATAATTGACAGTTTACTGACAACCGTAAACCTTTTTATTTATAACTGTCATCAGCATCGCATTCATCGAATGTCAAAACCATAGAATACCATAGTTTACCTAAAAAAGTATAAACATTTATTATAATTGACAGTTTGCTGACAACTGTCAACTTTGCAACGTAACAGTTTTCTGGTTTTAAAAGTCACTTAATGCGATTCTGATGACAGTTTTGCGTAACGAAGTTGACAGTTGTCTATAAATTGCCAATTGTGATAAGTAATTTTACTTTTTTAGGAAATGTATGGTATTCTAGGGTTTTGATAGTCGCTGAATGCGATGCTCATGACAGTTTTGCATAACAAAGTTGACAGTTGCCATTAAATTGTCAAATATGATACAAATTAATACTTTTATAAGAAATGTATGGTATTCTAGGGTTTTGACAGCACTGAATCCGATGCTCATGACAAATTTGCATAACAAAGTTGACAGTTGTCAATAAACTATGACTTATGCTAAAGCTTTTGACAGTCGCTGAATGCGATTCTGATGACAGTGTTGACTGACAAGGTTGACATTTATAGTGAAAATTAGTATTAAAACCAATTTTTAATGTATTGTGAGTGAGCGGTTTAAGGTTTTTACATGATTTAAAGTAAAAAAATCGTTAAATAACGCATAAAATACTTAGCTTCTGCAAAAATTCTGACATATAAAACTATTATTAATATGCGTAAAAAACATTCTTCCAGTCTATTTTGAATGTTGCAAACGTCGAAAAAAAATCTTAGAAATATTGAATGATTTTCCCCGAGTGAGTCACCTAAAATCGACTTGGGGCGATGCATATTTTTAAAGAACAATAAAATACACGTAAAATATTGTTATTTTCTTGTGCCAACTGAATTTTAAAAGCAAAGTTTTAATGGGCTTGAGCCTGAAAAAAGATTTGTTTTGTTTGTTTGAGACATAAAACGCTATGTCCAAGAATTTTTCCAAAGAATTTAACATTTCTATTTTTGCTTTATTTATAGTCGCATCGATAACTAGGCCATTAGCGACTTATAAAAGAATTATTTTTACATGATTTCAACATAGTTTAGTATAAATTTTGTAGAACAGTGTAAAAAAAAACAAATAATAAGAACATTTTTTTATATTGAATTGTAAATAAACAGTAAAAGGAATATAAATTTTGTCATTGAGTTTAATGTCTTTTACAATTTGATCACTTTGTTAAACACTTGAGAATCGTTAATAGGTTGTTTACCTGTGGACTCTTGAGTGAGAGCCGCTGATCTTATTTGATTCGAAGAATTTAAGTTGGCTTTGGTTATTACAATATTACATTTTTCCTTGATAATTTGGAAAATCTTTTTTGGATGATTTGGATCAGCTGATTTTTTATATAGGGTTTAGTCTGAATTAATAAAAATTATGGCTTTCGAGTATTCACGTGATTCTACTATTTCAAGAGCGTTTATGAGGGAAATGCATTTTGCTTCTGTCTCTGAATATAAGTTATGTAGTGAACATTTGATTTCATCAACTGGAGTAATTATACCGACTCAGGTGCCTGAATAATTTTTAAAGCTTTAGAGTATAAAAGGGCCGTATGTATAAGGTCCTGGGACTCGCCGTACTCTGGGTTTAGTGATGACATGATATCTACTATCTCTGTCGGATTTATTGGTTGAATTCTTAACAGAGTTTCTGGAAGATCAATATCTAATTTGGTAAAAAGGTTTTCAAGTCTTTTGACTAATGGAAGTGGGCAACGTATATTCATAATTCCACAGTTGTTCATGTCGATGAAGATTTTTTAACATGCAGGGTTGTTTGGATTAGCAGAGAGTTTGCAGACGTATTTACACAATAGGGTTTTTCTTTGGTAGCTTAGTGGAGGTAGGATTGCTTCTCCAAGTATGCTGAGTGTAGGGCTAGTGTGGAATGCTCCTAAGGCAATTTTGAGTCCTAAGTTATGAATCGGTTCTAAGATTTGGGATGCCGGTGAGGAGTCGTATAATATACTTCCATAGTCTAATTTAGAGCGAACTGTAGCTTTATAGGTGTTTAAAAGCACTTGTTTATCGGCTCCCCTGCCTTTAACAGCAAGAGTTTTTATCAAATTGAATTTTTGCTTAGCTCGCATTATTAAATCTTGTAGATGGAATTTCCAGCTTAATTTAGGGTCAAAGGTATATCCAAGAATTTTTATTCGGTCAGACTCTTTGACTATATGATTTTTTATCAAAAGTTCCACGTCAGGATATTTTTGATAATTTTTTGTAAATACAATGAATTCTGATTTTGTACTTGAGAATATGAATCCTGAAGTTTGTGTCCATTATTGAAGTTTATTCAGAGTGTTTTGTATAATTTTTTGAGTGGTTTGTAAATTTTTTCCTGAGCAATAGATTGTTAAATCATCCGCAAACAAGCAACAGTGTACTGGAAAATCTATGTTTTTACGATATCATTGATAGCTATTAGGAATAGAGTAACACTTATAACTGAGCCCTGTGGCACACCATTTTGCAGGATTTTGATTTGAGAAATAATACCATTTGCTTTAACTTGTATTAGTCTATTTTTTAAGAAATTCTTTATAAACTTTAGCATATTACCTTTTACTCGAGCTTCAAGTCGGATATCTAGGATGCCATCATTCCATATCATTTCAAAGGCCTTTTCGATGTCAAGACTCACTGCTATTAGAAGTGATTTATTTTGGAACGCCGTACAAATTGCATCTTCTAGCATTATTAAATGGCCATATGTAGTTCTATTTTCTCGAAAGCTACTTTGTTGGCGAGAGAAAAATTTGATTGAATCAAGGAATGATTTTAGGCGCTTGTTAATAATTTTTTCCATTAGTTTGCAAAGGTTGTTTCAGGTATGGGAATAATGGTAGCTAATTTCCATTGAACAGGAAAGACTCGGTCAGACCAAATTTTATTGAAGATTTTATGAATAAGTTCTGTTGTAAATTGTGAGAGGTTTTTCAACATAATATTAGGAATTTGATCAGGTCCAAGGTTAGAGTTTTTGCATCATAATAATGTATCAGAGATTTCGACTATTTCAATTTTTTTGTTAAAAACGAAATTATCTAACTTTACAAAATGTTGGTGATTGTATTTCGTTGAGTGACTGTTTTTATACTACAAAAAGTCTTGATCGTAATTTTCGTTACTCGAGTTTTCAGCAAAAGTTTGAGCTAGTTTGTCAGCGATTTCATGTGATTAAAAAATCATTTTGTTGTTTTCTTAAAGCACAGAAATTTTAAAAGATTTGAATTTACCCTGTATTTGTTGAATTTTTTTCCAGACTACTGATGAGGGAGTGTTGACATCTAATTCGGCAACAAATGTTAGCCAAGAAGTTGTTTGGACGTTTTTAAGTGTTCTTTTGGCTATCGCCTTACGCTTGTTATGCTGTATCTTGTTATTGGAAGTTTTATGTTTTTTGTAGCAATTTAAGGCGTGTTTGGATTCTTTGTTCGCTTTTTCACAGTCTGGGTTCCACCACGGGACCTGTTTTTTGTTGAGCTAGATCTTTTTTACCGGAATTGCTTTGTGTGCCGCTGAAAGAATAATCTCGTTGAGATTTTCTATTTTTATGTTGATTTCAAAATCTGTATCATGTGTTTTCCTGGAGCTCCAAAATTTTATTGCTAACATCTGACTGAAATAGTGGCCAATTTGCTGACTTATAATTGTAGATTTTTTTGGAGTTAGATTTAAGTCCTTTTGATTGGGAGACATGGTGGAAATTTTCAGACTTATCGGATAATGGTCACTGTCATATAAATCGTCGAGCACTTCCCATGGACAAGTCGATTGCACTGAAATTGCCGTTTGCTGGGTTGAATCTTGTAGGCTGATTTATGTTGAGTAGCGAAATTTCAGGGTCATCCAATAATTTTTCTACAATTTTTCCTCTGACGTCGGTTTTGCAAAATTACGTAAGGTTGCTATGCCAAAAGGCTTCAGAACAAACAAAAATAATTTACCTTATCGATTCCAGAAAATCGTAAAATAGAAAATTCTTTTTAAAAAAAAGAACAAGTCGATGAATCTTAAAATTTCTTTTTAAATTTGAATCTTTATTAAAAAACGAAAATAGTGAGCCCCGTTTGGTACAAAATGACGCACGCACGCACGCACGCACACACGCGCACACACGCACACGCACACGCACATGCACACGCACACGCACATGCGCACGCGCACGCGCACACACACACACACACACACACACACACACACACACATACAGACATTGCGAAAAACATGTTCTGATTCAGTGACCTCAAAAACATCGAAATACCTTCTGCGATTAGCACGTACCTCTAGATACTAAAACCTGCGGAGCGCACAACGAAGACCTCGTAATTCACCACGGTAATAACCTGGACACCTTCTGCGACCAGTGCGTACCTCTAGATACCAAAAACTGCGGAGAGCATCATCTGGCCCACGTCATCGGCCACCATAACTACCTTGATACCTTCTGCATTCAGTACGCACATCTACATACCAAAAACTACGAAGCACACTACCTGGACCTCGTCATCGGCCATCATGACCACCTAGACGCTTTCCTGGAACGCCATGTACATCTAGATGTAAAAAATTACGGAGTGTACCACCTGGACATCGTCATCGATCACCATAACTACCTAGATACCTTCTACGCCTAGCACGTATATTTAGGTACTAAAAACTGCGGAACGCACCACCTGGTCCTCGCCATCGGCCACAATAACTACCTAGATACCTTCTGCATTCAGTACGTACATCTAGATACCAAAAACTACGGAGCGCACTACCTGGACCTCGTCATCGGCCACCTAACAACCTAGGCGCCTTCCTCAAATGAGTTCAAAATCGATAATAGCTTATACATTATCACAAAAATGTATTTAAATCGATTACTGATTATTTATTCACTAGGACGGCAGAATACACAATACCTATAAATATAATTCTATACTCTAAACTCAACTACCCCAGAGACAACAATTTCTAAAATACAAAAACATTCAAGTGAAACCCTAAACTCTGAACCCAACTAATCCAGGCACAGCAATATTCAGTTACAAAAACGTTGAAGAGAAAAAACATAAAACCAAACTATCCTTATTGTAAACATTACAACCTTAGACATAGCCATTTCCAAATATAAAGACATATAAATAAAATTGTAAATTATTTTATTTGAATGCTTTTGTAATTGAAAATGCTGTGTATATTTGCATGATATATATTTCATCGTGTACTTTAAAATTACCAGAAATCACTTTAACACGTTCTCGTGAAATCATACATAAAATAGCAGTGAAATTGCATGAAATGTGCAATCACTCAATACACATACACATCAAAGGTCTCGAAGCGAACAATCTATACTTGATTGTTGGACTTCGTCTCCGAGAGTTCCGGGTAATATACGCGCCGTACTCGAGGACGATGTGCACGTAGACATAAAAAGGTCCAAAACGCACGATCTACTCATGATTTTTGTAGGTGCTAAACACTTGGACCTCGTGTTTGAGGATCCCGGGGAATATTCACACCGTACTCAAGATCCACGTGCGCGCAGCCATCAAAAGTCCCGAAGCGCAATATCTAAACATCATTTTTCTCCGGGCGAAACACATGGACCTCAGTTACAAGAGCACCTGGTGGTTTACACACCTCACTCGCAGAAAATGTCCACGTAAACATAAAAAGATCTCAAGCGCGCTATCTAGACTTGATTTTTCTCCGCGCGTAATACTTGAACATCTTCCCCGAGGCCTTGGTATCGACGTTACACTCGAAGGGAATGTTCTTGTAAACATCAAAAGCCTCAGAGCGTACAATCTAGTCTGGATTGTTATCCGTGCATAACATCTCCGAGAGCCTCGGCTGGTATCCACGTTTCACTCAAAGGGAATGTCCACGTAAAGATCAAAAACCAAGAAGCGCACTATCTAGACTTCATTCTTCTCGATACGTAACACCAGGTCCGCATATCCGAGAGCAACGGGTAGTATACATGCCTCACTCGAAGAGAATTTCCACGTAAATATCGAAAGCCCCGAAGCGCACTATCAAGACTTCATTTTTCTCCGTGTGTAACACCTGAACATCTCCTCGCGCTTTACACGAAGAGAATGTCCACGGGGACAAGAAAAGCCTCAGAGCACACAATCTAGACTTGATTTTTACCAATGCGTAAGGCCTGGACCTCATCTCCGAGAGCAAGGGGAGTGGTATACATGGCTCACACGAAGAGAATGTCAATGTAAACATTAAACGCCCCGAAGCGCACTATCTACACTTCATTCTTCGCCGTGCATAACACCTGTACCTCATATCCGAGAGCACCTGGTAATATACACGCCTCACTCAAAAAGAATGTCTACGTAAGCATCAAAAGCCAAGAAGCGCACTATCTAGACTTTATTTTTCTTTGTGTGTAATACTTGGCCCTCGTTTCCAAGAGCGCCGAGTAATTTACACGCCATATTCGAGGACACTTTGAACGTAGACATCTGGACAAGGCGTTTTACATATTTATGCAAAAAGCTACGGAGGAGACTCTATCATCGGCGACCTATCACACCTGAATATCGCATTTTACATATTCTTGCAAAAAGCCACAGAGAAGAGTGGATATACCATAATTGGCGACCTGTCACACCTGAATATCGCATTTTACATATTCATGCAAAGTCCACGAGAAGGTCTTCTCAGAAACCATCGTCGGTGACCTCACACACCTGCACATTGTGTTCAATGATATTTCATAGGCATGTATTCTTACAATGTTGAAAAAAATGTATAAATTTAAAACTATAATTTAAGATTAATTATAATCAAACTTAGCGCTCTATCTGTTTTGTTGATCAACGTGAAGGCAGGCAAGGCAAACATGATTTTTAAAACTATACGTAAAGGAAAAAATTATTCAACAAATGTAAATTAATATAGAATAGGTACCTTTGAATTCGATATACTTCGATACATGTCTCGCAGACCTACCTTTATATAGGATATTTTGTTATTGTTAGATATATCAGAAAGCAAATTACGTCAACTTCATGAAAACATACATATTTTTGACAAGTTCAATGTGTAAAATGACAACAACAAAAATTTTCGATTCTTTCAAATTTTTCAAAATTATTTTTTTTGCTAAACAATGAGTTTAATATTATCTACTCAGCTTCAAAATATAATCAGTTATAAATTCAAATGTATGTAATATGCCTACAAAATTTCAGCACGTGATATGCTTCCCTTGAAGAGTTATGGTGGATACAAACTTTGGTTTCATACGTACGCATACACGCACACGCACACACACACATACACGTACACGTACACGCACACGCACGCACGTACGCACACACACACATATACACATATATACATACAGACAGACATTTTATAAAAACCTAGTAAAATCCTATTTTTCTCAAGAACCTCGAAAACGTCGAGATTCATCGAAATCTCCGATAAATTTTTTTTTTTTTAAATAACAACATATAGTTGCGTCGAATTAAATTGTTTTTGCGGAGATCTGGTATACGTTCAAAGATTAACGTGTATTACTTTGAAATGAACGTTTAAGGCCAGGTTACTCCAAAAAACGTGATTTTTTTCAATAAATTTTATTCATAGTACAAAACATGTTGAGTAATCAATTTTTTTACATATGAAAGCACATATATTAAATTACTTGAAAAAAAATTTTTTTTGTTAAAAATGGCGGTTTTGAAAATGGCTGCTGAAACTCGTCTGATTAGTATTATTTTGAAAAAAGTCCGCCATTTTGTTTTTTTCATTGAAAATGTTTCATTCTGCTTGAGGCCATAGCCAATTCGATACAGAACATGAAACCGTTTTGTTTTTTGCTTTCAGATAATTCGTTTCCAAGAAATGATGTCATCCATCTACTAATCAGACGAGTTTCAGCAGCCATTTTCAAAACCGCCATTTTGAACAAAAAAAATTTTTTTTCAAGTAATTTAATATATGTGCTTTCATATGTAAAAAAAATTGATTACTCAACATGTTTTGTACTATGAATAAAATTTATTGAAAAAAATCACGTTTTTTGGAGTAACCTGGCCTTAAAAAACTGGATTAAACATTAGTTTTATAAATAATACTGATACATAATCATTTGATAGTATGTAAATGTTTATAAACAATATTTTTATTAATAAAAATCACATTAGTTAAATAATTAGGGAAATATGGGGCAAATCAGGGTACTTATAATATTGCCAGCTGATATTTAACTTCGGTAAAGTCGAATTCTGAGCATTATTAAATTTAGCGAAAGCCACAAGCGTGGAAAAAAAATTGCAGTAAGACAACATGCGCACGTAGGATGTGAAAAAGTGCACGTACAGGAGATAAACCCAGCATAGGTTTCACACGACTCGCATGCTTCGTCCCGTTCTCCGATATTGTATAAGCATCAGCACACCTACGACATATTTGAAAATGCACCTACATATCTTCTAAAAAACTTGTTTGACATCGTATTCTACTAAATTAGGGGTTGTAGAATACGAATACGTAGATTGATGCAAAAACAACATAATTTGAATTAAGTTGGTATTGCACCTAACGCCTCATATGAGGTTTGAATTAGAGATTGAATGCCATTGATTACCAAGACTTTTTCTATAATTAAGTTTTAGACTTTAAATATTAATTTTGAAGTTTGATTGTTACTTTATTTCGAAGTACACTTACATTTAGACTAAATATTTTTTATCGCTATAAACGGGTAGCTATTAACTAATTTGTTCTAAGCGCTAACTAAATTTCCATTTTTGTACTAAACTTACTTCTCCAAGTGTCAAGTTCGTGCTCTTCTAGTTCATCCATTGTTACTGAAGGACTGGTATAATACATTTGTAGTATTTTTATAAAATCTGTTATAGTTAGCATGCCTACGAATTGTTGTTGGGCACTATCCCAAAGTGGGGCAGCTCGAACACCTGTCCAACAAAGTTAAACAAAAATTAATTATAAATACATATATACAAACATACAAAATTGTTAACTATAAAGCGGACAAGAAGTCGCCGCTTACCGACCGACGATGAAAAAGTTACTTTACCGTCCACTACAGCGGGCACAAAAGTAACCTTCTCAGAAAACATGAAAATGGTTTCAATAATCATGTACATATATATAGGTCATTCTAATACTTTTCGAACAAAACTTGCGCAGTCATGTCTGGGATTTTACCGGCGATTTTTTGTATGGAAGTGCTCAACAAAATAAGCTCTCAAAAAAAAGTTTAGATCCTAAGGTTCCCTTTGCGACCTAGTAGTCTTCTATATTTTCAAAACTGTCCAAAAAACGGCTGTTTTCAAAAAATTCGAGATTCTTCTTAGAGATTCCCATTAATATCAATTTAAACGTACCAAAAAAAGGTTTTTTCATCTTTTTACAAGTTTTAAAAAAAAAAATATTAGACTCCATTGATAGCTCAACGGGTCACCCCTACGGAACAGAATATAAATCTAAAATTTTGTGGAAAAAGATTCACACTTATGCTATAAGTTCAATACACAAAAACAAACCAAAAGCATTATTTTCTAGGATGTTTAAACTATGTTTCCTAAAAGTTAGAGCTCAAAAGGGACTGAGAGAAAAAAGTTACAGGGTTACCAACTTAATGATTTTAAAAAAAGTGCCTATTTTCCACAGGATGTATCTTTAGCTATAAGAAACCGTTTCAAACATACCAAAAAAGAATTAAAGGTTTTTTAAAAATAATGAATCTGAGATTATGTAGATCTAGATCCGAATCGATTTCGTAAAATGGCAAACAATGGAACAACCTAAAAAACACAAAATTTTAGGTTTATATTCTGCTTCATAGGGGTGATCCGTTGAGCCGTCAATGGGGTCTAATATTTTTTTCCTTAAAATTTGTAAAAAGGATTAAAAAAAAACATTTTTGGTACATTCAAAGTGGTATTAATGGGAGAACTCTAGAATTTTTTGAAAATAGCCGTTTTTGGACACTCTTGAAAATTCAGAACACTACTAGATCGGAAATGGGACTTTAGGGCCTAACCTCTTTTTAAGAGCTTATTTTGATGAGTACTTTCCTATAAATAATCGCCGGCAAAATCCCTGACATGAGTGATTTTGATTTCGTATTTTATTTCGATAGATACTTGAAACTTTTGAAGTAAAATGGACATAAAAAATGTATAGGACCCCGTAAATAGGGGGTTGGAATGGGGTGAATATAGGAAAACAAACTCGGCCTAATAAATAAACCTTTGTTATGATAGAATACACGTATAAAAAAAGATTTGACTCCTATCTCGACCTGGAATCCCTTTAAACAGGGGTTGGGGGATATTAAAAACAAAATCTAATCTCGACATCATAAAATGAGTTGGATTAATAACTGCTCAGATAATATCTTTGTTAAGGTAGAATAAACTTTTGAAAAAATTCCACCCGGAACCCCTTCAGAAACAGGGGTTGGAAGAGTGATTAAAGTGTTTCAATTAGACCGAGTTAAAATTTTTTCCCTATATTCACTAGATTCCAACCCCTGTTTGAAAGGGGTTCCGTGTCAAGAATTGGTTCATTTTTTTTCATAAATGTAATCTATTATGGCGAAGATATCAGTGAAGTTATAAAGCCGAAAAGTTTTATTAGGTCGGGTTAGAATTATTTTTCCTAGATGCACCCCATTCCTACCCCCGTTTGAAGAGATTCCGGGTCGAGTTAAGGTTATTTTTTTATATGTGTAATCTATCATAGCGCAGATATACGTAAACTGATAAATCCAAAGACTTTAATTAGGCCGAGTTAGAATTATTTTTCCTATATTCACCCCTTTCCAACCCCTGTTTGTATTTAAATTTTTATATTCATTTAAAAAATATAATTTCTGTATAAAATTTACTTTACAATTTACCTTACAAAAGGAATAAATGTATGAACCGTCATATTTGTATGCAGAAATTGCGCTCAGCATTGTTTCACTTGTAAGAGCGGTTACGTGACTATCTAGGAGTAGCAGCGATCTACAAACTAGAAGCAGAGGACTGCCAGTGGCATAAGTTCTTTCCGAATCTTTTCTGATTTAGAAAACTGCGGTTCCAATTCGACCGGATATCCGGCAACGTTATGATTTGTATGTGTGTGTATGTGTGTATATGTGTGTACATGCGTGTGCAGGAGGTCTCAAATGTGACAACTTTTGCCATCTGAGATACATGTATTTCCATAAAACGGATGCCACATTTGAGATCCCTGTGTGTGTGTATGTGTGTGTGTGCGTGCGTGCGTGCGTGCGTATGTGCGTGTGCGTGTGCGTGTGCGTGTGCGTCTGCGTGTGCATATGTGTGTATCTTTGTGTGTTTGATATTTGGCGATACTCAACAATTATAGCAATCAGAAGTCCATCGCAATTCTTACTTTGGTAATAAAGTTATATTTAACAAAAATAGTATTATAAGGATTCTTATAATTTATTTCATTACCTTAAGGGGTAACACCAGTCGAAAATTTTCAAAAAATCGATTTTTTTTCAGCTTAAACGATACTTTGGACTCTTAAAAATCATATCCAATTGGTTTTATACAGAAATAAAATTTGTAAGAGGTCAGATTCTCGATTTTGCCGCAGCGCCTCGGAGCGCGCCGTGACGGCTGAATCAGCCACCATGGCGCGCTCTGATTTATCGACTATGTAGTGCTCCTACCTGTCCAAATTCTATTGCTTATGATCATTGTGGTTCCTCAGAAGTCCACCAGGGTGTACTAACACTGAATAGAAGTGTGTGTGTGTGAACTAGTACAGCTGCCAAGCGACACCGTGCAGACGCTTTATTTTCTTTCCGTACATTTTCTTTCAAATATTAATAACGTGTTTTGTTATTGTAAAAGTTTTCGAATAAACAATATGAGTTCGAGAAAAGTCGTGTATTGTGACAAAAAAATCGGCCAAGGAGGAAGGAGTAGTGTAAAAGACCGAGAATATCAAACCGACGGCCGCAAAACCGTTACGAGCTGGAGAAGCCAAGCCTGGAGAACGTTAGTACATCGGCTAAAAAATTATCAGATGTAATCTTCGATGATGTTGAAGTAAATGAAGGTTTCGGTTATCGAATTCTGAATTTTGTAGCAGTGTTCTCCGCGATATCGCAAGCTCTTGTATGTAAAAAATGCAAATCCGATGTAACGTTCACCGAAACTGGAAAGCGAGGCTTGGGTTTCAAAATTGTGATTTCCTGTAAAAACTGTGATCAGATTACTATTCCTAGTTGTCCATTTATTGAGAAAGGATATGATATTAATCGCAGAATTGTTCTTGCCATGCGATTACTAGGAATATGATTGAATGGCATTATAAAGTTTTGCGCTTTCATGGATCTCCTGCGGTCAATTTTTCAATCGTTTTACGATACAGTCGTTAAGAAAATTGCCATTGAAGCAGAAGCTGTTTGTAAGCTCAGTATGAAAACTGCAGCTAAAAAAAAACGAGAAAAAACTGACGATCCAAATGGCATTACTGTATCTGGTGATGGTTTGTGGAGGAAGCGTGGTTTTTCATCTCTTTACGGGTTCGTTTCACTTATCGGCTGGTATACTGGCAAAGTAGTCGATGTTTTGGTGAAATCTAAATATTGCAAAGCTTGCGAATTTTGGAAAACCAAAACTGACACCAAGGAGTGGAGCCAAACTCACAAAGATGAATGCCAAGCGAACCACGTCGATTCCGCAGGAAAGATGGAAGTGGACGTCGTCATCGAAATGTTCCAGCGCTCAGAATCTTTGCACAATTTGAAGTACGCTAATTACGTGGGCGACGGAGATTCAAAAACCTTCAAAGGAATCATAGATTCTGAGCCTTACGAAAAGTTCACCGTAAAAAAAAGAATGTATCGATCATGTGCAGAAGCGGATGGGTTCTCGTCTCTGTAATTTGAAAAAACAAATAAAAGGACTTGGAGGAAAAGGCAAGCTTACTGGCAAGCTCATAGACGAGTTGGCAATTTATTATGGTTTAGCAATTCGTAGGAATCATGATTCTGAGAAGAAAATGCGCAATGAAATAGACGCAACGCTGGACCACAAATTGTCTACTGATGATCAAGCGAGACACGAAAGATGCCCGCGCGGAGAAACTTCATGGTGCTCATGACTCCAACATCTTTCTCTAGTGGCAAACACGTGCTCGATACTGCAGTATATATTACTGCAGGTATCTAGAATGATGACCTTTCAAGTGTCATGAAGCTGATGCAACACTTGGGCTTGACAATCGGACCGAACTGCTATAATTTCTGCGTGGAGTCGGACGTGCGTCGCATCAAGTTTTCCGAGAGATCCCTAACAGACGATGCCAGAGAGGCCCGGATGTCCTTAAAATCAGCCGGGAAGGAAGAGGAGTCAGACATTAATAGAGATGGCCAAATGTACGGTGCAGGCATCGCAGATTAGAGGTATACAAAAATTTCAAGGATTTAAATGCTCCGAAAACTTTTTTTTTTTTTTTTTTAATTAACGTCGCCATCTTTGTGCTTCCATGTGGTGCTAATCGACGACGGAGGTCTGCGGTGTGTTTGTAAACAAAGCACATGTAATTTTTACAGCGGTGCTTGTATCAATCGGCAGAGACTAGGATTCGAACCCGGGTCACCGGCGTGGGAATCCGACACTCTACCGACTGAGCCGCCGCAGGCCCCGCTCCGAAAACTTTAAACGCGTTTTTCTCGAAACGGGTTTTTTCAAACTGGGCGCACTCATAGCTTCAACACCATTGCATGGATCGACTTGCAATTTTAACAGTAGCTTCACAAATATATTCTCCATCGAAGTACGTAGCCGTTTTTTGATATTTTGAAAATTACTTGTTTTATTAACAATTTACTACACTTTTTTTAGTCGAAAATGCATACGTTTTGTTCAGAAGTGCACAATTTCTACAAAAATTGGAATACAAAAAAATCCTACGTACTTCGATAGCTATTAGTATGTAGCTTCAGAAAATTTTTGGTTTTTTGTTCCAGCTCTCATGGTTTTTGAGGAATTGGTGCGCCCACGGAGCACCTTCAAAAAAATCTTTTTCTGGAAACAGATCTGCTGTTGCGCCGCCATTTTGTACAAAAATCATAATAAAAAATTTTTTTTTCATACACAAATATGTGTGAAATGAACCATCTAAATATGAATACTATTCCTTTTCCCATAATCCCAGAATAAATTGTCAAAATTAGGCCTTTTTTTCGGCCTCTAGAGTGGTGTTATCCTTCAAATAAGAACAAGTATTCAGTTACTTCATTGTTTAGTTAAGGGAGTTCTCATTATATTCTGTTAAGGATATATTTATAAATATGCTATTTACTCTTCTGCATAAAAAAATAATTATTCAACATTTTTATGTCAAAAAGGCCTGTCCCAAATGACAGTTCTTAATGCTTTAAACGAGTTAAATATTCTCAGTGATAATAATGAATTACTGGAACGTTCTAATTCTATGGAAATACTTACAGGAAACATTACAGTGCGATTTAAAACCAGTAACTTTATTTTTGAGGTTTAAACGAATCAGAAATAATATCTTTGCAACAGAAGTGTTGATAGCGCATCCCCTTGTTTTGATACATTGTGGATTCCGAATGGGTCTGATAGGCTGTTTCCTACGCGAATTATGTCCCTAGTATTATCTAGACATATTATTATTAACTTAACTAGTTTTTCTGGAATCCCTAGTAATACTAAGATGTGGTATATTTCAGCCCTTATAATCGAGTCGTATGCTTTTCTAAAATTAATAAATAGTTGATGTACCGTTTTGCTATATTCCCATTTCTTTTAGCTTTTTGATTGCTGTGTGTATTTCGTTAAAGGTGGGTTGCTCGATGTGTGGTTCAGCAGTGCGGATTTCGCTGAAGTCCGGGACGGATTGTTGCTCGTGTACATATAAGAGCTCATCAAAGTAGCTTCTCCACCTGCTTAGTATCCCTGATGTATCGGTGATTAGGTTCCCTTGTCCCTTAGAAAGTCGGAATTGTTCTGTGTTCCTTTCCTGATCAAATTTATCCCTGCTTACATTTCACGAATATTGTTTTTGTTATTGTTTTCCTGAATAGCCGAAATCTTCTTATTTTCTCATTCTATCTTTTTCTTTCGGAAAACCCGTTTGGCCTGTTCTCTTATGCTGCAGTACTGCCTAAGCGTTAGTCCTGTGTTGTTATTAAAATTAAGCGCTCTCGCTTGCCTTTTGTTTTTCTATTCCTCGCATTCTTCGTCAAACCACAGTTTATGTTTGTGCTTTTTCCGTTTCCCTAATACTATCTTAGCAGCTTGTTTAAGTGAACTTTTAATATTTTCCCAGGTTGTCTCGATGTCATCCCTATCACCCTTATTGTCTATACTATCTAGTCTGTCTTTTAGTTCTTCCCTATATCTGGAGGAGGTGTCGTAATTTTATAGTCTTTGCAAGTTAAACTCAGTTGTTGGACACGCTTTATTATTATTTTGTTTAACTAGTATACGAGCTTTGATTTTGGCTACTACCAAAAAGTGGTTGGTGTCGCAATCTGCGTCACGATAAGCCCTGACATCGAGGATGTTTGCATGACGTCCTTTATCAATTAAGACGTGGTTAATTTGGTTAAGTGTCTTTTTATCTGGTGATATCCAGGTTGCTTTGTGTTGATTCTTATGAATATAGTAACTACAAATTAATTAATTTAATTCCATTGTCGTTACTGACGTCGTGCAAACTTTCCTTCCCTTTGGTCGGCGTATAACCCTTCTCTTTTTCGATTTTCTCGTTAAAGTCTCCTTGTAGTGCCTTTGTGTGGTATGTTGAAAACCCATCAAATACTTGTTCTAGTTTCGTATAAAAGGAGTTCTTTATGTCATCGTCCGCGTTCTCTATTGGGCAATGAACATTAATGAATATGTATTTATACCACTTGCTTTGAATAGTGAGTGTGTCTAAAAGATCGTTGATAAAGCTAAAATTGGTTACCGCATTTGTCAGGTTGTTCTTAATTATAAAACCTATTCTCAGCTGTCCCGGCTTTTATAACACCATGTAACAGTGTATACTTATTGATTCGTTGCCTTACCATGTCCTCCCTCATAACATCCTCCCTCCGCACTTCCTGTAAAGTTACAATGTCTAGGTCGTATCTATCTGCTTCTCTAGAGAGTATCTCTAACTGCCAATCGCTTGCTAAGATGAGCACATTCCACGTGCCCACCTTAATGTCCTTTGGTTTGTTGAATTGCATGGATTCCCCTGGACCACCCCACGCAGCGGACATCTGAAGGGGGGGGGGGAGGTCAGTTTACGTCCGAACAATGTTTCAACTCGTGAGGAATGCATGGTTTTCATTGTGTGACATTTGTATTTGACTTGCGGCGGGGCAGATGTTTGCCCCGGGTATAGGGTTATCACTCCTATGACCTCGCTCTTCTGGGGTTCGTATTGCCGGCCTCACTCGTATCACGGAAAAATAAATTAAAATATACGCGGGGCGTGGGGCGTGTGATTTTTATAAAGTATAAACCTACAAATTTATAATTGCTCCTTTAAGTATAAACCTATAGTTCTGCTTTCCATTAGGAAAAAAGAAAAAAATTTTACGGCTTGGAAGCTGCTGTTTGGCTAGCATTTGTAGCAAATGAATGAAAAATATTGTAGTTGAGAAATTGAGGTTAAAACAAACTTTGTACTTCAATAGTTGTATGATTCTATCTTAGAGAAGATTTAAATTAATAAAAAGAGATTGTAGCTAGGGTATTGAGAAATGAACATAATGAACAGATTTTGCATTTAAAAATTAAGTAGATTTAACACTTAAATAATTATGTAGGGTTAGTGCTTGTGACTTAAAGGAAGTTTAAAATAATAATAATTAATTCTATAAATTAATAATAAATTGTAAATTAATAATAAATTGTATAAATTAATAATAAATTGTAAATTAATAATAAACTGTATAAATTAATAATAAATTGTAAATTAATAATAAATTGTTAATTAATAATAAATTGTATAAATTAATAATAAATTGTAAATTAATAATAAATTGTAAATTAATAATAAATTGTAAATTAATAATAAATTGTATAAATTAATAATAAATTGTAAATTAATAATAAATTGTATAAATTAATAATAAATTGTAAATTAATAATAAATTGTATAAATTAATAATAAATTGTAAATTAATAATAAATTGTATAAATTAATAATAAATTGTAAATTAATAATGAATTGTATAAATTAATAATAAATTGTAAATTAATAATGAATTGTACAAATTAATAATAAATTGTAAATTAATAATGAATTGTATAAATTAATAATAAATTGTAAATTAATAATAAATTGTATAAATTAATAATAAATTGTATAACAGTTGGGGACAATTGTTTATAACGATTGCCCCTGGCTAAAAAGCCTTCGGCCGAGCTGCTGACGTGCAAGGTTAGCCCAACACGCAACGCGTGCAGGCGTACGCCTTTGCCCCTACCTGGATTGAGCCAGCGGCGCAACGCCGCTGAGCTTCTGTCTGGCTGCCACTGCTCTGGCTATCCTGCTGCAGTCGCCTCGACGCACGGATTTTCGCGACCTATAAGGAGCGCGAAAGCGCGGAAAGTTAATTGTGACAACGCGCCAATGTAACGGCTTTTCCGCGTTTGCCTAACTCGGTCGGGGAGCAGGCGGGTCGTGGGGAAATTGGTATACGCGATTCAATCTTTTGGTAACAAAACAGACTATATTTTAACGATTAATAGATTAATAATAATAATACACTGACTATATTACACAATGGGATAACTACGGCGAATTGAACAATTAATATTTACAAAATCGTGAAAGTCGCGCAGGCCAAGCGACGGTGCGCGCCCAGCTCGTTCGCTGCTGGACGCGTTGCCCTCGCGATGGGCCGCACGCGCGTCCGGTGTCCCGGCACCTCGGCGTACTCTAGGGCGCGGTGCCCGCGATGGGCAGCCCTGTACGCCGTCCGCGGCTCGTATTGTATATACCCGCGCGGGCTAGCCTTTACCTCGAGTCCGGTGTAGAACACTTGTTTTTCCTCTCGCTCACTCTCTCTCGTTCGCTCTAGCTCTCTCTCAGTCTCCTTCTCCGCCTTCTCTCCTTTCCTTACTCTCAGGCGCACCTGCTCACTATCGGCACACAAGATACCGCCGTCACTTTCCTCACGGGCTTTTTCGTCGCGGCAACAGGTCCCTCTCGTGCTATCGGGAAAAGATGCTGGCGGAATAAATTCTCGTAGTTGACGCGCGCGGGTCGAACACTCGATCCATTCTGTCTCTCTCGCTCGGCGTCAGCGCGGCCAGCGCCTCGCCCCCAGCCGCGTTCTCTTTGGGTAACTACCCTTGGCGCGCGCGTGTTGCCTATAGTGCGAACTCTCATATTTGCCGCTCATTTCGTTACAATTGTAAATTAATAATAAATTGTATAAATTAATAATAAATTGTATAAATTAATAATAAATTGTATAAATTAATAATAAATTGTATAAATTAATAATAAATTGTATAAATTAATAATAAATTGTATAAATTAATAATAAATTGTATAAATTAATAATAAATTGTATAAATTAATAATAAATTGTATAAATTAATAATAAATTGTATAAATTAATAATAAATTGTATAAATTAATAATAAATTGTATAAATTAATAATAAATTGTATAAATTAATAATAAATTGTATAAATTAATAATAAATTGTATAAATTAATAATAAATTGTATAAATTAATAATAAATTGTATAAATTAATAATAAATTTTACATTAATAATGAATTGTATAAATTAATAATAAATTGTAAATTAATAATGAATTGTATAAATTAATAATAAATCGTAAATTAATAATGAATTATATAAATTAATAATAAATCGTAAATTAATAATGAATTGTATAAATTAATAATAAATCGTAAATTAATAATGAATTGTATAAATTAATAATAAATTGTAAATTAATAATGAATTGTATAAATTAATAATAAATTGTAAATTAATAATGAATTGTATAAATTAATAATAAATTGTAAATTAATAAGGAATTGTATAAATTAATAATAAATTGTAAATTAATAATGAATTGTATAAATTAATAATAAATTGTAAATTAATAATGAATTGTATAAATTAATAATAAATTGTAAATTAATAATGAATTGTATAAATTAATAATACATTGTAAATTAATAATGAATTATATAAATTAATAATAAATTGTAAATTAATAATGAATTATATAAATTAATAATAAATTGTAAATTAATAATAAATTGTAGTTAGGCTGTTAAGAAAAAAATAGATTATATGCTTAAATAATTAAAAATGAAACAAGTTGCCAATTTATGATGTCAACGTAATAGATTAAAATAAATAAAAATTACTTATTTATAAAAATAGGGATTATGTGTAAATAGTGGAATCGTTGGGGAGCTCTTTTGCTCCGCGCGTGCTTCCATTTCATTTTTCTTTCCTGTTTCGTAGTGTTTTTGAAAGGAAATAATAAAGAGGTTCTTAAGTTTTTTTTGGTTCCGCGCGCAGTCCTTGTTCCGCCAAATCATCCACCATTTAGTTTCTGCGGCCTCATTTTCTCGCAGTTCGATATACACTAACACTCACTTCACTCACTGCACAGAGTATATAAAGGAAACGTTTTACGCTATATATAGTTTGAACCGTCGTAGATGTCGCGGTCGCGTGACTGCCCTCTTCGGCAGTGTTTTTCGGACTACTGGTCTTATACTGGTAATACACTTCTATCGAGTTTCCCTCTATAGAAAAAGAAGTCGTAGAAGACTTTCGTTGAGCTAAGCCGGCCATGTGTACTCCGGTCGCGATTGTTTCTCTTTTCACGGGGCTGTGGGGTTCGTATTCCCGGCATCTAGTCGTATTAGACGAATGTTATAAATTCAAATTTCACATAACAAAACCTTTGAAAAAATGGGAAAATGCAACACTATATATTGAATCTATTGCATCCTATAATGATAATGACCAGGTAACAGAAAGTTGGTTTTTCAATGGCGACGTTAAATCTCAATTAGCCTCGGCACTTGAATGTACGCACGCAGTAATTCTAGCATCAAAAATGCATCTAATATGATTTTAAATAAAATTGAATAAAAAAAATAAACAATTTGATCTTGATCATAATTTCTATATTTATTTATACAAAGTAAAAGAGTATTTAAAAAACGATGAAAAGTTATGATGGAAGAAAATAAGCGGTTTTATACAGGGATTTACACTTCTTTCGAATTTCTCCGTAACCTTTCTTATGGAAAGCAAGTTACTAAATTAATAAGTGAATGTAAAGAGAGAGATGTGTGCCTTAATTTTTATGCGATAAGGTCCATATTCTCACAATATCCTAAATCAAAAACTAGAGTATTTTATTATAGTAGTGTAATTCCTGGCGATAAAGTACGCTCTCCTATTACCATGTTGGAATTTATCACATGCGAACATAGCGTAAGGAGTATATGTACTTAATTTGACATTCACATGGAGTTTTTGATATTGCACGGCTCTAAATAGCATATTATAAATCTGATTGAAACCGATTTTAGCAAAGCCATGCTACAATCGTCATGTAAATCATATAATAATATGGAATTGAATATTTACTTAGAATATGCTTATGATGAGGTGCTGGATCCGGCAGATGATAAGCGCCCTCTAACTATTATTCACGTTTGTTCGAGCCATATTATCAAAGCAGAAGCAGCTTTACGTAGAATTAAGGTATTTACAGCAGACGAAGGTATCCAAAGCATGTTAAGAGCGGCTGTAGACTTATTCATTCATGATATTGTGTCTAACAGTGCCAAAACACTGTTTTGTATATTCGTTAAATTATTCGGATGTCCCAATTAAAGCATTGACCATACCATGTACGCACAAAAGCTAATTGACATTGATCCTTTGCAATTTTTAGATGAAGATAAATAAGTAGACAAAGTTAACAAAGATGAAGACGAAGATGAATCATAAATCAATGAAGATATCGTGGACTGTGAATTCAGATATAACACAGAGAAAAATCCAAATTTTACCAAACATTTTTTATAGAGTACAATAAAACAATAAACCATTTAATAAAAAATACAACTGATAAAACGAATGAGTATTATGTTCCATCTTTCGCAACATGTCTTTTAAATGAGTTGTTACCATATTACCCACTATGCTGAGGTATTCTAATTGAACGTGAGGTATTCTAATTGAACGTTTTGGATTACGAAGAAATTCAAATGCCATGGCAGAAAGTTGAACCAAAATTATAAAAAAAATTATTTTTATGGTAAAATCAGACAATTAATTCCTCGATCTATAAGTATATTAAAAGAAACCACTGCCAATTCATTGGCACTCAGCTTCCTCAAACTAACTAAATTGTTCCAATATAAATTTCTTTATTCTAATACATTCATTTTAAATTGATATATTTCTTTTTAATTCAAAGCTGAAAAAGAGCGTGGTTTTTATCATTTATTGTTTGTTACAAGAAATTAATTTTTTGTTAAATTACAAAAAATTATAAGCTTATGATCGTTTAAATTAAGCTTTTGCAAAGAATGTTGAACATAGAAATGTGGAATATAGAAATGGGGGCCTGCGGCGGCTCAGTCGGTAGAGTGTCGGATTCCCACGCCGGTGACCCGGGTTCGAATCCTAGTCTCTGCCGATTGATACAAGCACCTCTGTAAAAATTACATGTGCTTTGTTTACAAACACACTGCAGACCCCCGTCGTCGATTAGCACCACATGGAAGCACAAACATGGCGACGTTAAATAATAATAAAAAAAAAAAAAAAAAAAGCTTATGATCATAAATTGGATTATTTTTCTAATTTCGTATGGTCATGAAAAAACAAAAAATTTCATTTGTTTAATAAAAAATAACCGCGACATTCTCGAGATATAAACAATCAATATTGAAAAACAATATAACTTCAAATATCTTGGAAGATAAAAGACCTCATAGTATGGACAACGAATTCAGTCAAGAAATAGTTACAAGCTACCTTTCCGAACATTTTCAAAAGGAATAATGCCGTTTTACTCAAGTTATCGAACGATAAAGAAAATCGATTTTTTTTATAAAACGATTTTTTTCTCGAAAGCCAACATGTAACTTCAGAATGACATGTAATAATCCTCATTACAGCAAATTTTTCTCTATACGTAATTTATTAAATTTATTTAAATATTTTAATTAACTGTAATCAGATGTTAGTACGTAGATTTACTGAATTAATAATCATCTAAAATTTTGTGAATGATTTGCCATTTTGGATTTCCGAGATATAACCGTTTTTAAAAACAACATGAAGTTATTTGTGTATAACAGAAAAAGGGAAATAGTTTATCAAAAAATTCGGGTCAGAAAAGATAGGTAATTTTAAGCTCTTTCAAATGCATAATCACTAAATCAATGATGTTACTTATAAGGTATAAAAAAACGGAAAACTAAATCTCAAAAATCGGAAAGCCGATAAATAAACAAAAACGCATCGAAAAACAAAAAAAAATATTTTTGAGCCTTTACAAAAAACAAAAAAATTGAGCCCTGAAGCACTAAATTTAAGTTTTCATTGTACTCAAGTTCATATGTAAATTTTGGTCGGTCATTGTACGAGTTGAAGGTGCATAATATGTGTTCAACTTTATTTTTTGGAATTATTGAAGCTATGTCATCAACACATCTACCATAATACAATAGTTTGAAGTCTAGAGCACTTAAGGTAGTCCTATATAGTAAAATTTGACGAAAAAATCGATTATTTATTTTATTTCATTTTCTGATACTTTATACATTTTGATAACAGAAAATGATTTTGTATTGACAAAATTGGCAATAAAAATCATTCTAATAAACTTAATAGTTATTTATACATATTAATTCTTCAACCTTTATTGCGCACGATCCAGCGTGTTCCTAAATTAACCGAATCTCAACCCGTGCCTAAATCTACCGTATACTACGCAGCCAAAGTTCAGAAACCAAAGAAATTATTAATAAGAAGTTTTGATGGTTATTCTGTGACAGAAAAGTTGTTTTAAAATCATTAGAAAATTATATCTTATTTTTCCAAAAGCGCAGTTTTCTCTATTTATGGTTTTCCAATGTTCAGCAAGTCTTATGCGCAGAGGAATATAATGAATCAATCTAAAACATTAAGGATATCTTATTTAACCTATTCGCATTACAACCATCAACTTCGATTTTTCAAAAAAAAATTATTAAGAAAATGTTGTCTGAATAGAGTTAAAAATGTGGTGTTTCATAAGGTTATTCTTACAATAAAAATTTAATCTAATTTTATTTTCCTTTATGATTGTGTTTGACACTTTTAAGTTCACAGTTATGTGTGGTACAGGTGTTAGAAATTACGTCATTTTTTTCAAATACTATACTTACATTCCCATGCGAAAGTACAGTTTTGAAAACATGATTTTCATTGGAAATTGTGAGTTTTTCCTACATAAATATGGGTATAGTATCGAAAAATTCATGAAAATTTACAAAAAAAACTTTCTTTTTAGATAACAAATATAACCACCTATTTAGAAATTTTTTATCATGTAACTAACAAAATTTTCAAAACGTACTATAGCCATTGAACAAAAACCATTGAAAAAAGATACAGCCTAATTACATTCCTAATTACAGCCTAATAACTTCATGTAATGATCAAACAATTTGATATTCCCCTTACAGATATTTTCGAAGCTATACAATTTCTTATGAATAGCACTTACTTTCAATTTAATCAACAATTTTACCAAACAACATGGAACTCCTATGGGCGGACCAAGCTCAACAAGGTTTTCAGACATGGTCATGGTCGATTTGGAAGAAAGTTGCTTAAGGTGGTCCTATAGATAGATAGATAGATATATGATTTATTTTGCACATATCAAACATAAAAATATCCATAATACGATTTATCGCGATATTTCATTATTTCTTCTACAAGAGTGCGTAAAGTAGGCCCGACTAACATTATATACAATTCTGATAAAATAAGTTGACAAGAGGAAAATGCAGTCAGATATAAGTAATATGTAGCTATGAAAGAGAAGGACGGGTGATGAAGGTAGGAGAGGGTATGATTTGGGCGTGGGTGCGGTAGGGGGGACGGGGATTTGGGGCGGGGAGATTGGGGGCGCAAAGGGCGGAGTCCAGGGACGGAGTACCTGGCGAGGGAGCACGGGGCGAAGCCCTCGTCGAGAGGTTGGGATCCGCCCCCCCCCCTCCGGAAAAGAAAAATACTTATAAATCATAAAATATAATTTAAAAAATTATATATAAATTTTAAATTAAACAGAAATTTACTAATTTTCTTAAATCAATTTTGAAAGAATTTTCAAAATAGATCTTTATGCACACTATTGCACAAAAGAATTTGAAAAGACTTTTACTTTACGCACTGCTTTACATACTGCTTCACGTACGACTTTTACTTCGTGCACTACTTCACGCACTACTTCACGCACGGCTTTTGCTTTACGCACGTTCTTTACTTCAGGCACTACTTTATGCATTACTTTATGCACAGTGTTAAAGAAGTACCACTTCACGTATAGAAAACGATGAAAAAGAGGCTTACTTTACGCACAGTAGTACAAAAAATTAAAATAGACAACATTAAATATAATACACATGATAAAGATAATCTCAATATAACTCATGATATTTGCGACGCAAGTGCCCTCGTCGGGTTAAATATAATTGCGTGCACAAGAATTAAAAGTGCACGCACATCGACATTCGCGTCGCAGCTCGGAAACCCTTTGCGAGTGCGAAGCGAATGAGGTGGAATGAAAAAGAGGGAGAGAGCGGGATAGCTAGGCCTGTACTGTGTACAGGCAAGCCTCTGGCGCTGTAGCCAGGCGGGCAGCGTGTGGTGGGGGAAGAGAGAGTAGGAGTCTCGCAGCGGATCTCGCAGCGCCGAGAGCGCAACACGCGGTCGGAAGAGAGCGAGAATCGTGTCACCTCACCGCAGTTGCTCGGAGACTTCAGTATATCGGCAAGCGCACGAGCGGACTGGTGGCGCACCACTACGTCCGATCGCTACCACGAATAGATGAGTCTGCGGCCGCGCTCGCGACGGTTCTCAGCCTTCTGACTCGAGGTGCTCCTTGGTCAGAATACTGACGTTGCCGACGCTTAGATACGCATACCTGTACGAGGTCTAACTGTGTATGAATGCGTATATTCCGATACCTTATATCCCGCTTCCTTTACACTACAGTCGAGCCAGGGTGTGCAGGCGCTCCTGCCACCCTGACCCATAGTTTCCCGTCGTCTCCAGGAACACTGCGTATCTGATGACCGTCTCGAGGCGCTCCTCGGCCGGTACTCAGATATCTGCAGTGCAAAGAGACAGTACGCCAGGCGCACCCGGGTTACTGTTAACGAATATGTCCGGCCGCGACATAAGGCGCTCCTCAATCGCGTGTATGTCTTTTTAATGATAAACTCAACAGAATAGTCACCAATACTCTAGTCTGATTATTTTGGTCTCCTGTTATTTAAGTTATAGATTCCTGAGAACTCGACCGATTCTGAGCGGATTTAGATATGTTTGAATATTATTAATTAAATTCGTTAATTATTCTTTAATTCTTTCCTTATATTATTATTTTTTATTATATTTTTCTTATTATCAATTAAATATTATGTTAGTCTTTTTCATAAATATACGTATAGTTATTTATTCAACATTCCGTCTCCTTAACCCCCCGAATCTGCCTGGGTTGACGCGTGGCCGGTGCACCACCTTCCTGGCATGAGGAAGGGCAACGGTCCTCCCGGCGGGGCTTGTAGCTGGATGATTTGCAGGTTCGCCTGGCAATCAGAAGGCGACTAAACGGTAACCAAGTACACGACAACATACCACACTAATATACAGACAACATCCAACGAACATGAGAGAACGGAGACCCATCTCCGCGGCGTCCGAGGCATCCTTCTCCCTGATGCGTGATCCTAAAGAGTATGATAGAAGAATGCCTGTGCAGGGGCCCTATGAACGGGTATCGCCTCGAAGCAAGTGTTACGGGGGCCCTATCGACGGGTATCGCCCGGAAGCGAACGAACAAAAAAGTATGATAGAGTCGGGGGCCCTATAGACGGGTATCGCCCAGAAAAAGGAAGAAAGGTTTAGGAAAATGCGAAGGTGCGACGGACAGCGGCGGCAACGTAGCGGTCGGGATACTGCCGCGATCTCACTCGGGAAACATTCACCACACAATATTGCTCACCACTACAAACAGGACATAATTACACATACACTACACCTCAACCGACACTAATACAAGGGTCACGCTACGTAACGAGCATGTTGACGCTGCCCGCAAGGGATGTGCTGCATGATGCATGAAACGTGCGTAGCGTGGTATCTCCCGACGTCAACGCGTCGCACCCGCGGGAGTGCTAGGATGCCAATGATTGGGTGTACGTGCGCAGACTGTTTCGGTTGTACGTTTCCCGTCACGGGCCCCAAACGGTTATAGCAATGGGGGTAGCTATAGCCGCGTTCACACCCCCACCCCATGAGGTAACCGCGTTCGGAGACGGCCTGGTATTCCGGAGTACTTAAAAACTTATGGATAACCAAAACTAAAGAAACGGAAGGTGAGGCAGTAAAAGAAAATGAAATGGCAATGAATGGGTAGGAAGAGAATGTCCTCCGCGGGCAACAAACACCGCAGGGGACACCCTCATCCGAAAAACGACGAAATGAAAAGCGGGATTGGGAGAAGACGAAAAAGAGGCTCCTTGAGATCCAAGGTAGAGAGAAGAACCTCAATGTAAGAGGTGAGAAAAAGGCAGAAGAACTGGAAGGCAACTGCCCAGAACAGATGGGAGCGGCCCTGGAGGGAATGACGATGATGCTGAAAGCATTGTCAGATTATGTCTGCAACCAGCAAAAGGGTGCAGGAGGGGCTATCAAAAAAGGTATACCCCTACTACACGGCATGGTCCAGCTCCTGACTGAGATGTGCAGTGAGGCGCAGGGTAGTTCAGAGACCTTGCCTCAGGCAAAAACTGCCTCGGAGCAAGGTCCCGATGGATCGCAGGGTGGCAAGAAGGCCACAAACAATCGACTGCCTAGATACGAAAGGAAGAGAGACAGGGTTACTTCACAAGATGAAGAAACCCCAAATAAAAAGACGAAATCTGTCGCCGGCGCATGGCAACAGGTACGGAATAGACACGTTAAGAGTAAAAATTTGGACGTCCCTAAGGCCTCCGCCAGACCCGGTACTAGCAGCGGGGACACGGCAAGACTGACGGCGCCAAAGACAAAACAGCGCCGGAGTGAGGCTACCCAGAGGCTCGGCCCGCCATCCGGACCCCGGGGTGGCCTCCCCGCTCTCAGAACGAGACGCGACGCAATACTAGTACAGCCGGCGGAGGGCAAGACGTACGCCGATATTGTAAGCACCTTAAAGAAAGGTGTGGACCCAGACGCGACAGGTACAAAAATACGCAAGATGCGTACGACGGAAAAGGGTGGCGTCCTCCTTATATTGGAGCACGGGACGACCGATACACAGCCGTTCCGTGATGCCATCAAGGAGGCCGTCAAGGGAATGGGAAGTGTCAAAGACATGACAGACAGACCGACAGTTGAAATCCTAGACCTAGACTGTATGGCAACAGAAGTCGAAGTGAGGGATGCAATCAAGCGAGAAACTGATTGTGAGACAGAGATCAAAATAACCATGTTTGATCCGAATGGCAGAGGGCAGAAAATGGCTCTAGCTGAACTAGATCGCAGCGCGGCCGCCATTATGCTAAAGAAACGTAAAATGAGAGTCGGCTGGATCAACAACTGCCGAATTAGACAAAGGGTGACAGTAACTCGATGCCACAAATGCCTCGGGTATGGGCACCTGAAAAAACTGTGCAAAGGAATAGACAGGAGCAAATGTTGCTGGAAATGTGGCAAAGAAGGCCACAAGGCAGCAGCATGCTCAGCCAAACCAGATAACAAGCTCACCTGTTTCCTGTGCGTGGAGAAGGGTATCGACATCGCAGCTCGAAACCATTTTCCAGGAACAGGTGCCTGCACAGTATTCAGAGAGGCCCTTAAGGCATGTAAGTTACATCCTTCGAGATGATCTGCGTACCCCAAGGGAATATGCACAGAAGCAGACTCGCCCACGACCTCCTCCCGCAGTTCATCGCGGAGTGGGATGTGGACGTCATGCTTTTGTCGGAATTGTACAAACACGAGAATACCCTGTCGTGGGTGCCAAGCAACAGTGGTACAGCCGCGATCTGGGTACGCGCGGACCATGTGACTTCGGACAGGGGGGCCGGAGAGGACTTCGCGTGGGCAAGAGTTGGGACCGTTACGTTCGTGAGCGTATACCTCTCACCCAGTTTGACAGCTGACGAATTTACGCGCAAACTTGACACGTTAGAAGACGCGCTACAGGGAATAACTGGCAGTCTCGTGGTTGGCGGGGATTTCAACGCCAGAGCGATTGAATGGGGGATGCCCATGACGAACGGACGGGGACAGCTCATACTCGACGCAACGGCAAGGCTTGGACTGACGACGCTAAATGTAGGCTCGACACCAACGTATGTTAGGCCTGGATTTGGCCGATCCATACCAGACGTAACGTCTTCAAGCGAAGGGCTGGCTAGGGATATTCGGAACTGGCACGTACCTGACGACGAGAACGGTAGTGACCATCAGTACATCCGATTCGAGATAGGGGGCGCGGACGAAAGGACAAACACGTCAAGACGAAGCGAGCACTTTCCACGATGGAACGTCAGACGTACGGACCACGAGAAATTGGTAGAGGTGATAATGGATGCGGAACCTCCCTCTGCGAGAATTCCGCGTGTACCAGTAGGCCGTGAAAGAGCGGAAGTGCTCGTAGAAAGAACGACGAGAGTGATAGCGAAAGCGTGCAACGCCGCTCAGGAAAGAGTGCCATGCGCGCAGACGGGCGGCACAGCGTGCGCGACTCCGGGAAGGAAGCGACGATCTCATGCAGCAGTATAGGGTGGCACGGAAGCAGCTTCGCTACGCGATCAAGCACAGCAAGCTTCGTTGCTGGAGACAACTTTGCGAGGACGTCGACGGCGACCCTTGGGGGATGGGCTATAAGATAGTAACCCAAAAACTGAAAGCACGAGCGGCCAATTCAGTGATGAGCACGCGAAAAATCGAAACGGTAAGTGACGGGCTCTTTCCAACCCATCCACTTAGGGACAACGCGGAATACACCGACATACGCGCGGACGATATCCCGCTGTTCACGGAGGGGGAGCTTTTGGCAGCTACCTCCTTCCTGAAGGGCGGAAAGGCACCAGGACCGGACGGAATACCAGTAGAAGCAATAAAGATAATCGCGAAGTGTAGGCCACAGATACTGCTTGAAATGTACAATACATGTTTGGTAGAGGGGGTATTCAGCTACCGCTGGAAGAGGGCGCGATTGGTTCTCATCGATAAAAATAAAGAGGACCCAAATTCTCCATCCGCTTACAGACCTCTTAGTCTGCTCGATACGATGGGGAAAACAGCTGAGCTGCTTCTTAGGCCAATGATCCAGGGAGCGATTCGGGAAGCAGGCGATCTTTCCGATAACCAGCACGGTTTCAGGAAAGGTCGATCGGTGATAGGCGCGGTGCGCGAAGTAACAGGGTCGGTCGCTAGAACAGATGAGGCGTGTCATGCGGCTAGACCGATAGTCGTGCTGGCAACGCTTGATGTTAAGAACGCCTTCAATTCCGCGAGATGGGTCGACATCCTGGCGGCTCTTCGAGCCTTCGGAGTGCCAGACTATGCCTTGCAATGGATTGAGGACTATCTGAGTGACAGAAATCTGTTGTACGAAACGGACGAAGGACTCAAAGTCAGACCTGTCACGACCGGCGTGGCGCAGGAGTCGATTTTAGGTTCGGATTTCTGGTTAGTATTATATGACGCAATGCTGAGACTCCAGATGCCGATCGGGGTGTCGCTGATAGAATGCGCGGACGATGTAGCGGTGGTAATAGTTGCGCGCGACGTAGATACTGCCCAGTTCCAGCTGACCGTGGCCATGCGGCGCATACTTCGCTGGATGCGTGAGCACGGACTACGGCTAGCTTTAGATAAGACGGAAGTAGTATTGCTGACTAGGAAACGAATCCAGACAGCAATGGACATAACGGTAGGTGACGCGCTGGTGAGGACGCGTCCGGCGGCTAAGTATCTGGGGGTGACCCTAGACAATAAGCTGACCTTCGCTCTTCACCTCCGAATCACGGCGAATAGGGCGGCGAAACGGGTAGCCGAATTAAGCAGGCTCATGGCCAACGTGCGCGGGCCACGACCTGCAACGCGCAGACTGCTCATGTCAACCACGAACTCCATTCTTCTCTACGGAGCGGAGGTCTGGGCCGATGCCATGAGCAAGGAAAAGTATAGAAAGTGCATAGCGGCGGTGCAGCGCAAGGGAGCACTTCGAATAGCAATCTGCTTGCGCAATAGCGAAAGCGGATATACGAGCCGAGCCACGAGTTCGGGAGGGCCCGCGCAGCGACAGAAGAACGGGAATGGACAATGACGGCGTGGCAGGACGAATGGCTGGGTGAGAGGCAACGACCACAACCACGTCGACAGCAACAGGCACGATGGACCTACGAACTAATACCGGAACTGGCTCCGTGGCTGGGCAGGCAATTCGGGGAGGTGAGTTTTTACCTCACCCAGTTCTTGTCTGGGCACGGATACTTCAAACAATACTTACACAGAATGGGGAAGGTTAGAACGCTGGCGTGTACTTACTGCGGGCACAACAAAGACGACGCGGAAAACACGTTTTTCGTGTGCCCGCACTGGGCCGAAGAACGACGAAGACTGGAGACCATTACGGGGCCGACAGCGCCCGCCAACATTGTTGCAACGATGTTGGAGAGCAAAGACAAGTGGGACGCGGTAGCATTGTATATCGAAAAGGTCCTCCGGACGAAACGGGAAGACGGATGCTTGGCCGACGGGCCAGGCTGACGAAAAGACAAGACAAACGAAACTTGGCAGGACTGACTGAGGACGAAATAAGAAAAAGACAGACGGCCCCCCACTCGAAGTAATGCGAAAGCGGTACCGGGTGGGGGGCGTTCGCGGCACACTCGTTTTTAGTGGGTAGGACACGGCGGCAAGCCCGCCTCGGCTGTAATCCGACATTGAGCACGGACATCAATTGAGGATGGACAGCGCGCCAGTGGTGTCCCACACTACCACCCCAGAGTGCAGGAACTCAGGGGATGGTGTCCATGATGATTTTTGCGAGTTAAAAAAAAAAAAAAAAAAAAAAAACGAATCTAACCCTGGTGAAGCTTTTAAGCATTCGAGGGGGGTCCAGTTGTTATATATTCATAATAAATGGGTTTGTAATTTATCAAACTCAAAAATACCCCAAAATGTCACGGATATTTTACCATTAGGATATAACCAAATTGCATTTTGGACAAAAAATCGATTATTAACCCCCCTGCGCAGGAGTTATCATGCCAGAAATACCTTCCAAATGCATTAATTTTTCAAAGCAAGTCTAAAACGTAGAGGGGAATCATTTTAAGGTTTTTGGGGTCGCTGATTACGAATCTGCAGTCAGAATTACGAAATTCAAAATGGCGGATCCAATATGGCTGCTACATACTAAATTCTTGTATATTATGATTTTTTAAAAGAAAATAACCATCCATGGGTTTTTGGGGTCTCTAATTACGAATCTACAGTCAGAATTTCGAAATTCAAAATGGCGGATCCAATAAGGCTGCTACATACGAAATTCCTGTATATTACGATTGTTTTTAAAGAAAATAACCATACATGGGTTTTGGGGGTCGCTAATCACAAATCTGCAGTCAGAATTTCGAAATTCAGAATGGTGAATCCAATATGGCCGCCACATAAGCAATTTTTGTATAATACGAGCGTTTAAAAATCAGCGATCCCGAAAACCCATGTATGGTTATTTTCTTCAAATAAACTTGTTATGTCCGGATATTGTGTATGTGGCGGCCATATTGGATCCGCCATTTCGAATATCGAAATTCTGACAGCAGATTTGTAATCAGCGACCCCGAAAACCCATGTATGGTTATTTTCTTCAAATAAACTTGTAATGTCCGGATATTGTGTATGTGGCGGCCATATTGGATCCGCCATTTCGAATATCGAAATTCTGATAGCAGATTCGTAATCGGCGACCCCGCAAACCCATGTATGGTTATTTTCTTTGAAAACAATCGTATTAATTATACGATTGTTTTATATATTATTAAATAATATACAGGAATTTTGTATGTAGCGGCCATACTGGATATGCCATTTTGAATTTTGAAATTTTAATAATAGATATAATATTGATAATGTTAAAAGTTTATTTACGTTCATATTTTTAGAAAATATTCTTATAATTCTCGGGAATAATTTTAACAGCCGCCATATTGGATCCGCCATTTTTCAATCTATTTTGAGCTATTTTAAGCAATTTACGAAAGATTTTACAATTGCATACAAAATCGTATGTTAAACTCCAGCTATCTTATTACATATATTCTAGGCTTTAATTTGCGGGGTCGGTGATGTCTTATAGTTATTTTGTTCAAAAGTTACGATAAAAAATGTTTGGACGAGTATACTCGTCCTCCTGCATATGGGAACAACTCCGTTTAGATGAGTATACTCGGCTCTCTGCGCAGGGGGGTTAATACAATAAGAAACCGCTGCCAATTCATTGGCACTTACAAGGAGAGTGCATACTCTGGAAACTCTGGAAAACAAATTTTTTATCAAACTTCAGGAGGTAGTTTTTGGTACCTAAAAATGAGTCCTAGCACCCGTAATCTTTTCCAAAGGGCTCCCGTTCTCGAGATATGAGGTATTTTGCTTCAAATATGCGTTATTTTAATAAAAAATTTACCTCCCCTTTTGACATTAATTCTGCAAGATTTTATACTAGAAATATTCACCCAAAAGATAATCAAATTAGGCGGATAGATCTATAATGTAAGCTTCGTTTCGTATACAAATATTATTCTGATACAAAGTTATTAAGATTTGAAGATGATGATTAAAAATGAATATTCGATGAATTGTAACTCTTAAATTCGATGAATTTTCAGCATTTTAAATCACCATATTCCATTATTTATCACTTTTGATTAGAATAATGATATGATATGAAACAAAGCATAAATTGTAGCTCTTTTCACGTACTTTAATTATCTTTTGGGTAAATTTTTCTAGCATAAAAGCTTGCAGCGAATAATACGGATGCTAGGCTTCAGTTTTAGGTACCATGAACCACCTTTTTAAGTTTGATAAAAAATCGTTTCCCACAGGATGTGCACTATCTTTGTTAGCTTCCTCAAACAAAATTAATTGTTCTAATATAAAATTTTGTGTTGTAAGATATTACTTGTAAATTACTTTATCTCGTTTTAATTAAAAATTCAAAAATGAGTGCTGATTCATCATTGATGGTTTATCAAAAGATAATTTTTTATATAAGTACACATTTAGTTTAAATTACATTTTTCTAAGTCTCCTTAGAGATACTGTTGCAGGCGCGTTGGGTTTATAATTATTACAAATTTCATTTTTTAAAGAGGAAGCTTTCTATTCTTTTTTTCATTATGATTTAAATTTACTATTTCTTTAAATTTTAAAAATTCTTTTTATTTTTAATTTTTCATAAAAATAAGAAAATTAAAAGGGGAGTCTACTTTACCGGCTTCAACAAATCGATTTTTTTTTGTCTTAAATCTATTCCAAAACTATCCAAGAATATGTCTTCAAAATTTCAGAGGCCAATTCTACGTATTTCCGAAGCTAGAGCAGTTTTAGTGGCCGAGCATCGAGCAGGTGAGAAACTCGAAGGAAAGACGCGGCTAACGGAGAGTGTAATCAAGAAATTGACGATATACTACGGTCTGGCAATTCGTCGAAATATTGATTCAGTGAAAGGTATGAAGGAAGCTATTATAGCAACATTAGACCACTACTGTTCCACGGATGAAAATCGTCGGCATGAAAATTGTCCAGAAGGCGCCGAGAGTTGGTGCGAATGGCGCAAGGCTCAAGCGGCGAATAATCTTGCATCTTACAAACATCCGGCGAGATTAATCGATGAAACCGTGGAGAAACAAATTCGTCCAATTTATGAAGAGCTCTCTAATGACGATTTAATGAGGCGGTACTTAGGCGGCCACACTCAAAATTCCAACGAATCGTTCAATTCGATTGTGTGGCACCTAAGTCCGAAACATTTGAATTCCGGCTATAAAATCGTCGAAATTGCAGCATATATGGCTGCAGGCATTTTTAACGAGGGCTACTCTGCTGTACTTTCCACCATGTAGCTCCTCAATATCATCATCGGGCAGCAGTGCAAAAATTTTGCTGACGCCGTCGATGCTGAGCGCATAACGCGGGAGAACCGGCGCGCATCATTTTCTAACAAGAAGGCTTGTACAGCCCGAAGATTGGAAACCCTCAGCCAAAACGAGTTTTTTGAAGAAGAGGAAGGACTAATGTATGGCCCAGGGATAGCTGATTAACCTCTAATTACTGTAAGTACCCAAAAACTTATATTGTTTTGGACTGAAAACTTTAAAGCGCGTTTTCTCGAGTTTTCATTTTTACGATTTTTAGAAAACGGTGCCGGTGATAGCAAAAAGAATATACGTCCGATCGAAAAAAATCAATGTGATCTAGCTTCAGTATTAAATTATCTTCTATTTGAACTAAAAAAGTTGGACAAAAGTATTATTTAAACTACTTTTTTTGCAACTTAAAGTGAATTTTTTTTCAAACTTCGAAAAAATTTGGAATTTGACAACTTCTTCGGTATTTTTTGAGTTCATATAGAAAAGAAACTTATAAAAATAAAAAAATTTTGTCTCGACTGTTTCAGACGCACCGCACGACCTCAATCCCCGGTACCGATTAGAAAGTGCAGACTCCAGGCGCTCCAGCAAAATGATCATAACTTGAAGAAATTTTAATATTTTTTAATAACAAAAATTGTTTTTTAAAGCTAAAATATAGTACATTATGTTCTCAAAATTTCGTTTAGCGCAATCATTTCCTTCCCTTTCAAAAAAATCGCTGAAAAAAAGATTTTTTTTCGGGACTTAAAGCAGACTACCCCCTTAAACTAAATATGACGTATTCGTTAATAACAAAAGAAAAGAAAGTGTCGATTTAAAATTTCCGGTTGTAAAATATAGGTAATTTTATACTCTTTTAAATGTAATTACACTAAATTTATCATAATATTTCTAACATATCCAAAAACTTGAAAAACTAAAATTAAAAAATCGAAATATCGTTATAAAATAAAAACAACTAGATAAAACTTAAAATTTCCTTTTAATTTTGAATCTTCATTTACAAACATTAGTTTTTCATCGATCTCCGTAGAGAAAGTATGTACGTTAAAGTAGAGTAAGATTTCACTCTACTTAAAAGTGAAAGATTTCCACTTTATTTTTAGAGTTAAAAATCCACTCCAATTAGAGTGATATATTTCACTCCAACGGGTTTAGAGTATAATTAAATCGCTCATACGTATCATTTTTGGCCAGATTTATAAGAAATTAAACATAAAAAATACTGATAAACATTATTTCATTAATCTTCAAATACCTTTTCAATCAATACTTCAAAATATCAATGAAAAAGTAAATTATGTGACTCGATTGATCCCGCAGAACAATCCTTTATTCGTTTCATAAAAAATATGCGACGTTTCGAGAGTTTTTTACATTACTCCCCTCATCAATGCTACACAGAACATATAAATAAAAAATTATTAAAACTATTAAAACGGTACAATTACAAACTATGCCTCACACTGTCAAAACGAAATACAAAACATACGAAATAACAAAAAATAATAAATAAAACAATTACCATAAACTTAAATAATACAAAACATGGACCGCGTCGTGACCTGCGGAGCCAGCATAATTGTATGCTGTAATAGCACCTCTAAAAAACCAAATTTTTCGATGGAGAACATTAATTTGAAGTATCAATAAAAAAATTATTTTACTCTACGTGCAGAAATTGTAACATCAACGTTAAAAAAACACAAAAAACTTACTGGAAACAAATAGAACACACGAATAATGGAATTGGCCCTGAAGGCCGGTAGTACGTCCCGGACACGCGAAACACAGGCTGTTACATGGTTCATCGAAAAATTTGGTTTTTTAGAGGTGCCATTACAGCATACAATTATGCTGGCTCTGCAGGTCACGACGCGGTCCATGTATTGTATTATTTAAGTTTATGGTAATTGTTTTATTTATTATTTTTTGTTATTTCGTATGTTTTCTACTTCGTTTTGACAGTGCAATGCATAGTTTGTAATTGTACCGTTTTAATAGTTTTAATAATTTTTTATTTATATGTTCTGTGTAGCCTTAATGAGGGGAGTAATGTAAAAAACTCCCGAAACGTCGTCTATTTTTTATGAAACGAATAAAGGATTATTCTGCGGCATCAATAGAGTCACATAATTTATTTATGTACCTTGGAACAATAGATTCACACTTATAATATCAATAAAAAAGTTTTAAAAAAACAGAAGTATCACCGTTTATAAGTAATTTTATATTCTTTCAGATGCAAAATTAAGCGATTATACAGCCCTACTTGACTCAATGGGTAAGACGCTTATCTACCGATACAAGACGTTCAAGCAGTTGTGGGTTCGATTCCCGGTGATAATTCTCAAGAATTTTTTCATCGAGTTCTTCGTCTGGAAAAGATCTCCGACTACGCATTGTGCTTTGGTGCAGGACGTATGCGCAGGACATCGCACAACACAACAAACAAGTATGTAAAATATAAATGTAAAATACAAAATCACATGTACATTGTGACATATCGGAGTCCCAAAAAAGAAGGCACTCGTGGTCATTAATTGCAAAGGAAGAAAGAATTAAACAATCATATTATTTCTAAGATACAGAAATAATTTACCTTATCGATTTCAGAATATCGTAAAATATCGTAAAATAAAGAAATAGTCGTAAAACGAAAACGGATGAATGAATATAAAAATTTCTTTTCAATTTAGAATCTTCATTAAAAACAAAAAAAATGAGGTCTGGTTTGTACAAAATTACCGTGCCGTTCTCGAGATATAAACAATAAAAAAAATTAAAAAAAAAACATAACCTCAAATAACTTTAAATGTAATGGTCATTATAATCTAGACTTCTAACAGTCTTAAGAGATAGTTAAAAGCTACCTTTCTGAAATTTTTTTGAAGGAATAATGACGTTTTACTCAAGTTATTCATCACCAACAAAAAACGATTTTTTTTACATAATTATTTTTATCTCGAAAAAAGAAAAGGATAAAGGCTTGAAAGTTTTATAAAATATTCTTATCCATATTCCTAATCATTTCAAATTTTTTCAAAAATTTTGCATGTTATATTTTCCAGATATCGCCGTTTAAGCAAAACACGACCTTTTCATCTATAAATGAAAAAAGAAAGTTCTGATCGGAAAAGATAGGTAATTTTATGCACTTTCAAATACATAAAAAATAAATCGATGATATTATTTCAAACATACGAAAACAAAAACGAAAAAGTAAACTCAAAAATCGAAAAACCGCTAAAAACACCAAAAACCTCGAAAAAGAATAAATATTTTTTACAACCCCCTTGCTTTTAATAAACAAAATCATTGAGCCCTGAAACATTAATTTTGACCGTGAGTGTTCAGCGTAATCTTCGTCTACATCCGTCCACACACACACACACACGCACGCGCGCACGCACCCACGCACACACGCACGTACGCGCGCACGCACGCACACACACCACACACATACACACACACTCTGTCTCACACACACATACATACACACACACAAATACACACACACATAACACACACACACACACACACACACACATACATCCATACAGACTTTTTCTAAAAATAGTGTATTCTGACTCCTAATGTCTCAAAACATGCTTGTAACATGTTTTTAGCATAACTGTTTCGCTACCATCACAAAACTTCCTCTATGAAGAAGGAAAATACCGAGACATTATTTGAGTATCATGAAATTTCTAGTGAAACAAAAAATCAAATTAGACATAACATTATTAATACTATACAGATTTAATCGAAGAAAATCAAGCACAACGTTTTCTTGGTCTCATTCATTTTAATATTCAAGTTTCGGGCCACTTAGGTTACAGATTTATCGACTATACTATTGATCCATACTTTTCTCATTAATCAGGAGATGGCATCTAAGTATCCAAAATATCATAATCATGCTAATCATGGCAGTTGTCACTGATTTTATATTCTATACCTGTGATATTTTTAAACTGTGATAGTTTTGCAATTTAACGATTTTAAACTAATTATAAGTATATGCCTTGTTCGTAGTCCTTATACACTTATTTAAACTGTACATATTTATAACATATTTTAAAATGAATAAGAGAAGAAAACGTAAGGTAACTTTTCTAATAACAGCGTGTTGAATTATATGCAGAAACTCTTTCTAATTAGTACTTGGCATTATCTTTAGATAATTATAAGTCGACGGAAGATTAAAAATCTGTAATAGAAGACGAATGTTTACTACAAGATAAATCAATTTATATGTAAATATATTTTATTATAATTATATAAATATAAAGATGTACTTAAAATGTTTGAATAAACAGTTTTGAAGAGGGCGGCAAACTAGTCGCCGAAACATCAACAAAATAAGATCTTTTTTAAACTGTATATGATTTGTCACGTACGCAAGCGAGCGTCCGCGCCGCTGAACGTAGGTGTCCTGTGTCCAGCGGATAACACGCCAGCGACGCTGACGCTGCGCGATCTTTTTTGTGCACCGACTTTGCGGCGCACTGCTAGCGCATCTCTCGCCAATTCGGCCTTAGCTGAGGGCCAACACACACCTCTCTCTCTAGTACAGCAATAAACGTATTTTTCCCGAACTCCTTGCCTTGTGCCTTCTTTCTCCACTACTCTAACCACCGAAGAACCAAGAAGCTTAATTGCTCCGTGTAAATAATGCGAACTACGATTCCTAAATACCCATGCATGGCAACTATCCTGTCCTTAACAGAGTTTAATGGTTTGAAAAGTCGCTGATTCGGATTTCGACATTAGATTTTCAAAACTCCAATTGCTTAAACAACTTGTTTAAACAAATTATTGCAAAATCTCGTTATTTATAAATACTAACCACAGAATCGTGATCTACGTGAAAGATTACTACAGAAATGTATATCCATAATTGACGAAAATTTTAGTTTTTTGCATAAATAATTAATAATTTGTTTATTGTTTATAACTCTGTATTTTAAATGAAATGTTTAAAGCATTGATTTTTTCAAATCAGATACTGTATTCGGAATCATCGACCTTGGAAATCATTGAAATCTTATTTAGTTTATATGTGTTGTGACACAGAACCTTCGACTTGTCAAAATGCAAAGTTATAAACAATAAACAAATTATTAATTATTTATGCAAAAAAATAATTTTTTTCATTCATATATATATATAATTATATATTCTTTTCTTCAGTAATCTTTCTCATAGAATACGATTCTGTAGTAAGTTCTTATAAATAATGTTATTTTGCAATAATTTGTTTAAAGAAATTGTTTAAACAATTGGATTTTTGCAAATCTGATGCTATAATCGTAATCAATGACCTCGAAAACCATTTAAATAATATACAGTTTAAACACACAGGAACCTGCATTCTTCAGAATGACATGTAATAATCCTCATCACAGCAACTTTTTCTCTGTACGTAATTTACTAAATTTATTTAAATATTTAAATTAACTGTAATTAGATGTTATTATGTAGATTCACTGAATTAATAATCATCCAAAATTTTGTGAATGATTTGCCATCATGGATTTCTGAGATATAACCGTTTAAACTAAATATGACTTTGTTCGTGTATAACAAGAGAAGGAAAAGAGCCTATCTAAAATTTGTGGTTGTGAAAGATACGTAATTGTATGCTCTGTTTAATGCATTTACACTAAATTAATCAAAATATTTCTAATATTCCAAAAGACACGAAAAACTAAAACTCAAATATCCAATAATCGAAAAATTGTTATAAAAAATCGAGTCAATGAATGTTTAAATTTCTTTTCAATTTAGAATCTTCATTAAAAAGCGAAAAAAAATGAGCCTTGTTTGGTAAAAAATGACCGTGCCATTCTCGAGATATAAGCGATAAAAACAATTTCCAAAAATACATAACCTCAAATATGTCTAAATATAAAAGAAGTTTTTATACTTAGAACTGGTTCAAGAGATACTAAAGAGCTACTGCTTTGGAAAGTTTCAGATCAAATGCTGCTGATATGCTCCAGAATTCGCTACTGAATAAAAATCGTTTTTTTTTTACAAATAGTTTTTTCCCTCTTCAAAAGAAAAAGATAAAGCCTCAAAAATTTTACAGAATATTCTTCTCCGTATTCCTAATCATCTCAAATTTTTTCAAAAATTTTGTATGATTACGAAAAATGACGATTTTGTAAATAATAAAACAAGGTAAATAACTTATAGAAAATTTCGGGTAGGGAAAGATAAGTAATTTTATGCTCTTTCAAATGCATTAACCCTCAATCGATGATATTATTTCTACGATAATTACAATAAATTTCTACGATACAAAAAACCCAAAAAAATAAAACTAAAAAATCGAAAAACCGCTACAAAAACCAAACGCATCGAAATATAAAAGACATTTTTCATTAGCCACCGTCCTTAAGGGGGGATTCTGCTTTAGAAGGCATAAAAAACTTTTTTTCGCGAAATTTTTACGAAGGGAAAAAAACAACTGAGCCGAGCGAACATTTTGGGATGTTTTCATTTGTATTTGAACTTTACAAACAAATATTTTTAACATGAAACATTGCATTACAGCCGACTTATAAACCCATTCGTGGATCGCCTCGCCACTGAAGTCTCCAATTGGCGGGAAAGATTCAGCTCGTAATTCTTGTTTGAACCAGGATGCTTAAAAGATTCCAGTTGATTCATGTATTCAGCCTTGCTCCATTCACACCAGCTGTCGGTGCCTGCCGGACAATTCTCGTGCCGATGAGATTTATCTGTGGAACAGTAATGATCCAACGTTGCTATTATAGCTTTTTTCATCTCTTGGTCAGAATTAATATTTCTTCTAATCGCCAAGCCATAATAGATCGTTGGCTTTTTCATGAGACTTTCCGTCAGGCGCTTCTTACCTCCGAGCTTCTCTTGCTTCTTTTCATTTCGGAGTCGCCTACCCCTACGTTTTTGTACGTGTCGCACGCACTCATTTTTTGTAACAGGGCAATCGTCATCATATCGTTTTTAATTAAACTTCTGTTTAATTATTTTGCTTCCCCCCCTCTCTCTCTCTCTCTCTCTCTCTCTCTCTCTATATATATATATATATATGTATATATATATATATATATATTCTATCTACTTCAATCGCAATCTGAATGACCGACCAACCAGACGAATACCAGCTCTCGGAGGCTGACTGGTGTCAACTCGCCTTCGCCAAGAACTATGCTGCCCGGATTACTGCGGAAATCAGGAGCAACAGGTCGAAGACACTCAGCACGCAGACGACATCCCAGAGGCCAGAGCAGCGAGACCAGATCACTCAGGTCAATACACTAGCCGCCTTCCAAGTACGAGAGATCGTCCCGCGGTGTTCTTATGGCCAGCCCTCTCCACCAGTCCCCATCAGCACTGAAGGACCGCCAATGAAAGCCGCATCTACAACCACCCACAGCAGACTTGCCTGCCCTGTCAGTTCCGCTCAGAAGTCGTCACAGCCAGAGGCCAATGGTCGACCGGCCAAGCCGAGCACCGATAAGGGCAAGTCCGACGAAACCCTCATCATCAGCCGCAAACCGGCTCGACCGCTCAAATCTGTACGTACGAGCGAAAAGGGTGTAACCATCATCAACGCCCGCTCACTTACCCCTGCACAGCTACTGGTAGCTAAGAGCTTCAAGCGCTACAAGCGCGGTTACGTTTATTTATAGGCCGGCCCTCTCCGAGGATTGGCCGCGCAATAAAATAAGCTAACCAGGAAACCGTCAACTTATGAGCTTGTCTCATCGGCGACAATTGTCGTTGGGCTGCTCCTTGGAGCAGCTCTAGGCTCGTAGAGAGCTAGGACGAGGGGTTAGTGCTGTGTCCTCCATCTCCCAACGCAGAAGCAACACCGTGGGACGACGAGTCAAGCAGCCTACACCTCGGGTATCTGCAGAACGCTCAACTGCTCTTCTCCTCTTCCCAAGTCGAGGGACGACAAGCCAACCAGTCCGCTCTTCTACGAGAAGCCGATCCAAGTAGTCTACGCAGTGCTTAGCCCCCCCTTGTCTTCTCCATCAACCTGGCGTACATCACAGGTTCCTTGAAGCTATGATTTAATCGTCAATATAACATCTTGTGAACGGACATTCTCTCAGTATATCGTTTATAAAACGTTGAAATGTCTGACTTGCATTTCGTAAACCTAGTGGCATGTCTAGAAATTCGAACAAGCCAAAGGACGTTATTATCGCCGTTTTAGGGACGTCCTCTGATGCCACTGGAATCTGGTAGTAAGCACGGTTGAGGTCGATCGTGGAGAAAATCGCGTTTATTGCGCGTAAATTGCGCGTTTAGCCTGGGGTAATTCCCTGTTGGTCGTAGCTTACCATTCCGGTTTTTTACCACCTGCAGAGGGCTGGCGTAAGGGCTGCTTGAAGGACGGATTATCGCGTCGTAAATCAGAAGGTCAAATTCATCTTTGGCTGCTTTCTGGTTTTCCCCTATGAGCCGCCGTGGTCGTGCGAATACTGGTGGCGAAGTGGTCACTATGCGGTAGTTCACTGGTGCTAAAGGTCCTCCCTTGGGCGCTGAGTTCGTATGTGCCAGCTTCGCGACTTCTTCTTTGTGCTCGTTGGCTGCTGGAAGGCTGGGGGCTACTGTCGAGATGCCGTAAACCTCTACGTTACGTAGTTCGCCTTCTGAGGAGCAGCTAGTAGACGAGTCGATAAGACGTTTACATTTCAAGTCCGGTAGGAGTCCGCAGTGGGCGAGAAAATCAGCTCCAATGACTGGTGCTTTGACATCTGCCAAAACGAACACCCAGGTGAATGAGCGACGAAGAACAAGGTCAAAATCAGCGACTTGTTGTCCGTAGGTGTCTATGATTGAGCCATTGGCAGCTGAGAGTATGAGGTCTTCATGCTTCCATCTCTGTTTGGCAGCAGAGTAGAGCAAGATGGAGACGATGGAACCGATTTCGACAAGGAAACGTTTGTCCGGCATACGGTCTCTCACGTGCAGCATGTTCTCTCTCCGTGCTGGATTGAAGATGGCGCTAGCGACGTCTTGGCTGCCGACTGTTGCTTGCACAGGCGGCAGGTCTACGAGTTTCCCTGGCCGTTGACTGGATGCGTCGCTGTGTAAGTGTACGGTCGGTACAACGCCGAGCCTCTGCGCCGAACCGCTTGTGGAAAAAGCACATACCTCCCTGGTTAGAACAGGACCTGGAGCGGGAGTGTCTCAGGCTTCCAGTGAACCTGTTGTTGCTGATGCTGCGGCCGGAATCATTGCGTGAGACCTTTTGCAGAATGTCCCCGGAGACGTCTATCAACCGGGCCAGCAGCGCCTTGACGTCTGCCAACTCGGAGTTTCTTTGCAGTCCACAGACCTGGCTCTGGTGGGTGTCTCCATGGTCAACCGCGTAGGTGCCAGGGATGACAGGGTTGTCGACCAGTATATCAGCTTCTGCAAGGAGGTCTTTATTTGTAACATACGAGTATGTGAAAATATTTAATATCACTTGCGCGTCACGCGGAGCACGTCCTCGGTTGCCTTATCTCCTGCGAGCGCTTGCATTTCGCGGTACAGTTGAAAAGGCTTTTTCTCCACGAGATCGCGCAATTTTGCATCAGAGCGGATACGGCTTACATGAAATAGAGATTCAATTTGGTGAAACCACAGTTGAGGCTGTTCGCGCCAAAATGGCGTCAGTTTGCAGGATCCGACTACGGCGGTTTCTCCGTCATTTCTGTCGACCATTGCGTTTGACTGGCTGGCAGCAGTGGGAGCGACGGCATCCGTAAGAACGATCTGCGTACCTGGGATTATTTGTTCCGAGTAGCCAACCTGAGAAAAAATGGCCGCTGGCGAGCTGATGTCGACCTCTATCGGCAGCGTGAGCGAAGTAGATAAATAACGTTAACTACATTTTGATAGTTTTAAGTGATTTATAATGAGTGACTACTTTATAAAACACAAAGAGATTGTATCTTTTTGGAAAAGTAACAATAGTGGAAGTACTGCTCAACAAAAAGAGGCTATAGTAAAATACGTTGTGGGTAAATTTCACTTACAATTAACTGAAGAAATTCAGGTTGCTTTAAAAAAAAGCATTAGCAAGAGTTTTTTCAACAACTACAAACAGAGACTTGATAAACTGCCAAAAATCAAAAGTAACTTTGCACAGTTTGAGAGTGTGTATGCAGATTGGCTAGAAAATGATTTTCATTTTATATTATGTACATATAAACACAAGCGAACTCCAAACCCAGGTAATTATTTCCTTTATTATAAAGTATCTATTTTTATGGTAGATATTAATATACTTCTTTTTTAAACGCTAATTGAAACTTATCAACTAAAGTCTAAAAGCTGTGTTTTAAAAATTTTTTATGTAGAAAGATTCGTATATTTTTATTTTTAAAGTATATATGGCTATAAGTATTGTACAGATGTAGATTCGTATTTTTAACATAGATAAAATGCACAATATCTTTATATTCAAATATAAATATTAATTAGTTTTCGAGGTATAGCGTTAAAATTGTTTTTTTTTTTAATCAGCATTAACGCTTTTACTAGTAGTACGTGTATAGAAATCTTCGTATTTCATGTTCCTTGAGGAGATAGATATACCTTAAATTGTGAAAACAAGAAAAATTTAATTTAATTTTCATAATTGTTTCACATTGTTCGAAAATTTTTATAAATAAATAGTATAATTTTCCAATTTAAGGTGTGTTAATCCCGTTAAAATTGATGTAAAGTAAAACATATTGTGTAACGAAACTTTTAAAAAAGTACGCGAATAGAATCGATTAATTTAATGTATTTATATTTATTATTAAAATCTATTAAAATTATTATCTAGTACAGGTATTATACAATCACATAATAAATAAGTACAAAATTAAAAAACAATTTTTTTCAGTACGTAAGATAGGTCGGCCTATAATTTCATACAATGAAAGCTGTAAAAAAACAAAAATAAATAGATGTCAGGCCTCAGCCAGTACTGTAAGTACTGATGAGATTTGCGATATAGCAAAAAAGAAACTTAAAATAGATGGAAATAAATAGGGGTTCAATTAATCCAAAAAATTTTTAAAAGTGATTCTGCAAACGACTTAGCAAACGCTGTACAAGATGCGAAAATCTACTCAAAACTGACAAAAATGTCAACAGAACAAGCTTTGGAACTCATGATCGCGACTAACATGACAAAACACACATATAACGAGATTCGAAGTCGAGCTCGAAAACATAACCACGATTTATACCCTTCGTACAAACAAGTATTACTCTTTCTATAAAATATATATTTGTAATAGGTGAAAGTACTATAATTTATTTCTGAAGTCTAATGATTTTATGTTTTCGTAATATGCATGAGATTTCTTACTAATCACTAAACCATAAATAAATTTAATAAAAAAAATATGAAAATAATTAAAAGATTCAAACTATTTTATATAATCAATAATCGACTTTTTCGTAGTTCTCATAAATACTAAGCTAGAATTTTTTAAGTAATAAACGGACATATGCATCAACGCTTATAACGTCCATATAATAACTGATACCTAAAATCTGTAACCTTAATAAAAAGTATGTGAATTATTGCGCATGTATGAACATATTACAAGAAACATACTTATTACTATTATAATTTTATATTAATTTTATAATTAGTCGCTCTAACGGATTACTTGTTTTGACTCTGGAATAGGTTGTTATTTTTCGCATACTAATAATTTATGTATGTTCAAATGTTTAGCCTGAACAAGTAAAAATGTGTAATATATGATATATGTGCACAGATGTATACATGCATATTTATGTATATGTGTCGGTGTGCTGTGTATGTGTGTGCGTGTGTGTGTGTGTATGCATGTGCACACTAAAGATGATTATAATGGAAAATTTGGTGTCGGCAAACTAATAAAAATGCAAACACTTTTAATTAATTAATTTTAAACAGTCTCTTACTGGTCGATAGAATTGCTTATAATATAATTTTTATTTATTTCGTTAATTGTTGTTGATAGTATCAAACGCATAGCTTATCTTTTTCCACGTATAGACAGTTCTTTTATTCACTTTAATAATTTAAAAAATATTCGTTCAACAGATCGCCAAAGCTAAAAAAGAAGCATATCCGCACAATTTAAACATCAATGAAACAGAATGCGCAGTTTCACTACAGGATTTACTAGATCATACTGTCAAGAGATTATGTTCTTCGTTAAAATTAACATTTAATGAAGAAACAAATAAGCGTTTAGTTTTGTTTGTTAAATATGGGTTTGATGGAACGAATACAAACAGATATAAACAAATGTCTGGTGAAAAAAGCAGTGCTCTTGATTACTTGTTTTGTTCATCGCTAGTTTCACTAAAACTAATTGACAGGAGTAATAATCAAATTTATTGGTCTACTCGATTTTATCGATCTATTAAATTTTTTTATCGCAAAGAAACTGATGAATTATGTAAAGCGGTAAAGTCAGATTTAAAACAGCAAATAGAAAATTTGAATAATGTTGAAGTTGCTGGGTGTAAAATAGGATTTGAAATGATGTTGACAATGATTGATGGCAAGGTAAATTTTTTATTTTTTGTGTGATATATAATAATTTAATCTATTAATATTATCTAAATAATAAAATAATGCTGTTTTATAACTATTTGTATAATCTCGAAGGATAACGATTATTTGTACTGGGGTTTCACATAATTGATGAACAATATTGAGAAAGTTAAATCATTTTATTAATAATTTTATTAATCATGTTTGTATTCAATAAAATTTTAGGTTTGTAATGCGCTAAATGAAACTTCATCGCAAAGATGTTTTGTTTGTAATGCCACAATATCACAATTGAACAATATTGACTATTTACTGAATATGTCTATTCAAGAGTCAGCTTTAAAATATGGCTTTTCAGTTCTTCATGCACACATACGGTTTATGGAACTTGTACTTCATATTTCTTATCGGATGGAAGTCAAAATGTGAAGAGTAAGAACTTGGTATTAGTGCTAGAGTTGTTTTTGTTAGTTTTAAATTATGAGGTATATTATTTTTGTTTATGCGATTACTTTGTTGTAATATAAAATATTATAAAGTATATTATTTATTTATTTTTTTTAATTATTTTTATATGGACATTTACAAATTTGTTTCAATTATTGAAACCTTAAATATTTATGTTTTTATGACATTTGATGATTAAGATATCGACGTTAATATTGCACATTGTCCTTAAGAAACACCCTACATAGAAATTTATGAAACCATTAAATTTTTTAAATTAATAAATAAATTACTTTGAAACATGTTAAAAATACACCTGCTTCTTTTAAAATATTTTTTATTTGTTTTAACGTTTAAGTAATCAATGTCTAATCAAGTTATATTAATTTTTAATCCTTATATTATTTTAATTAATTATTTTAAGGTTCCAAAAGAAAAAGAAGATGTAGGTGCTCGAAAAAAGCAAATTCAAGACAGTCTTCACGATATCCTTGGAATATTGGTTGATGCACCGATACAAGGCTCTGGAAATACCAATGATGGCAATACAGCGCGAAAATTTTTCAATAATGTTGATGTTGTCT